>JAQIUQ010002014.1:465000-562767 GCA_030378365.1 Hybognathus amarus | reverse complement strand
GGCAAGTTTTGTAACTGTCAGTAAAACTAACCAAGTTATAACACACTTTATGTGTCCTTTTTTAGTCAAAAAAATCCGCCACGGCCAAACCGTTCGAAGATATCAAAAATCCGTCCGGAATATAGCATCCTCAATGTCTTGACTTCATGCACACCGAGTTAGGAGGTGATTGGTAACAGCATGGGTTGTAATTTGATGTTTTTCTAGGACAATTATTTAAAAAAAAAAAACATAATTCCCGACTTCCGTTTGAACTGTCGTAAAACTTAGAGCACGAAAGTTGTTTGGCCTGATGTGATCTATGAGTGTACCGAGTTTCATATTAATCCATGCACGTGTGTTTGATTTATGGACAAATGTTCGAATCCCTAAAAGAATGCATCCTAAAAGAATGGTAAAGTTTGATGCGTCGCCACGGCAACAGTTTCAAAGATATCAAGAATCCATTCATAGGTCTTCATCTGCCGTGTATGTACATTATACAGATGAAGTTTGAAGCAAATCGGGTAAAAATAAGAGGGTGATTTCAAAGCATTTTGAAAGTGACACACTTCCTGCTGCCAGTTGGTGGCGCTATAACTTTGACTCACAATAGTCACATCCATGTGATCGTCCTCTTACAGCGAACGCACTGCTGAAGTTTCATCCAGATCAGTTAATGTATGCTGAAGTTATGACACACTTCCTGTTTCACGTTTCTCGCCATAGTTTCGTTTCTCCGCGACGGCCAAACCGTTCAAGATATCAAAAATCCCCACACAAACTTTCATCCTCAATGTCTTGACTTCTAGCTGACCGAGTTTCGCGAATTTGGATCAGAGCTCTAGGAGGAGTATTTAAAAGTTTATTGCGTGTGTTTTACAAAAAAACCTCAATAGCCGACTTCCTGTTGGGCTGGGGTAAAAAGCAAGAACGCGAAGGTATAGATGAAATTCTGCTATCGACATGTGTACCGAGTTTCATATTATTACATGCAAGTGTGTTTGAGTTATGGACCAGGTGTTCGGACCCCATTCCAGGGGGCGCTGACGAGCCGCCCTGCCACGCCCGGGTACCAGCTTCAGCCCGGCTCTGATGGCCGCGGGTTCTGACCCGTGTGCAAAGTTTCAAGAGTTTTCGAGCATGTTAAGGGCCCCAAAAGTGCCCGAATAGTCGCTGAGAAAAAAAATATATATATATAGCTGCGAGCAGCGATTGCCGGGCCCAAGCCGGTGGCACCGCAACCCCGGTGCCTAAAGGCACCGGGATGGCGGTACCGCCGGCTTTGGCCCTCCATCGCTGCTCGCAGCTATATTTATATATATATATATATATATATATATATATATATATATAAAGCCGGTGGCACCGCCACCTTGGTGCCTTTAGGGTTATTCTGCACGACGTGCAAAAACGTAACCCCTGCTTTGGAATACATACTAGTATGTATTCCACAATTGGAATACATACTAACATACTAGTCAGAACTGAATAGTTGATATCTGAATGACAGATCACCATAGAAGTCAATGGAAAAAATGTGACTAGTAGTAACAAAAGAATAGTTACTAGTCACCATTGAAATAAGTACTAGTGTCTAATGAATAAGTACTAGTATCTATTTAATAGGTACTAGTATCTAATGAATAAGTACTAGTAACTAATTAATAAGCATTGGTATGTAATGAATAAGGACTAGCATCTAATGAATAAGTACTAGTATCTAATAAATAAGGACTAGTGTCTAATGAATAAGTACTAGTATCTTTAAAAAGGTACTAGTACCTAAAGAATAAACACTAGTATCTAAAGAAAAGGCACTAGTATCTAAAGAATAAGCACTAGTAGCTAATGAATAAGTACTAGTACTTAATGGAATAGATACTAGTATCTAAAAAATAAGTACTAGTAGCATGAAAATAGAGACTAGTAGGTTAAAATGATTAAATGTTAAAATGGTTTGCCATACTCTATCTGTCGTTTCGACTAGTCACAATTACGTTACAGATATCTTAAATGATAATACAAACTATCCAAAATGTAATTACGACTAGAAAGACGTTGTTGATATCTACAATGTTAATTACGAATAGTCAAACTTAGCTTTTAAATGTTAAAAGGGCTTGCCATACAGAAGTGTAGGCTCAGAGAGACACTCAACATTTTCAAACCAAAATATCTGACTTTCTGTGGGTCCTAGCTCATGAGTGTAAATTAGAAAGTTGTCCGGCTTGAGGAGAATATATGAATATATGAAACGATGAGATCAACATGTGTACTGAGTTTCATATTATTACATGCAAGCGTGTTTGATTTATGGACCAAGTTTTTGGACCCCGTTCCAGGGGGCGCTGTCTAGCCCCCTTGCCACACCCGGGTACCATCTTCAGCCCGGCTCTGATGGCTGTGGGATCTGACCTGTGTGCAAAGTTTCAAGAGTTTTCAAACCCATTAAGGGCCCCAAAAGCCGCTAAGAGACTCAAAATCATCAAAAAAATGAATGTTAAAGTTTGATGCATTGCTATGGCAACATTATCTTAGATATTGAATAATGCTTTCACAGCTCTTCATCTGGCGTGTGTTTACATTATACAGATGAAGTTTGAAGCAAATCGGGTAAAAGTAAGAGTGTGATTTCAAAGCATTTTGAAAGTGAAACACTTTCTGCTGCCAGTTGGTGGCGCTATATATTTGACTCACAATAGTCACATCCATGTGATCAGCCTCTTACAACGAACACACTGCTGAAGTTTCATCAAGATCAGTTAATGTATGCAGAAGTTTTAACACACTTCCTTTTTGATTTATTTACTTACTTTTTTGATTTATGGACCAAGTTAATTTAATTAATACACTAATTATATAAAACTATTGTCAATGCACTACAATTAAACAGGTTATATGCCTTTACTTATAAAAAAATAACAATAAAAACTTATTTAAAAAATACCAGGCTTAAGAAATGTATTTACTTTAGCAGGCCAGACACACAGTGAAATGATTAAGCCCCCTCCCCCACACACACACACACACACACACACACACACACACACACACACACACACACACACACACACACACACACACACACAGACTGTGTGTCAAGAGACTCAAAGGCAAAGACAGGCCTAGGCTCAGAAAGAGCATGATCATATTCAAACTACAATATCTGACTTTCTGTGGGTTTGAGCTTATTATTGTTAACTAGACAGTTGTTTGGCTTGAATAGAACAATATACACGGCAAGTTTTGTAATTGTCAGTAAAACTAACCAAGTTATAACACACTTTATGTGTCCTTTTTTAGTAAAAAAAATCCGCCACGGCCAAACCGTTCGAGATATCACAAATCCGTCCGGAATTTAGCATCCTCAATGTCTTGACTTCATGCACACCGAGTTTGGTGGTGATTGGTAACAGCATGGGTTGTAATTTGATGTTTTTCTAGGACATTTATTTAAAAAAAAAAACATAATTCCCGACTTCCGTTTGAACTGTCGTAAAACTTAGAGCACGAAAGTTGTTTGGCCTGATGTGATCTATGAGTGTACCGAGTTTCATATTAATCCATGCACGTGTGTTTGATTTATGGACAAATGTTCGAATCCCTAAAAGATTGCATCCTAAAAGAATGGTAAAGTTTGATGCGTCGCCACGGCAACAGTTTCAAAGATATCAAGAATCCATTCATAGGTCTTCATCTGCCGTGTATTTACATTATACAGATGAAGTTTGAAGCAAATCGGGTAAAAATAAGAGGGTGATTTCAAAGCATTTTGAAAGTGACACACTTCCTGCTGCCAGTTGGTGGCGCTATAACTTTGACTCACAATAGTCACATCCATGTGATCGTCCTCTTACAGCGAACGCACTGCTGAAGTTTCATCCAGATCAGTTAATGTATGCTGAAGTTATGACACACTTCCTGTTTCACGTTTCTCGCCATAGTTTCGTTTCCTCGCCACGGCCAAACCGTTCGAGATATCAAAAATCCCCACACAAACTTTCATCCTCAATGTCTTGACTTCACGCTGACCGAGTTTCGTCGAATTTGGATCAGAGCTCTAGGAGGAGTATTTAAAAGTTCATTGCGTGTGTTTTACAAAAAAACCTCAATAGCCGACTTCCTGTTGGGCTGGGGTAAAAGTAAGAACGCGAGGTATAGATGAAATTCTGCTATCGACATGTGTACCGAGTTTCATATTATTACATGCAAGTGTGTTTGAGTTATGGACCAGGTGTTCGGACCCCATTCCAGGGGAAGCTGACGAGCCGCCCTGCCACGCCCGGGTACCAGCTTCAGCCCGGCTCTGATGGCCGCGGGTTCTGACCCGTGTGCAAAGTTTCAAGAGTTTTCAAGCATGTTAAGGGCCCCAAAAGTGCCCGAATAGTCGCTAGAAAAAAAAAAAAATATATATATATATATAAATATAGCTGCGAGCAGCGATTGCGGGCCCAAGCCGGTGGCACCGCAACCCCGGTGCCTAAAGGCACCGGGATGGCGTACCGCCGGCTTTGGCCCTCCATCGCTGCTCGCAGCTATATTATATATATATATGTATATATATATATATATATATATATATATATATATATATATATATATATATATAGTAAAGCCGGTGGCACCGCCACCTTGGTGCCTTTAGGGTTATTCTGCACGACGTGCAAAAACGTAACCCCTGCTTTGGAATACATACTAGTATGTATTCCACAATTGGAATACATACTAACATACTAGTCAGAACTGAATAGTTGATATCTGAATGACAGATCACCATAGAAGTCAATGGAAAAAATGTGACTAGTAACAAAAGAATAGTTACTAGTCACCATTGAAATAAGTACTAGTGTCTAATGAATAAGTACTAGTATCTATTTAATAGGTACTAGTATCTAATGAATAAGTACTAGTAAGTACTAGTACTTAATGGAATAGATACTAGTATCTAAAAAATAAGTACTAGTAGCATGAAAATAGAGACTAGTAGGTTAAAATGATTAAATGTTAAAACGGCTTGCCATACTCTATCTGTCGTTTCGACTAGTCACAATTACGTTACAGATATCTTAAATGATAATACAAACTATCCAAAATGTAATTACGACTAGAAAGACGTTGTTGATATCTACAATGTTAATTACGAATAGTCAAACTTAGCTTTTAAATGTTAAAAGGGCTTGCCATACAGAAGTGTAGGCTCAGAGAGACACTCAACATTTTCAAACCAAAATATCTGACTTTCTGTGGGTCCTAGCTCATGAGTGTAAATTAGAAAGTTGTCCGGCTTGAGGAGAATATATGAATATATGAAACGATGAGATCAACATGTGTACTGAGTTTCATATTATTACATGCAAGCGTGTTTGATTTATGGACCAAGTTTTTGGACCCCGTTCCAGGGGGCGCTGTCTAGCCCCCTTGCCACACCCGGGTACCATCTTCAGCCCGGCTCTGATGGCTGTGGGATCTGACCTGTGTGCAAAGTTTCAAGAGTTTTCAAACCCGTTAAGGGCCCCAAAAGCCGCTAAGAGACTCAAAATCATCAAAAAAAAGGAATGTTAAAGTTTGATGCGTTGCTATGGCAACATTATCTTAGATATTGAATAATGCTTTCACAGCTCTTCATCTGGCGTGTGTTTACATTTGAAGCAAATCGGGTAAAAGTAAGAGTGCGATTTCAAAGCATTTTGAAAGTGAAACACTTTCTGCTGCCAGTTGGTGGCGCTATATATTTGACTCACATCTATGTGATCGACCTCTTACAACGAACACACTGCTGAAGTTTCATCAAGATCAGTTAATGTATGCAGAAGTTTTAACACACTTCCTTTTTGATTTATTTACTTACTTTTTTGATTTATGGACCAAGTTAATTTAATTAATACACTAATTATATAAAACTATTGTCAATGCACTACAATTAAACAGGTTATATGCCTTTACTTATAAAAAAATTAAAAATAAAAACTTATGTAAAAAATACCAGGCTTAAGAAATGTATTTACTTTAGCAGGCCAGACACACAGTGAAATGATTAAGCCCCCTCCCCCTACACACACACACATCACACACACAGACTGTGTGACAGGCCTAGGTTTAGAAAGAGCATGATCATATTCAAACTACAATATCTGACTTTCTGTGGGTTTGAGCTTATTATTGTTAATTAGAAAGTTGTTTGGCTTGAATAGAACAATATACACGGCAAGTTTTGTAACTGTCAGTAAAACTAACCAAGTTATAACACACTTTATGTGTCCTTTTTTAGTCAAAAAAATCCGCCACGGCCAAACCGTTCGAGATATCAAAAATCCGTCCGGAATATAGCATCCTCAATGTCTTGACTTCATGCACACCGAGTTTGGTGGTGATTGGTAACAGCATGGGTTGTAATTTGATGTTTTTCTAGGACAATTA
Source organism: Hybognathus amarus (assembly GCA_030378365.1). Taxonomy (NCBI): domain Eukaryota; kingdom Metazoa; phylum Chordata; class Actinopteri; order Cypriniformes; family Leuciscidae; genus Hybognathus; species Hybognathus amarus. Next base: position 556,368 of record JAQIUQ010002014.1, on the reverse strand, counting down.
TTTAAAAAAAAAAAACATAATTCCCGACTTCCGTTCGAACTGTCGTAAAACTTAGAGCACGAAAGTTGTTTGGCCTGATGTGATCTATGAGTGTACCGAGTTTCATATTAATCCATGCACGTGTGTTTGATTTATGGACAAATGTTCGAATCCCTAAAAGAATGCATCCTAAAAGAATGGTAAAGTTTGATGCGTCGCCACGGCAACAGTTTCAAAGATATCAAGAATCCATTCATAGGTCTTCATCTGCCGTGTATGTACATTATACAGATGAAGTTTGAAGCAAATCGGGTAAAAATAAGAGGGTGATTTCAAAGCATTTTGAAAGTGACACACTTCCTGCTGCCAGTTGGTGGCGCTATAACTTTGACTCACAATAGTCACATCCATGTGATCGTCCTCTTACAGCGAACGCACTGCTGAAGTTTCATCCAGATCAGTTAATGTATGCTGAAGTTATGACACACTTCCTGTTTCACGTTTCTCGCCATAGTTTCGTTTCCTCGCCACGGCCAAACCGTTCGAGATATCAAAAATCCCCACACAAACTTTCATCCTCAATGTCTTGACTTCTAGCTGACCGAGTTTCGTCGAATTTGGATCAGAGCTCTAGGAGGAGTATTTAAAAGTTCATTGCGTGTGTTTTACAAAAAAACCTCAATAGCCGACTTCCTGTTGGGCTGGGGTAAAAAGCAAGAACGCGAGGTATAGATGAAATTCTGCTATCGACATGTGTACCGAGTTTCATATTATTACATGCAAGTGTGTTTGAGTTATGGACCAGGTGTTCGGACCCCATTCCAGGGGGCGCTGACGAGCCGCCCTGCCACGCCCGGGTACCAGCTTCAGCCCGGCTCTGATGGCCGCGGGTTCTGACCCGTGTGCAAAGTTTCAAGAGTTTTCGAACATGTTAAGGGCCCCAAAAGTGCCCGAATAGTCGCTGAGAAAAAAAAATAAAAAAAATAAAATAAAAAATAAAAAAATAATCGGAAGGAAAACAATAGGGCTCTGCGCCCTTTCAGGGCTTGGGCCCTAAATATATATATATATATAAATATAGCTGCGAGCAGCGATTGCGGGCCCAAGCCGGGTGGCACCGCAACCCCCGGTGCCTAAGGCACCGGGATGGCGGTACCGCCGGCTTTGGCCCTCCATCGCTGCTCGCAGCTATTATTTATATATATATATATATATATATATAAAGCCGGTGGCACCGCCACCTTGGTGCCTTTAGGGTTATTCTGCACGACGTGCAAAAACGTAACCCCTGCTTTGGAATACATACTAGTATGTATTCCACAATTGGAATACATACTAACATACTAGTCAGAACTGAATAGTTGATATCTGAATGACAGATCACCATAGAAGTCAATGGAAAAAATGTGACTAGTAACAAAAGAATAGTTACTAGTCACCATTGAAATAAGTACTAGTGTCTAATGAATAAGTACTAGTATCTATTTAATAGGTACTAGTATCTAATGAATAAGTACTAGTAAGTACTAGTACTTATTGGAATAGATACTAGTATCTAAAAAATAAGTACTAGTAGCATGAAAATAGAGACTAGTAGGTTAAAATGATTAAATGTTAAAACGGCTTGCCATACTCTATCTGTCGTTTCGACTAGTCACAATAACGTTACAGATATCTTAAATGATAATACAAACTATCCAAAATGTAATTACGACTAGAAAGACGTTGTTGATATCTACAATGTTAATTACGAATAGTCAAACTTAGCTTTTAAATGTTAAAAGGGCTTGCCATACAGAAGTGTAGGCTCAGAGAGACACTCAACATTTTCAAACCAAAATATCTGACTTTCTGTGGGTCCTAGCTCATGAGTGTAAATTAGAAAGTTGTCCGGCTTGAGGAGAATATATGAATATATGAAACGATGAGATCAACATGTGTACTGAGTTTCATATTATTACATGCAAGCGTGTTTGATTTATGGACCAAGTTTTTGGACCCCGTTCCAGGGGGTGCTGTCTAGCCCCCTTGCCACACCCGGGTACCATCTTCAGCCCGGCTCTGATGGCTGTGGGATCTGACCTGTGTGCAAAGTTTCAAGAGTTTTCAAACCTGTTAAGGGCCCCAAAAGCCGCTAAGAGTCTCAAAATCATCAAAAAAAAGGAATGTTAAAGTTTGATGCGTTGCTATGGCAACATTATCTTAGATATTGAATAATGCTTTCACAGCTCTTCATCTGGCGTGTGTTTACATTATACACATGAAGTTTGAAGCAAATCGGGTAAAAGTAAGAGTGCGATTTCAAAGCATTTTGAAAGTGAAACACTTTCTGCTGCCAGTTGGTGGCGCTATATATTTGACTCACATCCATGTGATCGACCTCTTACAACGAACACACTGCTGAAGTTTCATCAAGATCAGTTAATGTATGCAGAAGTTTTAACACACTTCCTTTTTGATTTATTTACTTACTTTTTTGATTTATGGACCAAGTTAATTTAATTAATACACTAATTATATAAAACTATTGTCAATGCACTACAATTAAACAGGTTATATGCCTTTACTTATAATAAAAATAAAAACTTATTTAAAAAATACCAGGCTTAAGAAATGTATTTACTTTAGCAGGCCAGACACACAGTGAAATGATTAAGCCCCCTCCCCCTACACACACACACACACACACACACACACACACACACACACACACACACACACACACACACACACACACACACAGACTGTGTCACAGGCCTAGGCTCAGAAAGAGCATGATCATATTCAAACTACAATATCTGACTTTCTGTGGGTTTGAGCTTATTATTGTTAATTAGAAAGTTGTTTGGCTTGAATAGAACAATATACACGGCAAGTTTTGTAACTGTCAGTAAAACTAACCAAGTTATAACACACTTTATGTGTCCTTTTTTAGTCAAAAAAATCCGCCACGGCCAAACCGTTCAAGATATCAAAAATCCGTCCGGAATTTAGCATCCTCAATGTCTTGACTTCATGCACACCGAGTTTGGTGGTGATTGGTAACAGCATGGGTTGTAATTTGATGTTTTTCTAGGACAATTATTTAAAAAAAAAAAACATAATTCCCGACTTCCGTTTGAACTGTCGTAAAACTTAGAGCACGAAAGTTGTTTGGCCTGATGTGATCTATGAGTGTACCGAGTTTCATATTAATCCATGCACGTGTGTTTGATTTATGGACAAATGTTCGAATCCCTAAAAGAATGCATCCTAAAAGAATGGTAAAGTTTGATGCGTCGCCACGGCAACAGTTTCAAAGATATCAAGAATCCATTCATAGGTCTTCATCTGCCGTGTATTTACATTATACAGATGAAGTTTGAAGCAAATCGGGTAAAAATAAGAGGGTGATTTCAAAGCATTTTGAAAGTGACACACTTCCTGCTGCCAGTTGGTGGCGCTATAACTTTGACTCACAATAGTCACATCCATGTGATCGTCATCTTACAGCGAACGCACTGCTGAAGTTTCATCCAGATCAGTTAATGTATGCTGAAGTTATGACACACTTCCTGTTTCACGTTTCTCGCCATAGTTTCGTTTCCTTCGCCACGGCCAAACCGTTCGAGATATCAAAAATCCCCACACAAACTTTCATCCTCAATGTCTTGACTTCACGCTGACCGAGTTTCGTCGAATTTGGATCAGAGCTCTAGGAGGAGTATTTAAAAGTTCATTGCGTGTGTTTTACAAAAAAACCTCAATAGCCGACTTCCTGTTGGGCTGGGGTAAAAAGTAAGAACGCGAGGTATAGATGAAATTCTGCTATCGACATGTGTACCGAGTTTCATATTATTACATGCAAGTGTGTTTGAGTTATGGACCAGGTGTTCGGACCCCATTCCAGGGGGCGCTGACGAGCCGCCCTGCCACGCCCGGGTACCAGCTTCAGCCCGGCTCTGATGGCTGCGGGTTCTGACCCGTGTGCAAAGTTTCAAGAGTTTTCGAGCATGTTAAGGGCCCCAAAAGTGCCCGAATAGTCGCTAGAAAAAAAAAATAAATAAATAAAAAAAAAAATATATATATATATATATATATATATATATATATATATAAATATAGCTGCGAGCAGCGAATTGCGGGCCCAAGCCGGTGGCACCGCAACCCCGGTGCCTAAAGGCACCGTTCATATTATTACATGTAAGCGTGTTTGATTTATGGACCAAGTTTTTGGACCCCGTTGCAGGGGGCGCTGTCTAGCCCCCTTGCCACACCCGGGTACCATCTTCAGCCCGGCTCTGATGGCTGTGGGATCTGACCTGTGTGCAAAGTTTCAAGAGTTTTCAAACCCATTAAGGGCCCCAAAAGCCGCTAAGAGACTCAAAATCATCAAAAAAAAAGGAATGTTAAAGTTTGATGCGTTGCTATGGCAACATTATCTTAGATATTGAATAATGCTTTCACAGCTCTTCATCTGGCGTGTGTTTACATTTGAAGCAAATCGGGTAAAAGTAAGAGTGCGATTTCAAAGCATTTTGAAAGTGAAACACTTTCTGCTGCCAGTTGGTGGCGCTATATATTTGACTCACATCTATGTGATCGACCTCTTACAACGAACACACTGCTGAAGTTTCATCAAGATCAGTTAATGTATGCAGAAGTTTTAACACACTTCCTTTTTGATTTATTTACTTACTTTTTTGATTTATGGACCAAGTTAATTTAATTAATACACTAATTATATAAAACTATTGTCAATGCACTACAATTAAACAGGTTATATGCCTTTACTTTATAAAAAAATAAAAATAAAAACTTATGTAAAAAATACCAGGCTTAAGAAATGTATTTACTTTAGCAGGCCAGACACACAGTGAAATGATTAAGCCCCCTCCCCCTACACACACACACACACACACACACACAGACTGTGTGACAGGCCTAGGTTTAGAAAGAGCATGATCATATTCAAACTACAATATCTGACTTTCTGTGGGTTTGAGCTTATTATTGTTAATTAGAAAGTTGTTTGGCTTGAATAGAACAATATACACGGCAAGTTTTGTAACTGTCAGTAAAACTAACCAAGTTATAACACACTTTATGTGTCCTTTTTTAGTCAAAAAAATCCGCCACGGCCAAACCGTTCAGAGATATCAAAAATCCGTCCGGAATATAGCATCCTCAATGTCTTGACTTCATGCACACCGAGTTTGGTGGTGATTGGTAACAGCATGGGTTGTAATTTGATGTTTTTCTAGGACAATTATTTAAAAAAAAAAAACATAATTCCCGACTTCCGTTTGAACTGTCGTAAAACTTAGAGCACGAAAGTTGTTTGGCCTGATGTGATCTATGAGTGTACCGAGTTTCATATTAATCCATGCACGTGTGTTTGATTTATGGACAAATGTTCGAATCCCTAAAAGAATGCATCCTAAAAGAATGGTAAAGTTTAATGCGTCGCCACGGCAACAGTTTCAAAGATATCAAGAATCCATTCATAGGTCTTCATCTGCCGTGTATGTACATTATACAGATGAAGTTTGAAGCAAATCGGGTAAAAATAAGAGGGTGATTTCAAAGCATTTTGAAAGTGACACACTTCCTGCTGCCAGTTGGTGGCGCTATAACTTTGACTCACAATAGTCACATCCATGTGATCGTCCTCTTACAGCGAACGCACTGCTGAAGTTTCATCCAGATCAGTTAATGTATGCTGAAGTTATGACACACTTCCTGTTTCACGTTTCTCGCCATAGTTTCGTTTCCTCGTCACGGCCAAACCGTTCAGAGATATCAAAAATCCCCACACAAACTTTCATCCTCAATGTCTTGACTTCTAGCTGACCGAGTTTCGTCGAATTTGGATCAGAGCTCTAGGAGGAGTATTTAAAAGTTCATTGCGTGTGTTTTACAAAAAAACCTCAATAGCCGACTTCCTGTTGGGCTGGGGTAAAGAGCAAGAACGCGAGGTATAGATGAAATTCTGCTATCGACATGTGTACCGAGTTTCATATTATTACATGCAAGTGTGTTTGAGTTATGGACCAGGTGTTCGGACCCCATTCCAGGGGGCGCTGACGAGCCGCCCTGCCACGCCCGGGTACCAGCTTCAGCCCGGCTCTGATGGCCGCGGGTTCTGACCCGTGTGCAAAGTTTCAAGAGTTTTCGAGCATGTTAAGGGCCCCAAAAGTGCCCGAATAGTCGCTAGAAAAATAAAAAAAATAAAAAATAAAATAAAAAAAAATAATCGGAAGGAAAACAATAGGGCTCTGCGCCCTTTCAGGCTTGGGCCCTAAATAATAATCGGAAGGAAAACAATAGGGCTCTGCGCCCTTTCAGGCTTGGGCCCTGAAATAATTGGAAGGAAAACAATAGGGCTCTGCGCCCTTTCAGGGCTTGGGCCCTAATAAAAATATAGCTGCGAGCAGCGATTGCGGGCCCAAGCCGGTGGCACCGCAACCCCGGTGCCTAAAGGCACCGGGATGGCGGTACCGCCGGCTTTGGCCCTCACATCGCTGCTCGCAGCTATATTTGTGATATATATATATATATATATATATATATGTATATATATATATATATATATGTGAAGCCGGTGGCACCGCCACCTTGGTGCCTTTAGGGTTATTCTGCACGACGTGCAAAAACGTAACCCCTGCTTTGGAATACATACTAGTATGTATTCCACAATTGGAATACATACTAACATACTAGTCAGAACTGAATAGTTGATATCTGAATGACAGATCACCATAGAAGTCACTGGAAAAAATGTGACTAGTAACAAAAGAATAGTTACTAGTCACCATTGAAATAAGTACTAGTGTCTAATGAATAAGTACTAGTATCTATTTAATAGGTACTAGCATCTAATGAATAAGTACTAGTAACTAATTAATAAGCATTGGTATGTAATGAATAAGGACTAGCATCTAATGAATAAGTACTAGTATCTAATAAATAAGGACTAGTGTCTAATGAATAAGTACTAGTATCTTTAAAAGGGTACTAGTACCTAAAGAATAAACACTAGTATCTAAAGAAAAGGCACTAGTATCTAAAGAATAAGCACTAGTAGCTAATGAATAAGTACTAGTACTTAATGGAATAGATACTAGTATCTAGAAAATAAGTACTAGTAGCATGAAAATAGAGACTAGTAGGTTAAAATGATTAAATGTTAAAACGGCTTGCCATACTCTATCTGTTCGTTTCGACTAGTCACAATTACGTTACAGATATCTTAAATGATAATACAAACTATCCAAAATGTAATTACGACTAGAAAGACGTTGTTGATATCTACAATGTTAATTACGAATAGTCAAACTTAGCTTTTAAATGTTAAAAGGGCTTGCCATACAGAAGTGTAGGCTCAGAGAGACACTCAACATTTTCAAACCAAAATATCTGACTTTCTGTGGGTCCTAGCTCATGAGTGTAAATTAGAAAGTTGTCCGGCTTGAGGAGAATATATGAATATATGAAACGATGAGATCAACATGTGTACTGAGTTTCATATTATTACATGCAAGCGTGTTTGATTTATGGACCAAGTTTTTGGACCCCGTTCCAGGGGGCGCTGTCTAGCCCCCTTGCCACACCCGGGTACCATCTTCCCGGCTCTGATGGCTGTGGGATCTGACCTGTGTGCAAAGTTTCAAGAGTTTTCAAACCCATTAAGGGCCCCAAAAGCCGCTAAGAGACTCAAAATCATCAAAAAAAAGGAATGTTAAAGTTTGATGCGTTGCTATGGCAACATTATCTTAGATATTGAATAATGCTTTCACAGCTCTTCATCTGGCGTGTGTTTACATTATACAGATGAAGTTTGAAGCAAATCGGGTAAAAGTAAGAGTGTGATTTCAAAGCATTTTGCAAGTGAAACACTTTCTGCTGCCAGTTGGTGGCGCTATATATTTGACTCACAATAGTCACATCCATGTGATCGGCCTCTTACAACGAACACACTGCTGAAGTTTCATCAAGATCAGTTAATGTATGCAGAAGTTTTAACACACTTCCTTTTTGATTTATGGACCAAGTTAATTTAATTAATACACTAATTATATAAAACTATTGTCAATGCACTACAATTAAACAGGTTATATGTCTTTACTTATAAAAAAATAAAAACAAAAACTTATTTAAAAAATACCAGGCTTAAGAAATGTATTTACTTTAGCAGGCCAGACACACAGTGAAATTATTAAGCCCCCTCCCCCTACACACACACACAGAGACTGTGTGTCAAAAGACTCAATCACACACACACACAGACTGTGTGACAGGCCTAGGCTCAGAAAGAGCATGATCATATTCAAACTACAATATCTGACTTTCTGTGGGTTTGAGCTTATTATTGTTAATTAGAAAGTTGTTTGGCTTGAATAGAACAATATACACGGCAAGTTTTGTAACTGTCAGTAAAACTAACCAAGTTATAACACACTTTATGTGTCCTTTTTTAGTCAAAAAAATCCGCCACGGCCAAACCGTTCGAGATATCAAAAATCCGTCCGGAATATAGCATCTTCAATGTCTTGACTTCGTGCACACCGAGTTTGGTGGTGATTGGTAACAGCATGGGTTGTAATTTGATGTTTTTCTAGGACAATTATTTAAAAAAAAAAACATAATTCCCGACTTCCGTTTGAACTGTCGTAAAACTTAGAGCACGAAAGTTGTTTGGCCTGATGTGATCTATGAGTGTACCGAGTTTCATATTAATCCATGCACGTGTGTTTGATTTATGGACAAATGTTCGAATCCCTAAAAGAATGCATCCTAAAAGAATGGTAAAGTTTGATGCGTCGCCACGGCAACAGTTTCAAAGATATCAAGAATCCATTCATAGGTCTTCATCTGCCGTGTATGTACATTATACAGATGAAGTTTGAAGCAAATCGGGTAAAAATAAGAGGGTGATTTCAAAGCATTTTGAAAGTGACACACTTCCTGCTGCCAGTTGGTGGCGCTATAACTTTGACTCACAATAGTCACATCCATGTGATCGTCCTCTTACAGCGAACGCACTGCTGAAGTTTCATCCAGATCAGTTAATGTATGCTGAAGTTATGACACACTTCCTGTTTCACGTTTCTCGCCATAGTTTCGTTTCCTCGCCACGGCCAAACACGTTCGAGATATCAAAAATCCCCACACAAACTTTCATCCTCAATGTCTTGACTTCTAGCTGACCGAGTTTCGTCGAATTTGGATCAGAGCTCTAGGAGGAGTATTTAAAAGTTCATTGCGTGTGTTTTACAAAAAAACCTCAATAGCCGACTTCCTGTTGGGCTGGGGTAAAAAGCAAGAACGCGAGGTATAGATGAAATTCTGCTATCGACATGTGTACCGAGTTTCATATTATTACATGCAAGTGTGTTTGAGTTATGGACCAGGTGTTCGGACCCCATTCCAGGGGGCGCTGACGAGCCGCCCTGCCACGCCCGGGTACCAGCTTCAGCCCGGCTCTGATGGCCGCGGGTTCTGACCCGTGTGCAAAGTTTCAAGAGTTTTCGAGCATGTTAAGGGCCCCAAAAGTGCCCGAATAGTCGCTAAGAAAAAGAAAAAAAAAAAAAAAAAAAAAAAAAAAAAAAAAAAAAAAAAAAAAATAATCGGAAGGAAAACAATAGGGCTCTGCGCCTTTCAGGGCTTGGGCCCTAAAAATAATCGGAAGGAAAACAATAGGGCTCTGCGCCCTTTCAGGGCTTGGGCCCTAATAATCGGAAGGAAAACAATAGGGCTCTGCGCCCTTTCAGGGCTTGGGCCCTGAAAAATCGGAAGGAAAACAATAGGGCTCTGCGCCCTTTCAGGGCTTGGGCCCTGAAAAACGACAGTGGTACCCCTTACCTTTTTTTTTCGGGGCGAAAAATAAAGTTTCTTCAATCTTCTTAAAACTCTGGATTCTGACAGGGGGTCATGAGACTTAGACCTGAGAGCAAAAATGGAGGCTCTAGACCCTTCCAGAGCTGAGATATCGAGATCCCACGTAGCATTTATGCCATTATAAATATCTCAATATCTCAGCTCTGGAAGGTTCTAGAGCCTCCATTTTTGCACTCAGGTCTAAGTCTCATGGCCCTCTATCAGAATCCCAGAGTTTCAAGAAGATCAGAGAAACTCTACATTTTGACCAAAAAAAAAACGACAGTGGTACCCCTTACCTTTTTTTTTCGGGCGAAAATAAAGTTTCTCCAATCTTCTCAAAACTCTGGATTCTAATAGAGGGTCATGAGACTTAGACCTAAGTGCAAAAATGGAGGCTCTAGACCCTTCCAGGGCTGAGATATTGAGATATTTATAATGGCATAAATGCTACGATGGGATCTCAATATCTCAGCTCTGGAAGGGTCTAGAGCCTCCATTTTTGCACTCAGGTCTAAGTCCCATGGCCCTCTATCAGAATCCAGAGTTTCAAGAGATCAGAGCAACTCAAAATTTTGACCCAAAAAAAAAAACCCACAGTGGTACCCCTTATGTTTTTTTGGGAAAAAAAAGTTTCTCCAATCTTCTTGAAACTCTGGATTCTGATAGAGGGCCATGGCACTTAAACCTGAGTGCAAAAATGGAGGCTCTAGACCCTTCCAGAGCTGATATATTGAGACATTTATAATGGCATAAATGCTACGTGGGATGTCCATATCTCAGCTCTGGAAGAGTCTAGAGCTTCCATTGTTGCACTCAGGTCTAAGACTCATGGCCCTCTATCAGAATCCAGAGTTTCAAGATGATCAGAAAACCTTTTTTTTTGCACCGAAAAAGTCGACAGGGGTACCCCTTTGAGTTTTTTGTTTTTTTCGGGTTCGAAACTTTGAGTTTCTCTGATCTTCTTAAAACTCTGGATTCTGATAGAGGGCCATGGGACTTAGACCTGAGTGCAAAATGGAGGCTCTAGACCCTTCCAGAGCTGAGATATTGAGATATTTATAATGGCATAAATGCTACATGGGATCTCAATATCTCAGCTCTGGAAGGGTCTAGAGCTTCCATTTTTGCACTCAGGTCTAAGTCTCATGGCCCTCTATCAGGATCCAGAGTTTCAAGAAGATCGAAAAAGTCGACAGGGGTACCCCTTTTGAGTTTTTTCGGTTCGAAATTTTGAGTTTCCTCTGATCTTCTTGAAACTCTGGCTTCTGATAGAGGGCCATGGGACTTAGTCCTGAGTGCAAAAATGGAGGCTCTAGACCCTTCCAGAGATGAGATATTGAGATATTTATAATGGCATAAATGCTGGGATCTCAATATCTCAGCTCTGGAAGAGTCTAGAGCCTCTATTTTTGCACTCAGGTCTAAGTCTCATGGCCCTCTATAAGAATGCATTGTTTCAAGAAGATCAGAGAAACTTTTTTTGCACTCGAAAAAGTCAACAGGGGTACCCCTTTTGAAGAGAGGTCAACCTGGAACATATATTGTTCGGCAAAAAAAGAATCACCATGCACCGTTTATTTCGGATGCTGTTCGGTAAGAGAAACCTGTTTGAGGAGGCTATGCTGTCTCTAATGGATGTCCGAGCTGAGATGCTGTAGCAGGGTATTTTACGAATAGGTGACTAGGCTGGGCTAACTTGTTACACTTTTGTCAGACTGTGTAGATTAACAGCGTACTGGCAGTTCACTCTATGTGCGAGGGTGCATTTAGGAAGGAGAATCCCATCCTTTACAGTGAACTTTACATCAGGGATCTTTTCCCCTCAGTTGATTATCAAGGATTAGAGTAACGTTAACGTGATGCGTTGAACTTGTAACTTGTGTAAATAAAACATTTCATGCAGACATTGTCAGACGTTTCCTCAAAAATAATTTATTGGATGAACATGATTTAATCATGCCACCTATATTCCATCTAAACAAACAAAGTTAAGTCAACCGACCTTTATGATGTTAATTGAACACAAAATAGATGTGTTGGTTAAACATGATATGAATATTTTCATGAAACTAATTTGCATCTTATTGGAGTTACATGTTCATTCTTAGTTTATTTAGTGAGATTACTTTGAGTGTAGCTACATTGGTTAAACACTTCAATTGAACAAGATTCAACCTTGATATATCAACTAAAATAGGTTTTAGTAGTACCAGTGTTGTTGAATGAACTGATGTCAATCTTGCTGGTTTAATTGGTGTTGATTTAATTCCTAGGACCATAATGTATTGTGTATGACAAAACATGCATATAAAAAGACAAAATGCAAATCCATTTTACATTTTTATTTATCCAACATTCTGCCTGCATTACAAATACATGGTAGCAATTGGCTTTTGACTAACTGGAAACACATTTTAATTCAAACCTTGGAAATCACCACCATGACATTTCCTAGTTTTCTTGCAGCTGATCAAACAGCTGATTGTTTACTTTGTTAAAGGGATAGTTCACTTTGAAATTAATTTTTGATATGTTTTAGCTTACCTCAAGGACATCCAAGATGTAGGTGTTTTTGTTTCCACAGTATTTTCAATTTTTATATTTTTCGGTTAGACCGGTGTTGTCTGTCAGTCATATAATGGAGTTTTCAGGGGTCCACCTCAAAGAGCATGCACAGTTAAGTCAAAATTAAACATGATTTAATGACTCGTAAATGTAAGTACACATTGATGGCCTAAGACACGAAAGGAGCGGTTTCTGTGAGAAAACGAACAGTATAAAGTTTTTACTTCTTGTTAACAGCTATGTCGAACTGATCTAAATCAGATGTCCAACTGAACCGAACTCTGACCGAACTGAACCGTGAACGTTATGCCGGAAGTGATCTCTCGCGCGTCTACGTCACGCATTGTTTACACAGAGATTTCAAAAGTTTTACCTTTCACTAAACATATTTAGATATACAGGAAATCACAATGGAAGAATCGAGTTTCGATACATCTAAATATTAGGGGTGTAACGATTTTCGAACCAAACCGAAAAACCGCGATACTGAACTCACGATTCGAATCGCGATGCTCTCATTGCGTACCGAACACGCCCCGCCCCCGCCCCCTGCTACCCCGGCCCGGCTCAATGGACCTCATGTCTTATGTAAACAGTACACAATGAATTCAGTTTTGTAGCCTAACCACCATTAACACCGAATAACAAGCTCCGTGTTTTGTTACTTTCGATAATAAGCAAAGTGTGATCTTTCAGATTGTGTCTATTTGATCACGAAATTCAAACAATAAATGGCGTTTTGGCGCTCTTTGATGTGACGTGACAGATCGCTTACTAGGCTCCTCATTTTTTAAGCGGCAGCGAGGCGCGCGAGTAAACGCGATCATCTCTTCCTCAGTTACAGAAAAGACACCTGAAGGTATGTTGAAAGATACAGTATACTTACTGAAAGGCATCATAACTCGTGTAATCGCTCAATCAGTGTTTAAGCAGCGGAAAGACGTCAATAAAACAGCAAAGCTTTAGCTTGTCACTAGCATTATATTTACCTCAGCAGGCAAGTGATTCAGTGTCCACAACTTCCTATGAACCTTTGCACTAAATAAATGCACTATGTTAGCCTGTATATTATATTTTACTTAACCTGTTAATGATATCTTGATTATTTGATTTATGTTTAAAATATCTTTCATGAAAATGACAACTGTGTAAATTATTAGAGTAAAAACACAAGTTTGTAAAAACTGCCTTATGTTCAGTTTACATGTTTTCATACAATGTGTTGTGTGTTGATTATTATATCTAAAAAATAAATGGCATCTGAATTTAGGTTAAAAGTCTACAACATTTAATGTTATTGTAATGTGCAGCCTTCAATATAGTTCACAGCATTAGCAGATTTTTTTTAATCCTTGTGAAATTTTTAATTGTAACTGAATTAATTTAAAGACAAAGACCTTTTTTTTCATTAAACCACTGTTTAAAAAAAAGAAGCCATTTTAGCTTTATAAACCGAACCGAATCGAACCGAACCGAGACGTCAAAACCTTGGGAAAACCGAACCGTCAGTTTTGTGTATCGTTACACCCCTACTAAATATGTTTAGTGAAAGGTAAAACTTCCCGAAATCTCAGTGTAAACAATGCGTGACATAGAGATCACTTCCGGCGTAACGTTCATGGTTCAGTTCGGTCAGAGTTCGGTTCAGTTGGATATCTGATTCAGATCAGTTCGACATAGCTGTTAACAAGAGGTAAAAACTAGGGATGTCCCGATACCACTTTTTCACTTCCGATATCCGATGCAGCAGCTTTGGCTTTTGCCGATACCGATATTAATCCGATATTTTTATTTTATTTTAAACTAATATAGCAATTTTCTCAATTAGCCCCTTAAAATATACCTTCAGTACATAGTCCACAACAACAGTTGATTATGAAAGATTGCCACCCTTTATTCAAACACCGGCCACTTTATTAGGTACACCTGTCCAACTGCTCATTAACACTTAATTTCTAAGCAGCCAATCACATGGCGGCAACTCAGTGCATTTAGGCATGTAGACATGGTCAAGACAATCTCCTGCAGTTCAAACCGAGCATCAGTATGGGGAAGAAAGGTGATTTGAGTGACTTTGAACGTGGCATGATTGTTGGTGCCAGAACGGCTGGTCTGAGTATTTCAGAAACTGCTAATCTACTGGGATTTTCACGCACAACCATCTCTAGGGTTTACAGAGAATGGTCTGAAAAGAAAAAACATCCAGTGAGCGGAAGTTCTGTGGGCGGAAATGCCTTGTTGATGCCAGAGGTCAGAGGAGAATGGCCAGACTGGTTCGAGCTGATAGAAGGGCAACAGTGACTCAAAAAACCACCCGTTACAACCAAGGTGGGCAGAAGAGCATCTCTGAACGCACAGTACGTCGAACTTTGAGGCAGATGGGCTACAGCAGCAGAAGACCACACCGGGTGCCACTCCTTTCAGCTAAGAACAGGAAACTGAGGCTACAATTTGCACAAAATTGGACAATAGAAGATTGGAAAAACGTTGCCTGGTCTGATGAGTCTCGATTTCTGCTGCGACATTCCGGATGGTAGGGTCAGAATTTGGCGTCTACAACATGAAAGCATGGATCCATCCTGCCTTGTATCAACGGTTCAGGCTGGTGGTGGTGGTGTCATGGTGTGGGGAATATTTCTTGGCACTCTTTGGGCCCCTTGGTACCAATTGAGCATCGTTGCAACGCCACAGCCTACCTCAGTATTGTTGCTGACCATGTCCATCCCTTTAAGACCACAATGTACCCAACTTCTGATGGCTACTTTCAGCAGGATAATGCGCCATGTCATAAAGCTGGAATCATCTCAGACTGGTTTCTTGAACATGACAATGAGTTCGCTGTACTCAAATGGCCTCCACAGTCACCAGATCTCAATCCAATAGAGCATCTTTGGGATGTGGTGGAACGGGAGATTCGCATCATGGATGTGCAGCCGACAAATCTGCGGCAACTGTGTGATGCCATCATGTCAATATGGACCAAACTCCCTGAGGAATGCTTCCAGCACCTTGTTGAATCTATGCCACGAAGAATTGAGGCAGTTCTGAAGGCAAAAGGGGTTCCAACCTGTTACTAGCATGGGGTACCTAATAAAGTGGCCGGTGAGTGTATATATATATATATATATATATATATATATATATATATATATATAAAAGAAAATGCTGGTACTTCAGTAGGCTTCTTAAAGCTAGCTAGCTACCAACAGGTTTAAAGTTAAAACAATTTAAACAGCAGTATTCTACATTGTAAATACCAGTACCATTTTTTTAAAGCAAGTAGAATTTCTATAACTGTGTGTTAAACTGATTATCACTCTTGTGTGTGTTAAACACAATCTACTTAATACAGACACCCTCATTATAAAGATAAACAACAAATCCCCAAAATATATGATCATAATCTATGACAAAAAATGCTATTATAAACTAGATTAGTGAATAATACATATTGCTCTTTGCATTGTTGTAAAGTACATTCATGAAAAACAATATAACAAAAATGAAAAAGATAATTATTTTAAAATTGAGACATGTTCTAAGTGTATAGCACAGCTATTTAATGAGGCAGCAACATTAATAATTATTAATGTTAAGAAGCTTTAATTGCGTCACTGCATTATGATATGAATCACTCAAACACAGTGCGGCACAAAGCGCTAATGCGCATCCCGAGTGCAGAATGATGCGCTTGAAACCATGTGGAGTTACAGCGCGCAGCCGAGAATGTACCCCTATGGTATGCACGCTGCGCGTCGAGTCCGCTTTGAAAAGTGCAAAGCACAAAGGAAATACATATTGATGGACGGTGTATTATACAGTATCTATCTATACAATAGTTTATTGAGCCTTTTCTTTTAACAGTTTTAAATTTCAGTTAATGTGCGCGTGAAGAACAATAGTGCTCTGAGTCACTCTAGTGTTGTGATCTAACCGACAGCGTCCGACACCTGGTAGAAAGTAACACGATTAAGCAATTACGCCCAGCAAGATAATGTTGTTTTATGCGAAAACATAGACCTTTATCTACAGATAAAGTATAATAGTATTAACATTGAATCATCTTGAAGATAGTTTCATCATTGACTGTAACCGAATGTGACGCGCTGTTTGAGTGCTGAATGGAGAATGACTGACAGCCGCGAGTGGGAAAGTTTACGGAAAAGTTTACCATTGACAGTCGCTACATTATGTTCAAAATGAACGAGTAGGCTACATCATGAATCAATTTTCCAAACCGTGTTTTTGATTTATCCTGAATCACTACGGTACGCCTATAATAAGTGTTTATATTCTGAATTTTATCCCAGGGTCGACTCGGATACGGAGTTGCCCAGTGCCTGCGTGACTCGCCATAGACATTAACGGAGCGAAGTAGCTCGGGCAACAGTGTTCTTCCGCAACACACGTGCAGTTTATTTATTGACGAACGTAGATGTCACGCGCATTGCACACTGATGGTGGAACGCGCAATTACGAATTAAGCCCCTTCTTCCTACGTCTTTTCAGCAGTTAGATGAAGAGTAATCGTTCTGACTGAGGAAAGGAAATTATTATAAAATGCAGAAGGTAAGGAGTGTGAGATTTCTGTTTTTATTACAACTATAAACTTTGACAAGGAAAAATCAGTATTAGCTTATTATAATACTCTAATCTATTAAAATTAATGAATAAATTTGAATGTTTAATGATTTTTAAAAGATAGAAAGATGATGCTGATAGAAAAATGATAAAAGACGGACGGACAGATAGATAAACAGATAGATAGAATGTGATTCAAATGTAAATCGATTGCATACAATTGAACTATAAAATGCTTAAAATTACAGATTAAAATTACTGTCCAAAATCCATGAAAATCCTGAAATTTGGCTGCAACCCAGAAAGCCTTTGCTAGCTTTGGTCCATTAAAACCACTATTCATCAGCATGCATTGATTAATACCATGGCATGTAGCAAAAAAAAAGGTGCGACCAAATCATATGCTTGTGCGACCAACTGAAAAAGTTGGTAGCACCAGCGGAAACCAGTAGAGAAGTTAGTCTGGAGCCCTGACTATCCCTTTAACATCCTTAAACAATCCAACAACACTAGTAAACATTATACAATCTCAGTTTTTATGAATGATTGTCAAATACAGTCCACATACATTGAGCAAACAAAGTCTTTTTGAAAGCAAAAACTTAGTCATTGTAAAAAAAAAAAATAGAGATAAAAAAGTCCAATTAAATAAGTAAATGAGTCCAATTAACAAAGCACAGGGATCCCCAATGTTTCCCAACTCACCGAGGACCTCCACACCTTCCAGATCAGGATACGATGTGTGTGTCCTGATCAATGTCCTCTGGGTCATCGATGTCCTCTGGGTCATCTCCAGCACATGCACCCTCCTTTTGAATACCATAAACTCCCATCACAGTTTGCTCCATTGAAGAGCTGGCTTCGAGGTCTCTGTTCTGTGGGATGATTAAGGTGAAATGTTTTATGAAGTCATGCTTAAATATGAAGTCATTTCTATTCATTTTATTTCATGCGTGTATATACAATTACATATACATACACACACAGGTTAATTAAAACACTTTAATTATAGTTTATACCAAGTAATGAGTTCTGAAAAAACACCAATTCATTTTCCACACTGCCCCTTCTCTGAATTTATCATACCAAGTAGGGATATAACGATGCACTCAACTAACAATTTAAAATTCACAATATTATTTTATTAATTCTCTTTAACAAAATAAAAAATAAAAAAATACATTTCTATATTTATATAAATTCTGCAAAACAAGAGATGTGTACTCTTACCAAAAGTTCAACTGAAACAGTATTTTACTTAAGATACAAAAAATAAGTCTTCTTTCTCTTTAGATGGTTCATCCTGGTGCTGGAATTATTTCCAGTGAAATGCAGCCACGACAGACCATTTAGTTGTCAGCATTTAACCGCATTAAGCCAACTAAGGTTACTTGCTGTATGTTAACTAATGTTAAGAGTCAAGCCCTAGGCTGTCACATAGAGATTTTAATTTTTTTCCTCTCAACCAGTTGTAATCTTAAAGGCCACTGCATATCGAGTTCGAAATTCGCATTCGAAATTTTCGCACGTTAAAAAAAAATTCGACCTCACGTTATGTCAATCACGCTTGCACACCGCCTCCGAAACTTTTCGTCAGTCATAAAATTATTTGGATTGGGTTTGATTTTCTAAGTTTTTTGCATCCACAGCCAGCATTTTGAAAAGGTTTTTTGACAATTCAGGGCCGGGGGGAGCTCGTTCCGCACATCATTCCACATGCGCGGTCCTAGAAAAGGAAACCTCCCCAAAATTTCGGATCGATTTAAGTTGTGATTGCGCAGCCAATTTGATAACTAATGTATTATATGGGTACAATATATAACCTGTAGCCTATACAGCTGTTCTTCCCAGCGCTTCCGCAGTTTGTTTGCCAAGCATACATAACTCACCATATAATCCTTAAAGTTTCTTGTGGTCTTTGTTCAAGCAGATGCACAAGGACTTGAGGACACATGCACGTCTTGTATGAATTGTGTCGTCCTGAGGGAAAAAAGGAAAGTAATTTAGACAATTCATTATTTTTGAGAGCAGTTTTAAAAGGCGACACATGGTGCATGTTGATTCCTACCAAAAGTTATACTATATATATATATATATATATATATATATATATATATATATTAGTACTTTTCTGACTGCTCCAGTTGCGTGTGACCTCCTGACATATATAGGAATGGTGAGTCGCTTTGGATAAAAGCGTCAGCTAAATGAACAAATGTAAATACATATACACACATACATACATATTAGGGATGTGCACGAATATTTGAATTTCCGAATATTCGATATGTAATTATTATTCGAAAAATTAAATACTATTCGAATTTTGAACACGTTGCTTTTGCTGGCCGTAAATGCAGTGATATACCGGTATTCTAAGAACTAACTCGCAGTTACAATTAAATGCACTGGATGGCGCTGTGGAGTGTGTTAACAAGTTGTCTGTATTTGATCACATAATGTTGTCGTCTGCCTTGCGAAGTTTGGAATTAACGTTACTTGAAAAGGTTACTAAACTGAATTACTTTTGATCAAATTAATTAATTAATCTGAGTTGTGATATCATCACCATGAGAAATCACATGAAATCCAAACAGTCGAGTGAGGAAAGACAGCTGGTCATCATTGCATCACAACTGCAGGTAAGCGCAAGCTGGACCCCGCGTGATCAAAGATGTTATTTTATCTAATAGCAAAATGATTTTGAGACACACTTATTTTAAGTTTCGTTGAGGGAGACCGGTTTAAGAACAGAAAATGCAAAGTGCTGTTAGAAACACCGTTCTCTTTGTGTCTCTGAAACGTCTGTCAGCGCGGCGTCTTTCTCACTCGAAGCATAAAGTGCTGTCGATGCCCCTGCATGTAACGTTAGATATTATTGTTTTTCTCAACATAAACGTGAAACAATATAAACACGATAATCAATCATTTGCTGACTCTGTGTGTATGTTCTGTATCGATATCTGACGCAATCTGCTTTATTAGGGTTTTTTTTTCGCTCGCTGCTGCTTGAGCATGCTTTTAATAATGCTTTTATATATATATATTTTGTTTACACATAGGCCTACTGTTTAATGTTTTCAACTAAAAGAAAACTTTAATTACTATTGTAAGCTTGTTGTGTATTGCCTAATTGTAAGCTTGTCCAGAAATGGTGACAAAAACGTAAAAAAAAAAAAATTAAATAACGTCTTTTTCATTAAACATAATTTAAATAAACAAATATTCGAATATTCGATTTTTATGAGCCCGAATATTTGAACTGCAATATTTTTGAAAAATGCCCATCCCTAATACATATATATGACCAAATATATTTAAAATGACTCACACTCTATGGAATTAGAGTAATTTTTAATTTGCAAAATATGTAACATTGCATTTCAGCTAAATCACTAATTCTCAAATACTGATGTGTGGCACCAGATAAACAATGTGTATAAATATTAATCTTACCAGGTATTGCATGAAGGAACATATATGTCTCAGAGCACGGGGACAGAACTAGTTCTAAATGACTTGCCTGTAGAAATATAATACATATCCATGTATGATAAACTTTCGCAAATAAGCATGTTAGTATCTGAGTTACACATTACAGATGTTACTCAGTTTAATACAGGAGCATGTTTATTTAAAAAAAGCAATATTATAATAACACAAATAGATTTAATGGAATCAATCGTTTTAATAATGGCCAAATGATCTCCATAACTGACCAGTGAAAGTGTGATACCATTATATCATACTTATGAAAAAGTTATTCAACCAGATTCTGAAAGGCGGTATTAACATTAAGTGACATGGGCATCTGGACGCGCAGATGTCAATGGCACGTCACTATGCGTATTGGCACATCTGGTCTCCATTGGCATGTGCCAGTGGATAGTGACATGTGTCACTGACATTATTGGCATGTGCCAGTGGATATAGTGACATGTGTCACTGACATTATTGGCATGTGCCAGTGGATAGTGACATGTGTCACTGACATAATTGGCATGTGCCAGTGGATAGTGACATGTGTCACTGACATAATTGTCATGTGCCAGTGGATATAGTGACATGTGTCACTGACATTATTGGCATGTGCCAGTGGATAGTGATGTGTCACTGACATAATTGGCATGTGCCAGTGGATATAGTGACATGTGTCACTGACATTATTGGCATGTGCCAGTAGTGACATGACACAGACATTATCGTGTGACACACTGACACTGTCGCGGAACTGGTTGCCGTCTTGTGACAGTAGTGACTGACAAATGAGCTGAGCAGCTATACTGACGTAATTGTGAGACAGTAACGCCTAAATAAATTGCCTATTTTAGTGTTTTTTTAAATTAAACGTTTTAAAGACAGTATTTTAAAAAATATATCAAAGTAGCCTAACATGTGGTGAAAGTTGAGGAACATACGGGTGGTGTAGCCTATTTTTCATTTGTTGAGTAGCAAGTACATAAGACAGTAGCAAAAATTAAATTAAAAAACGAGTAAAGTCTGATGTCAATATAAATAATTAGTGGATAATTTATATAGGCTAATATATAATATAGCTATAATTTATGTAAGTAAATTATTTACAAATTATTTATATTGATATCAGACAGAGTCTGATTACTTTTGCTTATAGGCTACTCATCTGGTTTTAATATTTAACAAATAAATTTAAGGAATTGCGTATAAGAAATAAACAAATTTTTATAAATCTGAACATGTATTCTTTCTGTAGATGTCATCTACATTCTCCGGTTGACAGCGGCTACGCTACTGGAGTTTGATAAGGTCATAACATACGGCGACATGTACCGCGACAATGTCATTGGCACATGAAGCAATCCATCAACATGTCACTTATTGGCACTTGCCATTATCCACGGACATGTCACAAGGTTTATTGGCACATGCCATTATCACTGACACATGCCAATTTAAACCACATGCACCAGATGACTGCGTCATGTGCCACATATTGCCAATGACACATGCTGCTATCTGTTATGTATGGCGTGATGGACGGCAGAACATTTGATTAATAATACGATGCTTTCAGACATTACATCTCGGTCTTAATTTTTACAAACATTGGGCTTCGCCATATTTTTAATATCATGGTCTGTTGTATGCATTTATATTCACTATGGTTCTTTTTTTATAATTTAGACAATGTATTTACCTACATATTGTATACAGTTGTTATGATAACACATTTATCTCTATTTGCATATGGACTGACAGTTCAGCCGTGTCATTTGTAACTATACAAGAATATACAGTAGAAACTATTTAGCTATTTTAGTAAAATGTTCTTATTAAAGTGGTACTTACAAGCAGGAGTATGTTGTTTACTTTGTGCACCACAAATTGACAATCAACAATCAGGTATTTCAAATAATTGTAAACTAGTATGAGAGAAAATGCCCGAAACCATTGTAAAGTGACACATAGGCCTACCATTGTTAAATTAATTATGAAAACTGGCACCAATCATTCAGAAGTGTGCTGGACCTTGACACTGGCTTTTCACAATGCAGAGTAGTGTACATCTGTAGATCCTATATTAAACTGGATATCTATTATAATGTGGATACAACAAGTCAAATATTTGAACAAAACATGTGGGCATCTCCAGAAGGAATATATATTATGAATTTGTAGTTATTGTAGACTAATCCCCAATGTTTAGTCAATGGTAGCTTTTAAAATGCATACACCTTTTTCAGTAAGCAGAGACAGAAAAGAGACTCGACAAATATGTAAGTTAAAGTAATGGCTTTTTTTATTCTCTATAGTTGTGTTTCCAGAAAGCACACCAGTAAAATCCCCCTTTTCATTAATTTGTCAGGCATTACTGGTAATATAAAGAAAAAGATTTGTCTTTTGAACGTTCAAACATACTTTAGTCAGTAATTGTATTGTTTTTGTGACCATACCTTGAACAAAATTTTGCAGGCAGTTGCACCGGGATCATTATTATTATATATATATATATATTTTTTGGTTGTATTATTTGACTCTTTGTCATTTTTATTTTCATGTTTTGTCATCATGTTCAATAGGTTTTTTTTGTGAAGTCTGGAAGATCACTGGAGGCAAAAAAACAAACAAACACCTAACTGGTCAGCCAGGACTAGTTTGCTGGTTTTAGATGAGTTTTAGCAATTTTCAGCTTAAACCAATCAAGACCCTTGATTACTTCTAACAAGAGTGTTTACTGACACCTACTGGCGTGCATGCGGCATTATCCAAAAATAAAGGTTACAGTTAAGAAGCCTAACGGATGCGACTGTTCATGCGGTATTCATAATATTGCTATTCGTTGTAGCCTAACTTCTGATTTATTCGTTGTGTTTCCTATATGGGCAGTTTGCGTGATCAACAACATTGGCATTACATTTTTTAACATTCAGTGGCTTATAGGCTATGCCACTCAGGCTACTGATGTGTCACAAACTGTCATGTATGAGAAAAAGTACTTTAAAATGTTTAATTTGTTTAAAAAAACATCACTAAAATAGGCAATTTATATAGGCGTTTGTTTCACAATTACGTCAGAATAGCTGCTCAGCTCATTTGTCAATCACTACTGTCACAAGACGGCAACCAGTTCCGCGACAGTGTCAGTATGTCGTGTGTCTGTGTCATGTCACTACTGGCACATGCCCATAATGTCTGTGACACATGTCACTATATCCACTGACACATGCCAATAATGTCAGTGACACATGTCACTATCCACTGGCACATGCCAATAATGTCAGTGACACGTCACTATCCACTGGCACATGCCAATAATGTCAGTGACACATGTCACTATCCACTGGCACATGCCAATTATGTCAGTGACACATGTCACTATCCACTGGCACATGCCAATTATGTCAGTGACACATGTCACTATCCACTGGCACATGCCATTTATGTCAGTGACACATGTCACTATCCACTGGCACATGCCAATTATGTCAGTGACACATGTCACTATCCACTGGCACATGCCAATAATGTCAGTGACACATGTCACTATCCACTGGCACATGCCAATTATGTCAGTGACACATGTCACTATCCACTGGCACATGCCAATTATGTCAGTGACACATGTCACTATCCACTGGCACATGCCAATTATGTCAGTGACACATGTCACTATCCACTGGCACATGCCAATTATGTCAGTGACACTGTCACTATCCACTGGCACATGCCAATGGAGACCGGATGTGCCAATACTCGCATAGTGACATGTACCATTGGCATCTGCGCGTCAGATGCCCATGTCACTTAATGTTAAAACTGCTATTGCAGATTCTGTCTGATAATTGGGTTTATGCACAGCTGCACTACTTCCTGAACTTAAGCCAGCACCTTTGGTTCTGTCCTGCCTATTATTGGCCAAGCTTGATTGGTTCAGGTGTGCCTGACCTCAGTAGTCATGGCAACAATAATCAGACACACTTGAATTAATTAAACTTGGCCAATAATGGCAGACAGGAAACAAAGGAGCTGGCTTAAGTTCAGGAAGTAGTGTAGCTGTGCATAAAGCCAATTGCGATCATTATAATAGCAAACAACAGCAAGAAAGCATTTACGATAAATAAATTACATCTAATCAGCAAGAAAGCATTTACGATAAATAATGTACCCGGAGTGTAACTTAGCTAAATTATTAAAACCTAACGTTACCAATGCAGTTAAGCAAACATTAGCATTAGTTAGTTAGCTTACTGAGAAATCGAGTAACGTCACAGTCACACATACTGCAATGTTAGGCCTAGAGAAAACAACTGAACAGCGAAATGTCTCTCAAGTGCCAGTAACTAATATTTATAACTCACCAAGTTGAATTACATACATTTATGTTTAAAAACATGCAATACTTACATGTAATTTTGATGAAGGTAATCAAACGATGCACCAGCAGCATGTGTTCGTCAGCAGAGTCCGTTATTCCTGCGTCACATTCCATACAATACAATGCATTCTGGTAGTCGCGGGAAAAGCTTTGGAGAAGGGGGTCGTCGAGTTGAATCGGTTGAATCCAGCCAACGTAAGCCAAATGATGATGTCATGGTGCGGTCGGCTTTGTAAACGTTAATCTTTTAAAACTGAACTTTGTACATCTAAAAAGACGACAGATTCAGCAACTTAATGGCCTATATCTCGCTTAATGTTTTCAGAAACAAGTTTCGATGGACTATGTTCGTAAAATTCGAGATCTTATTTCGAACAGCGCCATTATGGTCGGTTTTGAAATTCGGGAAAAGCCAGCCCCACGTGATGCATTCGTCCAATCAGCTGCTTGTCAAGGGCGGTCGTTGTTTTGATTAATCTACTTCTCATTTGATTGATATGAATGTTTATAATTCATCTGAATATTTGTTTAACCACGTTTTACAGACAAGAATGAATCATTTAATGAAGATAAACACCATTAAATCATGCAATTTAAGCAAACTCCTAGTTTGCCAATCCAACACATGCCGAAGTTTATTTTTTGAGTGCAGCCATGTCAGCAAGCCTCAGACTGGTCACAAGCTAAGGCTGTTCTGCTGGTACGGGTAGGCAACGTAGCGGCTTACCATGCCAGTGACGTAGTCGAATGTTGAAATCCAACATGGCGGCGCCCTGACAAAAACAACACTTTCAATTTACCATTTTATCCCTTTTAACAAATTCTGCCATTTTAAAAATTTTACCAATGAGAATAAATAAAATACATCTGTTATATCACCTTTTCTTAAATTTCAGTTCAGTTCATCTATAGACCAACAAATTTTATGTTTAATAATTTATTTCATGTTGGTACATTTTTGGGAAGTACACCTGTTTTGACCTAATGTCCATTGGAAAGGACAAAAAAAAACCACAATGAAAGCAATTATATATATATATATATATATATATAAAAATTTCATTTGTTTTCATTTATAGAAACCTCATGAGCTGGGAAAATGTACTTTTTCAGAAACTTGAAACAATTTGTTCATGTACTGTACCCAAGCTAGCAGTATAAGGTTAGACAATGATTTATTTCAGAGGCTGATTTGGACCATATGGCACTTCAATTACATGCATGTGCAATCTTTTCCCATCAACCAACACATCTTTCAGCTATGCACAGGTATGGTGCGTTTACAGTCAGGGCAGGCGTAACCACTTCACCCAGGCAGCCCAACTGCATGCTCGGTTGTGGCTATCAGTAGCGTGTCAAGTGTAATTTCTGTGCATTTCGCAATGAATCGAATAAAGGGCCTAACGTCACCCTCGTTGGCTGTATCCAGGCGGCGTAATACTCTGCCCTCTGCTCTTTCCGAATGGTGATCGGTGGATAACTAGCTTGCATAAGAATTAAATTCATGAGCAGACGGGACGTCCTGTCCGTTCCCATCCACAAACGGATGCACGTAAACCAGTTTATAGTGCGCGAGAGCTGCAAACTCCACTGGGTGTAGATGCAGCGCTTCCTCAGTGTTCAACCACTGCACCAGCTCCTCCATGTGTCTGTCTTAAGTCCTAGCGGGTGCGGTGGGATGTGATGTCCCACGAACACCTGGCGCTAGCACGAAATCGCCCGGCTTCCACAGGATCGTGCGTGGAGCCTAGAACCCGCCGGTGGATCTCTAGGATGTCATTGACAGTGATCGCTCCAGCACGGGACAGCAAGGTGGTGTTGATGTACTTCATGGCTACACTCACACCAATTGCCTCATTCTGTTCTTGAAGACTCTTACCTGGAACAGCATATCTGGTCTCAGCAATATGGCGAATCTCTGACAGAGTGAGCGTGTTGCCTTCAGTAGCAGACGGTGTGGTAGAATATGGATGGTAGTAGGTTTCCTCCATGACCCGACGCAGGCAGAGTTGCCCTTGGGGATGGACATGAGACGTCGCACCTTTCCATCGATGATTCCAAAGTGGCGTTGATCTATTTCCTCTACTAAAGGGAGAGTGCGATCCCTGCGCTACCAGAGCCTTCTCGCTACAGGGCGAGATGGCGAGGGCCTTGGTGTAGAGGTGGTCAGCTTGGACAACATCTCTCCTCCAGAATAGTTCCCAGTTCAGTGAGCGCATTCCACAAACTCAGGGTTCATGTTGAGTGCGTGGACAAGCAGCTTATGAGCTTCTCTCTCTTTTTCCATTTTTCTTCATCTCCAAAGCCTGCTGGAGAGCCGCCTTTGCCTCTCAACTCGAGTTCTCTGCAAAAACAAGCAGGAGCGTTACACAATACGACATTCCAGCTGAGAGACGCATAATCAAAAAACACTCTCACTAATCTTGAAAGTAAGTTAAATTTTTGTTCCTGTCGTATAGATTTGGTACCTGATTTTATTACACAGTAAATTGCTTTGAAAACCTGACAAACATTCAAAAGCTAGATGAGACAAAAAAAATCTAAGAAACTGGAAATTCAACAAGAAGAAAAGAAGAGTGAATTGACAGTCATGAAGAAATGGGATGTTACCGGAACAGTGTTGTTATTGTTAAAGCTACACTGTGTAACTCTTTTAGTTTATTCTTAGCTAAAAATAAATAGTTCTTTCAAAAATATATGTGTTCATTAATGTATATTTACTTTGTTCAAGTAATAAAGTATTCATCGTGAGTGTATAATATCCCATTGAAAATACATACGGGTAAGGGGTTCTAATGTCGGTGACAGTCGCAATGTTGCCCCTCCATCTTGAAAGTACATTAGCCAAAGAGGGACATACCCATTAATTCAAGTTTTGCCTTTCGACGTTTAGGTATGAGTTAACACTCATGGACGAGGTTTGAACTGGAAGCCATTTCAATCTTGGACTACATTGGCCACCGTAGCAGAGTTAAAACGAAATCGGAATTGAGAGGAAAAGAAACTTATATGCACTGGATGGTCATATACCTTTTCACCACTATATGGGGGTAAAAATCAAACAGTGTAGCAAAACATTTTAAAACTGAAATAAACTGAAATACTAATAAAAAATGTTGATACTACTACTAAAAAATGTTTCTTGGGCACCAAATCAGCACATTAGAATGATTTCTGAAGAATCATGTCGACACTGAAGATTCAGTTTTGCATTACAGGAATAAGTTACATTTTAAAAAAATATTTAAAGCCTGCAGTTCGTAAGTTTTTCCTCTCTGCTGCCATCTCTGTTCGAAATCTGCAATTGCAGTTATTCTCTCGAGTTATCAACTTTACGTGGGTTGTTCCTCTGCACGGCACAGTGCGGATGAACACAATGTTTTGAAAGAGAATGTGCAGCAGTGAGTCACTGCGCCCGTGTGGATACTGGCATTCAGAATCACAGTTTCTACTTTTTGGAAGAATGACCAACTGTAAGAATTTTCACTGGAAAATGACATCTGAACAAGTACAGTAACATCCACTTTTGTTCTGACCAACGAAGGGGAAAAGCATGCAGCAAATCACGCATGACTTTTTTAAATGCCCTTTTTTAAAAACATTGCATGACTATATTTAAATTGCCCTTCATATTTATCCTCATTTTCACATTGGTCTCTCGTTTGTGTAGCCACTCCGAAGTCCAAAGTCTTTTGCATTTTACAACAGGTGAATCTCCAGTTGTAACCATTCTGGATATTAATCAAATTAATACATTTAATTATATCAAGTGCTGTGAGAAAAGGCTATAAATCTCCACCTCAAACATCTTCACATGCAATATAGTCAACTAGCTGAGACTCTTCTTTATGTGTACAGATGTGATGTAATGATGCAAAAAAACATTAAAGGAGAACTCTGGTGCAAAATGAACCTTTGGTCTAATAAAACATCAGTACCCAGTCAATCGTTCTCTGAGATTTGTTTTCGTCATAATCAAATGTAAAGAGTTTTACCTCTAAAAACTGTTTAGCATATAATGCTAGTACTGGGGGCATTTACTAAGTAAAAAGAAATTGCTAGTTTATACCACTAATAGGGATGGGCATTCGATTAAATTTTCTTAGTCGAATCGTCGGAAGAATTAACGATCGACTATCGATTAATCATTAATATTTTTAAATTCAAATTTATTATTTATTTAACTTTATATAAATTAAAAATGTAATGAAAAAACAATACAGCGTGTTTTTCCTCGATTAGATCTTTAATAAAAGATGATCAAATTGTGGCAGTTAAACTGGGCATTCGGTTAGGCTAAATTTGAAGATATGCGCGCGGTGCTTTAACCAACGCAACTGAACCGAGTTGGCCCTCGTGAGACCCTCGTTTGTTACAAAATAATAAATAATAATAATAATAACTTAACCAAAAACATAATAACATTTATCTGACAGCAGGTTTTGTCAAAATGTAACTCAATCAAGGCACGAAGTCGAGAAAGGGTGAGAGAGATTAGCCTAACAATCAATTAGGCTAGGCTACTTAAAGCTTCATAAAAAATAACTCACATACAACTTCTGCTCCAGTCTACTGATTTTTGTTGAGAAAGATAAGCATGTTGATGACATGATCTGGGGTCAACACGAGCCGCAACCTGCATGGTGACCGTCAAGCCTTGTTTACACTTTCGCCTGGCACTTCAGCGCGAGTCTCTGCAGACTGCGCGCGCACCTCCCTCGTGCGACCTCCCTCGTGCAGACGCGTCGAGTGTAAACAAATGCTTCAGTCCAGCCGCTGAAAACACCGCTCTGATGACGGCACTGACGTTACCGGCGGGATGCACAGGTACCTCCGCGCTAACATGACCAGCCCGGGGAACACGTTCACTTTCCACTCACACTACGCAACGCAGTAGCATTAGTTTAATGATAATCGATAACAAATTAACGTGATCGACGAAATTCTTAATGATCAATAATCGATCGTCGATTAATCATGCCCATCCCTAACCACTAACAAGGCTCAAAATAGCCCCACACTAAAACAGTAACATAATGAGGGTCCCTGCATGCAAAATGAAGCATTGAGAACTTTGTAAGTGCTAGAGACCGTTTAATAAGAGAGATACGTTATAAAGACAGTTCACTTTGTCTGTCTGTACACAAAGTGAACTGTCTTTATAAAATATCTTCTTATTAAAGCAGTCTGTACACATTACAAAGTTCTCAATGCTTTCGTTTTGCATGTATGGACACTCATTATGTTACTGTGTTAGTGTGGGGCTATTTTGAGCCTTGTAAGTGGTATAAACTAGCGATTTATTTTTACTTAGTCAATGCCCCCATTAATAGCGTTATACGCTGAAACAGTTTTAGAGATAAAACTCTTTACATTCGAATTATCATGAAAACAAATCTCAGAGAACGGTTGAATAGGTACTGATGTTTTATTAGACCAAAGGTCTACCAGTTCTCCTTTAACATTATTACAAGCTTACTGTTTTAAATCGAGCTAAGGCAAGCAGAGAGTTTGAACACTGGCTGGTTATGTACTTGCTCAAAAAATTATAATGGATCATTTTTAACCCAAAAGAAGTTCCGGACTGTAGCTTTAAATAGAAGACAGTTTCAGACTGGAAAAAGACATTGCAATTATAAGACACTGAACCACGGCATCTGAAATATATATAATTCATATATATGAAATATATATATATATATATATAAATAGCAGGAGGATTAATTTCAGAGGAAAAAGCTATTTAAATTTGTTTAAGATTATGAAGATGTTTCATTTGGAATAACTAAGTATTCATCAAAATATTATGCACAATAAGTCCAGGGACATGCATTAAAAACGTAATAGAGTCAGCAGCATCTTCAACTGTACCTTTGCTGGGCTTGAGTTTTTGTGGCAGGAGGTCTAGCGCTGTGAAGGGGACCGTCAGGCTGGTTGTGTGGACCACAGGCCGCTGGACACCCCCCACAGCTGGCAGCGCAAAAGAGCAATACCCTTCAGTGTGGCACAGCATTGCTCCTCTATGCCCACTAAAGGCAGCAACAGAATACATACTGATCCCAGGAGGGCAAACAGAACGGGTCCCCAACTCCAGAGCAGAGGACTGCTGCTGGCATGCCGAAACACTGCCAGAGCCGCCATCAGTCAAAGAATCCAGATTTCCCTGGCCACATATCCGACATTCTAGCACTGAAACTGAAATCCTGCGAGAATGGAAAATCTGTGAAAAAAAAATAGATAAATTAAATCAAGATATTAAAAAAAAATCCCCTTGCACAGTCAAATGTAGGGAATTCTGACAGTTTATGAAATATTCTGAATGTTGTCTGAATGTTGTAATCCTGAATCCTTCTTATGTCCAGTGATTTCTTACAACACTTACAATCATGCTCTTTGATAGTCCGATGATCAGCGAAAATTTACTTATTGTCAGGAGTAGCCATAAATACAGTAATAAACAAACATATTTAAAGCACCTAACATTAAATGCCATTTAAAAAAACACCGACATTTTAAAACACACTGACTTTTTTATTTTTAATTTAATAACAGTGTATAAATAACGTTAGTAGAACAATATATTTCCACATCAGACACCTGAAAGATCACCCGATGGAAGACACATTAATATAAACAGTCCATGACTAATACAGCAGTTCATAACAAGTCATTACATCATCCATGCATATGATTTCTACAGAAAGACTTTATCCCAACCCTGAAAAGCAGCGGCTGAGTTACGTACTTTATAAAATATAAAACAAGAAGCAAATGTTCAGACATACCTTTTAGGTTATAGGCGTGTTATTCTCAATATAAATGAAGGATATGATCAGAAATGTTTACCCAGCTGTTAGCAACGTCAACTTTGCCGCGAATAGAGTATCGCATACCTGTAAGGTTAAAATTGATTGGTTGATTTTTCGAAGTATGCGTTCAGTGATTGGTCAGATATTTGCCACACACCTCGTGCAGCGGAACATAGTGCCGCAGTCCGATTCTCTCACTCCAGCCCTGAAAGGCCTTCCTGCGTAGTGGGACACTTGTCCGAAAGCGTTAGCTAGCCAAGAAAAGTGCGCAAGGGCCCGAGGCTGGTGAAGAGCAGAATCCGGACAGTTTTCCGCGCGTTGAGAAAGTATTACGTCGGACTTATGGTCGCAATCAGCGAGTACCGGCTGGCAATTTGGGGCCAATGTGCGTGCTGCTTGAGCAATAGCTGTAACAGTGACACTACAATCCTTTGAATGAAAAAATCAATATCTTTTCTTCTACCTTATGCTACGAACCTTTCTTTTAATGTTATTAATATTAAAACGGCTTTGGCGAGAGATAAATTGTGATTGAGGTTTACCTGAAGCTTATACTGCCTAACCTGTATTCACAGTCGATTCAAAATGCAATTTTAATTGTACTTATGGAATTGATAATGTAAATTCTTCCCACCCCCATTCATGAAAAGATACATGTTGTTCATATATATATACATGGCTAATAATATTAAAATGTTCTTATATGCTGGAGACTAAAGCGGGAGCATAACCCTGCATACCTTTGTTTAAGATTTCAGTTTTACTGATCAGACAAATAGCCATTATTAAAGCAATGAGTGGCCTGAAAAGTCCAAGAAGACGTAAAAGCCAAGAAAATAAGGCAGGTTAAAAGATTCCAGTCAAACATAACAGGCGATAACGTTACAACGTCACATTTAAATGAGTCTGGATATAGTTACAAAACTTCACTTTCCCACGATTTTGCCAGGAACATAAGTTAATCGATTACTCGGAACGCAAAGGTCGCCCGTTCAGATGTCTCAGCCGATTTATATAGCTCATGTTTAAACACCAGACAGAGAGCCCGCGGAGAACGCTCAGCAATGACGTAGCCGGGGCAAGGCTGGTTGCGGCGGCGGTACAGACGCCGAGCACCGGCCACCGCAGCCGCGATCGCCGGAACTCCTCGAAAATGTCCTGATCGATTTTTTCAAACAGGCGCTATCTTTATAAATAAACCACAGTATTTGAAGGTCCAAACGACTGTGTTATTCAAGTGAAACCTCTAAACCTACGTTTGCGTAACTTTAATAATACTAAATATTTTTTTACATTTCGCCCGCCTTGGCAAGAACCTTCACGTCACCTTTCTCGTTGCAGTCTGCGCTCCAACAGTACCATAGAACCGTTCTCCATTGGCTAGCGGTTCAAACGTCGCACCACAAGGATTCTGTAATGTCCACAGCAAGCTGACCCACACTGGAAAGGGTGGTTAAGTGCCTACGATCACCCCTGGAGACACGTAGAGGATCGGGACGCCTAGGTTACCGAGCGAAACACGCATTTGAGGCACGAGGCAGAAGTGCGGATATTGGGACGGGCCACATTATCAGATCGTGAACCGTACACGATTGGACACGATTGACAATGTAACGTCATTGCCAGTCACTACAAGTAACGTTTGCCTGTTACAATATTATTTTAGCAGAGATATTTTTTACGTATATTATATTTGTTAAATTAATGATACACTATGAAGACATTATTATCGTATTGTTCTTTTTCGAGTAAAGATTTTACTTGTTGTTGTAAGATCGAATGTGTATAAATTATACAATGTAAGAAAAAGTATTGCTTTTATTTCAAATATTTTGCCCATAGATACACATCTATGGCCGCAGGTTGCCAGTGTAAACACCAGGGGTCAGTATTGCTCTTTTAACAAATATTATTATTCCTTGTTTTTGTTCCTTCACATCTGAGACATTTGTTATGATATGATTATGTTGCAGTAAGTCAAGTCAGCTTTATTTATATAGCGCTTTTTACAATACAGATTGTATTAAAACAGCTTCACAGAGATAACATGAAATTAATACAACATTTTTTTTTTCAGAAGAAAATTGTCATCGTCCACCTTAAGTCAGGCAGATCAATAATATAGTTGAATATAAATGTCCCAAACTATGATAGCCAAAAGCCAAGACAACAGTTGCAAGGAACCAAAACTCCATCATGGTGACAGAATGGAGAAAACATTGGAGAAACCTTCTCCTCTGGCCAACGAGTGAATAGTGTGTGATTATGATTCAGGCAACATTACAGGTCAGAAGTCAGATTGGATCAGAACATTCAGAATATTTGAATATTTTGAATACACTTCAAAATGATTTATGCTGGTCAACTTGTGCTGCCACATCAATACCTCTAAGAATGTTATTAAAGCCTAGTTCTTGTTTCACTTGCTTACTGCTCTGTGCTTTCCTTTCTCACTTTTGTATTTTATCTCCTAACTTCAGCAAATCATGTATCTGACTGTCTCAATATCAGCACATTATCTTTTTTATTCTTATTTTTGGGCTAGCACCAAGCAAAAATTTGAAACATTCGGGATTGGAATTTTTATTCGAACCATCCTCCATGCAGTTTCTATTCCTGACAGGGTTGTGCCAGAACACACAGGAAAGCTTTATCTTGATATTTGGAAAGAGCAGTCAGAACTCCTTGAACTGCCCTAGAATGTTTTTTATTGTTTTATTTTTATTTTTTTATTATTTTATTATGTTTCCTGGTTAGGCCTTATAATGTTAGTATGTTTTTTAGATTAAAAATAGTCATAATTTAGAAATAAAAGGCATTTTTCCTAGCCTGATTTTGATTCTGATCCTGATTCTAGCCTCTGATTGAACGCTCTGTTTGAAGGGGCGTGTCTGCTGTGTAACCAGCCTCTGCTGTGATTGGCTGATGAAAAAGATATGTTTTACATGTGAAACTCTCTCAATAATTTTACTACAGCTATACGTTTTTACTATTACAGCTACCGAGATTAACGAATCGCTGAGAATGTTTTTGAAGTAGCCTATTGATTGTCAATCGCGAGGATGAAGATCTTCTTGCAACAGTTTCTGCTTTCTCTAATAATGCTTTCATCAATGCATTGCAGACTTAGTTGTGCAGTGTAGGCGAATTAAACGATGTGAAGTTGATATTTTAGTCACTGGCCTGACGTACTGATGCATAAACTGTATTGAACGATTTTGAGAGAAAGATTACCTGTCTGAACTTGAACAACAATAACATCAGATCAGAAGTTGCTTGGTAAGTTAGGTTCGATCCGAGGCCAGCTCTTGGCCCAAGTTGAGGAAACAGTCGTCGGTGAAGTGTTTGGAAATTTCCAGAGAAAAAAAAATTAACCCATTGTTTCTTTAGGCTCGGATGAAGAAACTAAAAAAAATACTTTTGTGTTCATGTGGGCTACATCCAAACACTGAGCAACTGCCATGCTTTATTTCTGTCTTTTTCTTTGAGTTATGATCTTGAATGTTTGGTGAACAATATTGTGCTGTTGCTACTTCATACACATAGGCCTATGCAGATTATTTTAAAACCCTCCCACTTTCTTACTCTTCCATAAAGATTTTATGATCTTCTTCAAAGCTTTAAGACTGATGCATAACAAAAAAGCCCTTAAATTATATAATCTTCTGAAGGTTTTGTTTGATGATTCCCCCTTGTGTAATAGGTATTTTATTTATTTACTTATTTGTTCTTTACATGTTTTTTCTCTCCTTTTTTTCTTAGATTTGGCGTTCATTTATTTTTTGTGCTGCTATTTGGACTTCTTTGTAATCATTTAAGATTTGTATCTTGAAGTTTGTTGGTAATTTGTATGTTTCTTTGAGCAATAAAAAAACTGCCATGCTTTGGCTGCGCAGCTCCGTCTGTCATTGAACATGGGCTGGCATATGCAAATGTTTGAAATCCTACATATTAATGATTCCCGACTGTTGCGTCACAGTCGGTATCTATGTGGAGATTCGCCTATGTTTCAGGGGGATTACTCTTGTGATTTCTGTAAAGGTGAAAAGGAAACAATTTTTCATTTATTTTTCCATTGCATACATAGCCTACTAAGATATTTTGGCTTGATGTGTAGCGTTTAATTAAGAAAATTTTGTCCATTGACTTACAGCTGAGTGGATTTGACATTATGAGACACTTCAATGATCATGGGATTGAGAAAGATAAGGCATAATGTTATACAATTATTAATACTGATAGGGAAGTTTCACATTCATAAAATGAAAGGGTCTGACTCCAACCCTAACTTTTCTTGCTTTAAAAATGATTTTAAGCTTTATTGTTACTATTTTGTGTAACTGCACAAGTAAAAAGGCAATTAGAGCTTATAGCATTGTAAGCAGGTACTGTATGATATATAATATAGCACCACTTTTCTGATTGTAATATAATGTATATGTATATAATTTTCTTGTCCTCTGGCACTGTTCTTTTTTTATTATTTTATTGACGTTGTTTTTGTTTCACTTTGAAAGATTGTGTCTCATTGTATTGTTCTGTTCATGGGATTAATAAAAAATAAAAAAGCCAAAAAAAAAAAAAGTTATAAATTATTACTTTCATATTTGGTGGAACTATCCCTTTAACTACTAGGTACGTGCATAATTTTTTGGTGTGTATAAATTGCACAATAAATGCAATTTGTGCTATAGATATGCACTTTCGTGAAGATCAGGCTGAAAATGATGTAAACATCGAAATCAACCTCATCTTTTGCTGCGAAGCCCCCTAGATTTATCAATAAGAAATAGAAAGTCTATAATGCCTTCTTAAATCATAAACTCATCTAATCTGCTGCATATTAAACTCCAAAATTGCTGGGGACAAAAACTACTGTTAAGTTAGCACTTTCAATCTGATCATCTAAAAATAAACTTTTTTTTTTTACTTTGTGGGGACATTTGTTTTGGTCCCCAAAAGGAAACAAGCTTATAAATCATACAGGTATGACAAGTAACTGTGCAGTGATTTACTGACTCTGATTTCAGCCCTAAAGCTATAGCCAGATGCGGATACTAAAGACACACACTTAATTTCATACACACCAAGAGGAGAGAGACAGACTCCATGTATCACCAGCTCTTCACTGAGTCACTAAACCCATTAAATGTGTCCTTTATAGAGTTTGATGCATATCTGCATAAAAAAACCTGCCAGCGAGGCACATAGAGACTCTATAATGATGTTTTCGCTGAAATTGCATTTGTAATAATCTCAATCATGATTTTACACCAGAGGTTCATGGGGCGACCACCAGCAGAAATTAAGTGTATGAATCACAGCATATAATGAGAGCAGTGTGCCTCATTCCTCTGTAAAGCAATAACCATCAAGGTAGCAATGGGAAATCACGAATACATATTGTTATTTATTCATTTTCATTATTTGTTTTTCACACTAATATTCGTGCCTTTAGGCTCCTTTAGAAGTATTTCAGGGCATCATACATTGCTGATCGTGTTACATTGCACAGGATCCAACAAATCAACTGTGTGAACTTTCATTGATAATATTAAAAACCTTACACAAGCCTCTCCCCTGTATTTTCCCCTTTTATAAATTAAAGTTGGGAATATGTCTGAGAAGGTGACAGAGAGCCAGAGAGGAAAGAACATTTCTCATTTCATAATTTCGCCAATACTTCTATGAAACAAACAAAGAAAAAGAAAAAAATTGTGTCTGTACAGACACTGTGGACACTTTCAGAGGAACATATTATGACACTGATTTTACTAAATGCTGGAGGTTTTGCATGGGCATTTTCACTCTGATCTGTGAGAATATTATTTTTTAATAATTGTTATTCTTGAGAAAGATCCATTAAATATAAATAAAACTATGTCTAACAGGAGATATATAAACTATGAATGTTCCACTCTGACCAACAGAATTGGAGTGCCTCTATGCAAGTTCAGAGAAAACAGGAAGGGAAGATGAGCATAGTTTGTGTTGGATGTGAGAGAACCAAGAGAGAAATACATTGATTGAGTTATGGAATTATTTGTCCAAGAGAGAAATAAATCTGTTATGGAATTATGTCCCCTTGGTCATTATGGGGTCTCTTATGAAAAAGAAATTTAATCAAGTGCAAGTCTCTCTTTTAAACTTAGAACCACAAACTCAGATGTCAACTTTTAGCATAAATGGCATGACATGACATTTTAAATATGGTTACATTTAGAAGAATAAAACTTCTTTTTCCACATGCAGCTGTGTAACAACAAATCCCTGACCCAAATATAAAAAAGGGGCGAAAAAAATGTTTCACCTGTCAGTGTAAATACTGAAGGATTTGAAAAATATATATATTTTAGTACGTTTTCAAGGAAATGTTGTAATATTGCAACATTGGGCTAGCCTGGCTAACTAGCCTGGAAACTATATAATTTTCTTGTATTTGAGGTGTGGTTTACCAATGCCCAGAGCCAGATTATTGGGTGCAATGAATGTCTATCAAATGCGCCTGTAAGTAGCTCATAGCCAATTGGTTCAGTGATACCAGATGACGCATGTAGTGCGACCGAAAATTAGACGAGGAAGAAGACAATGGGTCAGAGACATATGTATACACAAAGGCTGTATCAAAAGGTACAACACTTGGTCATTATGGGGTCTCTTATGAAAAAGAAATTTGTGTTACACTTCACATGAAAAGTGTGTTATTTGTATACCTCTTTTAAACTAAAAATAACAAAGTATACATTCAGACTACGTTTTATGCACATCTCAGAAATGCAGTTAAAATCATTCTGAATCTGAAACGGACTTAGTCTTTGACAAAAATGTGACTTTCTCAGCTTTGAAAATTTAGTTGCTTTTTTAATGAGACTAAATAAATGAAGAAACTGCATGAAGTTTTTATAAAAATGTAATGCCTATATAAGAACATATTAAGCTTACTTGCAGTATAAAATGATTCATACGAGTATTTGACTAGTAAACTTTAAGTTGACTTGTAGTTGCAGTACAATCCAAAAACGTAGTAGTCACGTACAAAGTGTACTACTGTTACACATAAAGTATACTTAAAAGTACTTTTATACACTAAAGGTGGGTCAATTTAGTCTCAAGTAGCATTGAAACAGTACACTTACAAGGCTTTACATCTAGTATAATTAAATGTATATTTATTCATTTAGCAGACGCTTTTATCCAAATCTAATTTAATCTTATTTTATCTTGTTCCCTGCCATTGATGAAGTTTTATGGCTTTGAGTAAATTCACTGTTATGGGAGGCGCCATCACACAACCTCTGAAAGATTACAGAGTCTCTGGATCAAAACACAGGCCAAAAGAAAAAGAAAAAAAAGAAGAAAACAAGTGATAAAACCATTGCTTATGCACATTGTAGTCTTAAAAGAAAAGCCAGTTTTATGAACCTTACACACATTTAAGTGCTGATAAAAAAATGCATGAGGCTAGAATAAAACAGGTTTCATTTAATTAAAGACGCTCTGGTCTTTTTTTTTTTTTTTTTTTTGATGGGCCAGCCTATTTAGCATGTTTTGATATTCATACAACATACCAACATGTGCTGGGGGCCATTCTGCGAAAATGAACAAAAATGCTGTTGGTGGCCGTGGCTGGCAACCTTTATTTTGTTGCTATGTGAAAAAATATCCAGCAAATCGCGCCCGCGCATTTGTCTACACCAGAGGGTTAAATAGCCTAATAGGAAGGAACATAAATTGTGAAATAAATATATACTCACTCACATCATGACGCCTCTGCGGTGGTGGAGTCTATGCAGGAAGGGTATCCTTTGGTGCCTAATTTCCAAGTCCAATTGAAAGTTATGCAGTCCAGCAGTGCTGTTGCAACCAGCAACACCACACCTATGTACCATCCCAACTACTGTACTAAATACAGATAAAGCTAATGATAAAAATCTACGCTATTCTAACTGATGCAATATACAAACTAATGCTTCTTACAACAGTAACAACACTAAAACAATGCTAATTAACAACCTAGCTACCTAGGCTACACAAAATAATCTAAATAACTGCATAAAATATGCCAATTAGATGCTAATATACGCTATCCTGATCGTTTTCAATACTCGTAATTCCAACTCCTGACTCGCTACAGTAGTTTTGACGGAACCAAATGCTTTTATACCAGGGGCGTGACAGAGTAGTGTCACAGAGTACCCCACTTCACAGAGTACCCCTACTTCAGGATCTGTCTGTTTAACCTGAAGAGGGCAGCACGTTCGAACGTTTTTACACCATATATTTGAAAATGAAAACACTTTATACCCAAATGTCAAAAAATGGCATGGAAATAGTTAACCATGGAACCAATAAAGCCATTTCCACGCATGGGACCACCAGCATATAAGTGGTAAGGAGAGGAAGTAAGTTGTACAAAACAAACGCTTAATCATTAACTGCACAACAGTTAACTTAGTGTTGGTACATGTTTCATTCTTATGCAGTTGGCACTGCAACCGAAAACTATCTAGTATTTGTAACTACATCTCTTTGCCCCCCAGGCAAAACAGTCAGCTCAGTGCTCACAGAAGGGGACAGAGCAAAACATAAAAGGTAGGTTGCTTTTAATTCATTATCTTTGAGCTGGATTTTTAAAAACTTCAGCCTCTGATGAAGTGCTCTTAAAAATGTAACCGAGTGAAGCTACCAGAAAAATATATTTTTCAACATAATCTAGTGGTGCTGTTGCTGTTAACAACATGTGGCAACTTGTTCTGAAAGTGCAAGTCTCTCTTTTAAACTTAGAACCACAAACTCAGATGTCAATTTTTAGCATAAATGGCATGACATGACATTTTAAATATGGTTACATTTAGAAAGAATAAAACTTATTTTTCCACATGCAGCTGTGTAACAACAAATCCCTGACCCAAATATATAAAAAGGGGCGAAAAAAATTGTTTCACCTGTCAGATGTTGTAGAAGGCATCTGATGTAAATAATGAAGGATTTAAAAATATATATATGTTTTAGTACGTTTTCAAGGAAATGTTGTAATATTGCAACATTGGGCTAGCCTGGCTAACTAGCCTGGAAACTAAATGTTAATTTTCTTGTATTTGAGGCGTGGTTTACCAATTCCCAGAGCCAGATTATTGGGTGCAATGAATGTCTATCAAATGCACCTGTAAGTAGCTCATAGCCAATTGGTTCAGTGATACCTGGTGACGCATGTAGTGCGACCAAAATTAGATGAGGAAGAAGACAGTGGGTCAGAGATATATATATACACAAAGGCTGTATCGAAAGGCATCTTCGCGTCCGCTGCCAAGATGGATCCATAGATATAAACAAACTGCTTCGGTGTGTCATCGTCTTGCTGCTCCCTCCCCATTCTGTGATTGGTTCCCTATCTCAGGCAAAACTTTGGTTCATGGTGTCACAGGCTGCCTAGCAGCGTGAAGGAAATCGCGCTGGGCAAGGCAGCATGGGGAAACCCAGGTTAACATTGGGCCTATTTGGGAGCAGAATTTCAGCAATTGACTCCTTAGTAGTTCCGCCTAGCCTGGCATGCCAGACCTACATCTAGATGTTAGGTCTGGAAACTCTTCATTGATAGGGCTCAATCCGGGATAAACAGTTGTCTTTCAAATTCTCTCTACACGCTATTAGATAGCACTAAAGCCAATCAGAGCAATGAGGAAGGTGACGTACTCAGCGGAGCAAGTTGATATATTAAACTTTTACCGTACCCAGTCCATCTGTCAACATTGAACATTGAAAATAAGGGAGATTTCCTGGAATCCATCCCCAAAATAAGGGATTTTTTTGTTTTTACATGACCCACAAACTTTAAAAATAAAACACTAATCATTAAAAGTCTAAAGAGTTTATAACTAGCCTACATATGTGTGAGAGAGAAAGAGACAGTATGTGTGTGTTTGTGTGTGTATGAGACAGAAAGAGACAGTGCGTCATTAAAAAAATAATATCATAGAGAATGTTTAAATACTAATATCAGCTTACGACGGAAACGGAGCCGGAGTAGTGGCGCTTTGGAGAGCTGGAGATGATTCGGGAGAGGTCCGTGCACCAATCAGAGCGTGCGCTGACACGAGAGTAAAGCCTTTATCCTCGACAACACAGCACGAGCGTGGCAAATATGACAAGTTGATCGTTTCACCACAGCTTTTTTGTAACAGCGCGCGAGGATGAACGACTTAAAACCGAATATGTCCGAGCTGGCTCTGACCGTCGCAACTCTGTCGTCATTTTGTTAAGCCCACCCGCCGACTCTATACACGATGTGATTGGCCCTACCAGAGTTGGGGTTTTCCAGCTAAAACGTCTATGGAGAGTTGCTGCAAAATAATAACGCTTTGCTGCAAAATAATTTTTGCTGCCGCTAGGGTGCATCTAGATTTCTAGGCTAAGTTGCGCCATCATGGGACGCAACTACTAAGGGCTTATTTGAAGTTTGGATTGCTTACATAACACCATAACAGTCAATATCATGAATAATAACAATGATAACAATAACCCAACAGTCAACAAATAAGCATAAAATATTCATATTAAATACAAAACAGATTGAAACCGTCACACTACCGAAACTACCGAAACATTGGTAGTCCCAAAAGCAGTTCCTTTACTCTGAAAAGCAGAGACGGAGTTTGCACCTCCTGCAGAGCGTATTCGAAAATCCTTTTTGGAGTGTCTGCAGAGTCCTCTCATTGTCTTAACTTGGGAAATGTGTGACCACGTGCCTACGCACATCTGTTGGTGGTTCACATGACCTCTTGGCTGGGACCTCATTTGGTGGACTCCCATTACCTAAGGATGGTCTTCTCTGAGCAGTCACAGATTTCTAAGGTGTGACTGTTATGAACGTCAAAGGGCTCCTACTGGCTGAAGATGGCCGTCCTCTCCTTGGTGATAAACAGCTGTGTTTGTCTGAATTAGAATAGAAAATAATCAATTGTGATGCCAAACATACATTAAAAACGGTATTAGTCAAATATTAAATGTGTAAGGAAACGAGAGAGAATGAGAGAGGATGCTAGCTGCCCCTGAAACAGCCTCCTGTTCAGCATCTTTTCTTGGGAAGATTGAGAGCTTTGCAGTCCTGTTTGTAAAGGAGCCAGGCATTGATCACAGCAAGGATAATGGTATGACTGTGCATGAAGATGTAAATTTGGTTCATGGTGTCCAGGCTGCCTAGCAGCATGAATAAAATTACTCTGTGGCAAGGCAGCATGGGGAAACCCAGGCTAGAGATCACCCAAACTCACAGAAAAATCTATCATACAGTTTTATACATGCATTTAGTATTATATAAAATGTCTACAAGTGCGAACTGGTACAAGATTTCAATTTCCAAAAAAGTAAAACAAAAGGTAATAAGGTTTTTAAGAGTTTAGGGATAACTGGCACACAAAGGAATGTGGTCGCATGGTACTTCCAAAATGTGCAAATTAATTCATGCAAATAACCAATTTATGTTAGCAAATGGTAAATTTTTACCAGTAAGTCTAACACAGTTAATTTCCACTGTAAACTGTTTACATATGAGAGGTCTGGCTATATAATGAAATGTAACAATCAGGGCCTTTTCTGAATCTCAGATCAGCCCGCGAATGCTGAGTCGCCAAAACTCATCAAGACTTCGAGTACTTGATGACTCATCATCGGTGTCGCATAATTATTAATGAGACATTTTTATTATGAGACATTATAATTATTATTTTCAGATCCCATGAGAGAGACACTGTGTCTCTTAATTATTCATGACACCATGTGGATCTTTCCAAAGAGAGACATCGCGTAGTAGATGAGAGAGGCAATCATGGGGCAAGTGTTTGTTTTCATGGTACAAAGTCCAAGTGGGTTGAATGTTTCCCCGTAATGCTGCCAGGGCTAGACTCTGGCTCTGGACGGTTGGTTCGCCATCAACCACGGACACATCTAAACATTCTACAGCCAAGTTACCATCCACTTGTCCATCGAATCATCTGAAGTCCATAAAGATGTTACTCCCTGTGTGATCATTATAAAACAAAACATTTGGCGATGAGGATGGCTGATATTGCACTACCACTACCTGCTTCTTTCCTCGCGCTACCTGGTGAGCCTCCGATTCCCTGGACTCGCTGGTTGCAGTCCTTCGAGACTTTCATCTTGGCAGTGGGGCTGACTGATGTGAGCACAAGGCAAAAGTATGCAAAACTCTGCTATAAGAACCGGATGATTTATCACTCCCCCGAGCGATCACGATTGCATTACTAATAGAGAGTGCAGCTGGATGTGCTTTGGCGTTGACTAAACAGCAAACAATCATGAACTACCCAGCCCCTCCCCCATGCCCACATCAATATTACAGCCCAGTCAGAATGATCAGCCCGTTCTCATCCCAAAGCGCCATATACAACGGGCTTTTGCAAAAGCGTAAATATCCAAAGCACATGGCACCCTTTAGCGCCAAATGAGATGAAAAATAAATCGGGCAAAAGGTGCCTCCTACATGGTCTAACCCTAACCCTACCCCATACCTAAACTTAACCGTCTCATTTGGCGCTAAAGGGTGCCATG
The DNA here is from genome assembly GCA_030378365.1 of Hybognathus amarus. NCBI lineage: Eukaryota > Metazoa > Chordata > Actinopteri > Cypriniformes > Leuciscidae > Hybognathus > Hybognathus amarus. The sequence goes on along the minus strand of JAQIUQ010002014.1, from coordinate 512,151 downwards.
TGTGTTGGATATTTAAGCTTTTGCAAAAGTGTCATATATGGCGCCTTGGGATGAGAATGCGTTGGAATGATACAATGGCTGCAGCAGACTCCTCTGCCCAGCCTGTGGTAAACAGTGTCACATCTGTGGCATACGAATTTCACGCGGATTCACGCTTGTGTACTGTGTTGCTAATAAACTGGATGTAATTTAAGTTCTGTTGCTTTTTATATGAAAATAAATATAGCTAATGAACAAGACACCCAAAGCATTCAAAATATGTGTTTATCAATATTTTTTCTTTAATATCTAGACATGTGTTTTTATTTATCTATTGTTTTAATAAAATAATAACCCATATCGCACTGTCAGAGAGTTTATTCACCCATAACAAATGTATACACATAAAACATGATATCATAGTTTTAAAATCAAACATTTTAAAAGAGAACAATACATCAGTTATTTAAACCAATGCGAATTTAGCTGTGTCGTCAGCAAGTCGTTTCCCATCGTGCTTTTGATCAGCGCAGTCGGTGGAGATGCGCTCGCAAGAGTTTTTTTTTTTTTTTTTTTTTTTTACATACGTCGGAATGACATCAGACTCAGCGGTGATCGTTTCGGCGCAGATTTTGCTCAGCTCAAACAAGTGATGGCCATACCACAACCACTCCCCTCCCTTTTCTCACAGCTATCCATGGCCATTTAAGTTACATTTTTCAAAAAGATTGTGAGCTTGACTTGAGTTGAAAGAGGTGGTTTCATGACCCTTAAAAAATGCAGATCTGTTTTGGAAGAGCTAAAAGTGATGATGCAATTTTACTACCACGGGTCTTACAGGGTTAATTCAAAAGACACCGACTTGATTTCTGGACTCTATCCAAAAATATACCGCAGTTCAAATTGCAACTGAGAGAAATCAGAACGAAGCCGTCAAAGAGAAACTTAAATATTCAGTATATTTTTACTCTCATAGAGTTCTCTCAGATGGACACACTCTTTTGATTTTTCTCTTTCTGCACTTTGCTGCCATTCTGCACTGTTGCTGTACTATTGCTACCAGTCTGACTCTGCACTATTGTTGGCATTCTGCACTGTTGCTGCCAAAGGTAAGAATATTTTGCACAAACTAAGTATGCAGAAAGCAAAGCATATAAAGATTTTTTTAACATGCATGGAGTGTTGCTTTGCAGATATTGTTGTTTTTGTAACTGGGTAATAATTTTTTCTATTTTTCATGGAAATGCTTCGTAAATGTTTTCATTCATAATATTACATTTTGCATTTTTTGTATGCGTGTGATATTTGAATTACTAGGTTTTACAGTTTTTTATGTTGACATTTTAAGTAGCCTATCTAATGTTTTTCCCTTTTTTATAATATAAGGCATTTAAATGCGTCCATCACTGATACGTGATAAAGTATAAGGATTTCAGTGACATTGAACAAGAAGATATTTTTTATAATATAAGATGATATTGTGTCCTTGAAGATAGAGCATTCCATGCTTTCATAGTGCGTCATTTGGATTACGAAACATTTGCTCCTCCTTAAAGAAACAGTTCACTCAAAAGCGAAACAAAAAAGTCAATTCATCATGGTCACCAGTGGCGCAAAAAGTGGGTATGCGCTATATGCGGCGCATAGGGGCGCAGCACAATGGGGGGCGCCAAAGCGATGGTAAAAAAAAAGAAAAAAAAATATATATATATATATATCGTATTTCTATATGTAGCTGCTGCTGTGCGTTTCTAAATCATTTCTGCATTCATTCAATGTTATATAAAATTTTAGAGGACTAACAGCCAGGCTAGAGTACGAGTAGGCGCCCTTATGGAGAAGGGGGCGGGTAATATCGCGAGGCGGGCGGGGGCGCCGTGAGCGCTGAGCAGCAGGTACGGGTAGTGAGTTGTCGTCGAAAAAGATGGATAAAACAAAATGCTGTGGGGCTAAAAATAGAAAAAGAAAGAGAGAAAAGGAGATGGCATGTCAATTGATGCGACAGCAGCTAAATAAGTGCATGCTGAAAGCCGACAGGTAGGATTTAAGTGTGACATCCAGGCTTGTAGGCTATCTATAAATCTCTGTGGGCTGTGGCCATCGGGACCAACGTTACCGAGAGATTCCGGTGGGCTGACGACGTGCTTTTCGGCCAATACATCTCATCCTTTTTTATTTATTTATCTTAACGGCCCACAAAACTCGTACATAGGTGGCCCATTTGTTTGTTGTTTGTTTTTTGCTTAATCGGCGGCGCTGGGTTAGTGCCGGTGTAATGCATTGGTCAAAAAAAGTCAGCTTTAGTTTTTTTTTTCTGACACACTGGCCATTAAACATGTCTTTATGCACTTATATCTTTCAAGTATAGAAATTAGTGCAAGACTAATTATGAAAGTTTCCTTTATTTTTCAGTGCATTTGTTTTACAATAGCCTTTATGGCTATTACTATCATGGGATTAATATTATAACTATTATGTAGTAGTAGTGTAATGTAGACAGACAATAACTAAAAGAGTTTCAAATTTTTTTTGTTTAATTTGCACCCTGAATATGGGTTGGAACTTTTAATTTTGAACTCTCAAAGTGCACCAGACTGCTGAATTTAACATTACAGAACACAAAATTTTCTTACGGGGAGCATGCCCCCGAACCCCCCTAGTAGAAACAGAGGTCAACCTACCACAGTTTTACCTAAAATCCTGTGAGAAACACTTGTATTGCTGTTTCAAATGGAGCTTATAGTTTTCTTAGGGGGGTTCATTAAGGTGGAGTATAGCTATAGTGTAATTGTATTAAATAACATCAATTTTGCACTTATTTAATCTGTTAGCTCTCATTTGTTCCTACTCACTTATTACACAGCACACTCACATTTTAGTTTTGTAATGGGGGGGCGCTAAAATTGTTGCTGCATACCCCTCTGAAACTGGGTAGTTGCGCCCCTGATGGTCACCACTTCTGTAAAGCTTTTTTGTCTGCAGTATTCTTTCAAGAATCTTCTTATATAATAAATGTATATGTACAAAATGGACAACATTAAATTAAATACTCAAATAACGACATAAAATTAAAAGATCAGATGGACTTGTTGTAACACGAAACAGCAAGGCCTACATTTATCAACATTAAAGGAAGAGTTCTTCCAAAAATGAAAACGGTCATCATAAATTAAATTTAAAACTGAAATTTACTCATCCTCAAGTTGTTTTAAACCTGAATGAGATTCTTTCTTCTGTTGAACATAGCCTATAAGTTATTTTAAAGAATATGGTTAGCCAAATAGTTGCTTGTCCCCATTGACTTTCATAATATAGCCTATATATATATATATATATATATATATATATATATATATATATATATATATATATATATATATATATATATATATATATATATTCCCTATGGAAGTCAATGGGAAACAGCAACTGTCTGGTTATCCACATTCTCCAAAATAGCTTCTTTTGCGTTTATCACACAAAAAAAAAAAAAATTAATACAGATTTTTGGGTGAATCCCTTTAAAGGACAACTCCGGCGCAAAATGAACCTTTGGTCTAATTACACATTGTTGCCTAGTCAACCGTTATCTGAGATTTGTTTTCATGATTGCCGAATGTAAATAGTTTTATCTCTAAAAACAGTTTAGTTTATAATGCTAGTATAATGCTAGTATATTGGGCATAGAGTAATGACAAATAAAAATCGCTTGTTATTACCACTAACAAGGCTCAAAATAGCCCCACAGTAACACGGTAGCATAATAAGGGTCCCTACATTCAAACCGAAGCATTGAGAACTTTGTCGGTGTCCATACAGTTTAATAAGAAGATATTTTATACACGAGTCAACTTCGCAAATACAGGAAGAAGCCATCTTTGAAATATAGTCTCTACCAGTCGATCTACGAACGATGATCCAAGTGCGCTGAACTGTGCAGAATCTCATTTAGTTCGTTGTTTCCGAAGAAACACAAACACGAACCATTTTCTTGTCTTCAATATGTACATGTTGCCTACTGGTCGCGCTCACCTTATCACCTTATCCACATCTCACGAGCGCACTTGGATTGGTGATCGTAGATCGACTGAGACTATATTTCAAAGATGGCTTCTTCCTGTATTTGCGAAGTTGACTCGTGTATAAAATATCTTCTTATTAAACTGTATGGACACCGACAAAGTTCTCAATGCTTCGGTTTGAATGTAGGGACCCTTATTATGCTACCGTGTTACTGTGGGGCTATTTTGAGCCTTGTTAGTGGTAATAACAAGCGATTTTTATTTGTCATTACTCTATGCCCTATATACTAGCATTATAGACTAAACTGTATTTATAGATAAAACTATTTACATTCGGCAATCATGAAAACAAATCTCAGATAACGGTTGACTTGGTAACAATGTGTAATTAGACCAAAGGTTCATTTTGCGCCGGAGTTGTCCTTTAAGGACAAGGCGCTAAGAAAAAGCGCGTGTCAGAGCAGGTCGGACACGAATAATGTTTTACAGGCGAGGCTTTAAAGCACATGCAAATACAGTAGCCTAACATTTTGCGCTGTAAAAAAAGCATCTGCTTACGCTGGGCGTGTGTGCGTGTGGGCGTATACTGTGCGATTTCAGCAAGGTTACCTCACACTGTTCGAGTAGATCGATAGATTCAAATATGATAAGAAGTTAGAACCCATTTATATTCTACAACCTTGTACAGGGATGTACACAAACATTTTGCAGGGAAGAGGCTCAAGTGATAAAAAGGCACGCAATTGTTTCATTTTCAAAAGAAGTCTACAATATAATCAGTTCACATAGAAACCGTGGTCTCCTTAGTATTCATAGGTTTATAAAGCAGCAAAGGAAACCATGCCACAATGTGCATGTTTTCTTTGCTACTAGTTTCAATCATATATTTGATATACCTGATGGTGACATGGACTTATTTTCACATTTCAGGGAGGACTGTATCATCATCATCATCATCATCATCATCAAAAAAAAAAACCTTAAAAATCCACATTTAGATGGAGATTGTTTTAAACCTACTATCCTCCATCTGTTTACATCTGTAGATTTCTTCTAAATTTCAGGGGGAATGAATATTGATGTATTCAAGTCATCATCTTTAACAATAAGAATTTTAGGCCATAAAAAGTCCTAAAACATGCAGAAGACATGACTACATCCACTCACAACACATTTCACTCTTATTTCAGGGGTGGATTTTGGAACACAGCATGTCCTGGCCAAATAAAAAGAAACCTAAGTTCCTAGCCTGCCTCCAGTCTTATCCTGTACTCATCGGTTGTCCCTTTTATTCTTTGTACTTCTCTTGTTTGGCTGACATGGTTTTTTTTTCTTCTTCCTTTGACTGTAGCTTTGTGACATTTTATGAAAAACAAAACTTTTCATATTAAGACATTTATTATCTTTTATTTTATAGGATGTCCCACTTTAGCTGAATACTAATGTTCTATTTTATCTAACATGTTATGGTAAACTGGGACAGTAACAAAACTTTATATTTTTTTAAAAAATGGAGTGAATACATTTGCACATCAGTGCATAAAATGTTCTAATCACATGAACAGTTGTAATAAAAATGTATATAGCCTAGTATATTGAAATACACACAAAAAAGCTTGTTTGTCCCATTTAGCTGATGCCCCAATTTTGCTGACTTTACCCAACTTCTCTTCTCTTTTTTCACCATGTATGTTTATGTTTGATTAATCCCTATCTCTAGTTGTATTTGCGGGAATATGCGCAGAAATCTAGTCAGTTTTTACTTTCACTTGTTGTTGACTTCTTCACCGGCATAACTCTCACGCAAAGTTTGCATTGCTTGTGTTGAGTGATATCCACTTATGGTTTAAAACGAATAGAGTCCAATGGGCCCTAGTGACATAAAATTTTTTCATAATTGCCAAATGGACAACATTAGGTTAATCGCTACCTACTTAAAGATCTCCCTCTTTTCGTTTTCTTTCTTGCTGCATTAAAGATTAAATGGTTTAACTTCTGTCCTTGCGGATTTGCAGTGAAGAAAAAAACACAAAAACAGAAAAAGTTTAGGGCAATCGGTTCATAGCTCTGCTTAAACTGCAATACCCTTACAAGGGGTGATCAAAATTTCGGACATGCCAGAAATTCATCTGACGATCCAATACACCTAATCTATACCAATACTAGAGGGAGGGGGGGTAATAATTTGGCGGGGGTCAAAATAGTCGCATGAGTCTGAATTCGGCTCAAAATCGCACAGTGTTAATTCGCTTATGCCTTGGCCCAGCTCTGCTTCCAGGGCAGCATATTCACAGTGAAATAATCCATTTCATTTTGTTTCAGGATTTACAAGATGCCGGAAGAAAACAATAACTGGACCGATATAGACTATGATTCTATCATTGAAGAAGTGAAAAATGTAGGAACAAATTCAAGCAGTAATGAGTACAAAACTCATATCTGGATGACCTACTTCATTACATATTGTATTGTTCTCATCCTTGGCGTCACCCTCAACTTCACTGTTGTTGTCATCAGCTGCCAGAACAACCAGAGTTTTCATAAGTTTGCCATTTGGATTGTGGCATTGGCTGGAACACATTTAGTCTCCTGTACATCAGTTGTGTTTCAGCTCCTGTATGCTTACAATAACTTTAAATGGAATTACGGAAACGCAACTTGCAAGCTGTCATCCTATATCATCTATGGCAGTATGTTCTTCACGGCAGCCATGCTGAGTCTCTGGAGCATTAAATCTAATCTGTTAAAGAGCAAGTGCATACAAAAGATGAAGAATTGTAACATCACTCTGATTTCATTCTCTGGACTATAGCAGCAGTCTTGGCATGTCCTTCGCTGTTTTCCAGAGAGGTCCGATATTTTCAGTGCATTGATGACTATGACTTGGACGACTTCATAACAACTCAAGAAGGCACTAGAAGGCTGAAGACTGTCGTTGTCATGCGATTTCTCCTCGGGCTATTGGTGCCAGCTTTGGTAATGTGTCTAAGGTGCTGTATGACATTCTCTCACGAAAACTGTAAATCTTGCAGGAAGCAGGCACAAACCATCTGTGCTATAAAGATGACCTACTTTGTGTGCTGGGGCCCTCAAATCATCTTAACTATGCTTCAGGCCACTGTAAGCGGCAGCCTGGGTGAAAACATTTTAAAATATGGACTTCCAGCTTCTACCGTACTGGCCACAAGCCACCTCTTTACCAGTCCACTCATCTTTCTGTTACTGGGACGCAGTTTTAACACGAAGTGGATAAAGCATAACCCAAATCACATTGAGAATCACAACCATGTGATGGAAATGAAGCCCTTAAAGAGGCAGTAAAGAGGCACCTTTAAGCAGTAGAAAATGTAGAGAATGTGGAGTCTGCCAGGTGGGGCTCTTTCAACCTCACAGCTGAAAAGCTTGAGAAAAGACTTGGGCTGAGTTTCCCGAGAACGTTGTCTCTTAGTGCGCGACGAAGACTCTTAAGGTATAACTTAACTGAGGGAATTTCTAGGTGAGTTCCTCAAACCATGCCTTGGGAAGCCGCTTAAGATAGCTATACCTTCTTACGTGCGACGTTACCTTCCCTGTGCTGTTCGTGGCAATGATGCTGAATTTGTTGAAATCGATGGCTCGAGAATCAATTATTCTCTTGTGCAGAGACTGCTTCACTGCGTTATGTGAGAAAGCGGTGTTCTTTTAAAAAGAAACACTTCAGAAAAAGTGGAAATTGCATTTTTTTGGACTCATGGGATATTATAAAAAGTAAAAAATAAATTACAAATTGCAAACTAAATTAAACCCTGGATATTTTCTATAATTTCGGAATCAGTCCGCGAACGCACAACCTTCGTGCTCAAAAGTGTCATGCGTCTAACCCACTACAGTAACTGTCTGTATGCTTCCATTGCATTAGAAAGGGCCACTTATATTATCATAAAATATTTGCTGTAATTTCTTTATTTACTCCACAACCAGGGTTGATTTCCCAGCAGCTGCATCACATGATTGGTGTAAATAAAAATTTTCTGTGATTGGATGACCTACTCAATAAAAGCGCAACACTGCGAAACATTTAACTTTAGATCACTTTAGATGAGGTGGCATTCCCCAAAGATGTGCCCAGCTATAATACACAAATACAGTATAATAGTGCACATGCACTAAATGGCTTTGCGGACGGCGCCTTCTTTGATTTAGCACAACTATTCGCTGTATCGTTGCCATAGTTTGACCAAATTCCCACCACAGTCATTCTCTTTAAAGAGACGAATAAGCCTTTACTTTCGAATGGTTTGCCAGCTGATGTACCTTTGGATAATATAATTAAAAAGCTAACAACAATCAGTGTGATGACAATTTTATAATTTGCATGAAAACACTTGAATTAGCCTAATTGAACACTGGGTGTTAAATTGAAAATTATATTCGTATAGACCAAGATGTCAAGAAGCTTTTTGCAGTGGTGCCCACTAGCGGAGTGAACTGCCAACAGTGATAAGGTATAGCTGAGTGCTCCACACCAACCTTCCGAACGTATGACTTACAGAAGGTATACTTAACTAACATCGTTTCGGGAAACACGTATTAACGATAAGGTACAGCTTAAGGTGTAACTTAAGAACGACGTAGCATTAAGAAGGTTTCGGGAAACTCAGCCCTGAACATTGTTCACACACACACCACCCCCCACACACAGGGATGCAAGCTTCAAAGAAAATCACTATCACCTCAGAGAGGAATTCAACAAAGTTCCTTCCACCACACACACACACACACACACACATTTAGCTGTTATGCATGAAGATGTAGATTTGTATTCCGGTTATGTGTGTGTATGCTCTGCTTGGTACCATTTTAATTTGGTCCAGCTGAATTAATCAGATACAGGAGATTACAGTAAAATGTAATGTATGATTCTATGTGCACCAGCTTTTTGGAGATGGTTTTCAGTGGAACATGAAAATCTACGGGGAGGAAGTTCGGATCCAGATCCATCTCCTCCCACCTTACATATACCTAAACCTACCAAACTCCGCCCCCTGATCCCTAAACCCAACCCTAATCCTACCCATCTCCACCCCTTGGATCTCTGATCCAACTCGTTCCGTGGATCTCATGTATTGCATTGAGGTGCTACTGGCTTTTTGGGACAGGACCAAAACTAACATCACTGCCAGAGCCTGGTGTTTCTTGGATAACGTTTACGACCACGGAATGTTCAGAGAAGCATTGGCTCTCTCTGAATTCTAACCAAGGAGGAGAAATATTTCCTGTAGTCATATATATATATATCCACTTGGGAATTGTATGAACAATGTATCTAATCTCCCTAGCTCATGATTTTCCTCTATGTTGTTTGAAAACTCTAATGGGATAATGTTCCAGATTTTACTCCCCCTTCTCTCTCGCTCTCTCCTGTCGTGTCTTCGTCCGCCTTAGTCACGTAGCCTAACTGTGATTTCCCCTTCTGGATTTTTTTGTTTTGTTTAAAAGTTTTGCTTTTCTTTTAAGTTTTTTCTTACCAAGTTCATTTCACAGAAAAGGAAGTAAACTTAGTGAACTATTGGTAATTTTACCTCAAAGACTTTTAACCTTTGTTCAACATGCGCGCAGAACCACGCTGATGGGACGACGTGACGCCCCAATGGAACACACAAAGAGACACATGAGAACCATTCAAGTATATTTGGGTTACCAAACGTTCAGAGCATTAAGACCATGTTGAGCATTAAGCATTTTCCATGTTGTTGTCCGAAGGGTTAAACTAAAGGTTAATTTAGCCAAACCGATCTCTCTCTCTCTCTCTCTCTCTCTCTCTCTCTCTCTCTCTCCTCCTTTCACTTTCAAAATCCTCTCCGTGTCTTGTCTGTATATACATTTTATTCCTGTAACGTTAGGAACAAGAGCCATATATTGAGAGAGTTCCGACACTGCCATAGACCGCCATTGTAACTCAGGAATGCGGAAGTAACGCGTGTCGTGGAGCCGCCCATTAGTTCCAACCACTGATAGTTCCAGCATTGAACTCCATTCATTTTCAGTGCTTCCGAAGTACGCTCGCTGGTAAATTAATGAAATTACTGTATTTTTTTTCTTTTACACACATTAGCCGACCTCTCGAGAATCTAGTAGTTATTTGATATGTAGCCAGGTCTAGTAAATGTTTTTTGGAAGAAAAAGCGAAAGCTTTTTTTGAATTGCAGCGAAAGCTTACGTGACCAACACTTCACTAACGTTGTTAGCTAACTTATGGTAAAATATTATAATATTATATTACAAAAAATGTTTTAGGGTTATGCATATGTGTTTGTATAATGCATATAGGCATACATAAATTCACATGCATTCATATATATATATATATATATATATATATATATATATATATATATATATACACTGAATTGAATCCCAACAGTTATGGATCGTATTTAGGAAGTTGCACTACACAAAATAAAGTACAATCAACACAGAAAAAAAGATTAAAAAAAATAGTAAAAATGACTATAATCTCTATAATAAGAAAAATAACTATCTTTCCGGTTTCATTTTATGAAGTTAAAATTTACCTACACTCTAAAAAATGCTGGGTTGATTTAACCCAATTTTGGGTCAAATATGGACAAACCCAATTATTGGATACAAAAATGCAATTTATAAATTTAACCCAACAGCTGGGTTAGTCCATATTCAACCCAAAATTGGGTTAAAATAACCCAGCATTTTTTAGAGTGTAACATTGCTGTAAATATAGTCATTGCTACGTTATGGGAGCAGTCTATTTCCCTCCTAAATCATTCATTTGTACATAACAGCATAATTATTTATATTTTATGTTGGTTTTCATGGTTGTAATCCTGAACGGGTCACCACGCAGACCTCTTTGCGTGATCATGGTAGGTTAATGGCTGAATCGGAATTTATAAGCAAGATCACGGGAATCAATAACCTTATACAGCCCAGTTGTGCTAAAATAAATATCATGAGACGTCAATCATCAGATGAATGACATGGAAAAGTTAAGTTAGAGCTGCTAAAGCCAGTGCAACTACCAATGCGAGCATGCACACTATGCTTTTCCCTCCAAAAATATAGCCTAAAACTTATCTAAGTTGTCACCCTGCCTCTCCAAATGCAACACTGACATTAACCAAATGCAATAACAGCTTAAAAAGTACTTGGATGTGCGATTTATTTAAAATTTTTACCGTTTAATAATGCGATCGCTGTTGTCTGTCCATAGAAGAACATAACAGCGCACGTCTGTTTTGGAACTATTGAGGCTTCCATGAATCACGTGACAGCCTTGCGGCAACATCAAAGCGTGTCGTAACTCTCTCAATACATGACTCTGTCAATACGTAGTTCTGCCTTTATTATATTCATTTGATTGATTTACTGTCTTTTGCTCATATCAAGTCCCTTTAATGTCAATTTTAGCTACACGCTCTAAAGTATAAAAGTACTTTAACTTTAACAGGCTATCATTATTTAAACGTTAAGGATTTTATTTTCACGGCCAGAAGTTCCCTTTTGTATTTGAAGGTATTCCTGTATGAGAATTAATAATGCTCGCATGATTAATTTGCTGGACACTTGGATCATCTGAACACAAATTGATTAACAGGGATACCGTTGGGGTAAACATTATGTAGACCTAATTGACCTTTTAATTATAATTTGATTTGATTAGATATACAATTGAGCTAATTTTTACCTGTCTGTAGCACATGATCTATGCAAACAAGTACAATCAGTTTGTGGTTGGTTGCCGAGATACACATGCATCAGATGCAGGTAACATATTACTCCTTATCAGGAGATTTACATGTAAGGCTGATCTGATCCAAACCTGCATGAATAATTATTCATTATCAATTATTCATTATTAATTATATACAAATTCCCCATGCAGGTCAGGTCTATTACAGGGTCTTTGCAAAAATGATACTCTGGAATGTCAAAAGCAAGATTCTCTATGGCCCCCTGTATTCTCCAATTTCATTCTTTGTTATGAACAAGATCATGTTGCTGAACATCATATGTATACACTTACATAACCATTATCTTTATTGGGTTCATTCATTCAATAAGAATTGCTACGGACCGCTATTAAGCCAACATATAATTCTATATATGAATTAAGTTTATATAGCAAACTTTTTGCCATTGTTTTTCTTTAGAGTTTTTTTATTTTTTATATATTGGTGCTGTATTATAATATTGTGTATGTGTTGTCATAATACTTCAATGTATCTTATATATACTGAGTATAAATGTAACCATTTATAAACCTGTTTATGGTGTAATTAATATAATATAAATGAATATACATTTGTCTGTCTGTTTTTTTACAAAACTACAAAACTATTGCTGTAATGTACTTTTATTAAAGGGGTGATCTTTTGACATTGATCCTTGAGCTTTTGACATCTAAGAGGTCATCATATTATAAGAATAGCCAACGCATTCTCATCCTTTAGCGGCATATAGAACGCTATATGAAAAAACAGCGCTATACTACGCACATGGCACGCGTGATCGTTAATATAACACGCGCTGTGATGGGTAGGTTTAGGTGTGGGGTAGGGTAGGGTAGTCTCATATTACGCTAAAGGATTTCACTGACGCCTTGGGTTCGCGTGTTATATTAACGATAAAGGGTGCCATGTGTGTAGTATAGCACCGTTTTGTCATATAGCATTCTATGACGGCTAAAGGATGAGAACAGGCTGGAATAGCCTGTATTCAGTTTCAGAACTGAAAGCGACCTTGTTAGTCCAATAAAAGCTTTTATTAACACCAGGCTCAGCAAACGACTCATTAATCAAAGTTGGGAACTATGACGTCAAAAAGGATAAAAACGCATAAACAGTATAAGAAGTGGACAGAGCCATCTCATTGGAAGTCCATTGAGTCAAGTGAAGCCGCATTTTTGGCGATTTTTAGCACTTCCGTTCTGACGCGCAGACTCAAACTGTTCTCAGAGCTCTGACGACATAGATGTGACGTGGCCAACCCGTCTGTCTTCTAGTGGCTGTGGCATGAGAAATCTGAATCATTCCCTTCCGTAACATGCAGAGGCGGAGAGAGTGAGTAGGAGCTGTCAATGAGCTAGGAGCAGGAGACACTTTTGATAGGTATTCTGATTAATTATTTTGTCATTTTGCCTCCACGTTTCCCGATTGCCCGCAAGCTTCTTCTCCTGTCCATACGGTAATCTCTCTACTGTGCGACAGAGAGTCGCGTGGGTATGACGCAATCGTTAGCCTACTTTTACAAAAAACTGCTTCTACGGGGCCATAACATAAGCTACAAGGTAATGGAGCATTTTATACATTGTTGTGTTTCTTTAGAAATAAATAATGGAGAAATGGGTCTTCAAAAGCCTCAGATGTAAAGTTATTCGCTGTCAAAGTGACACCAAAATGAATGGGAGTCAATGGTAATGCTAACGCAAGTGAAGTTCTGCTACAAGATGGCAGCTCCCGCAAGGTTTCAACTTCCGGTCGATGGATTACCCGCTCGATAAAACGCCACCCCTGCAGAAGGAGATCAACGCCTACTTCAACACGGCCAGTTTAGCCCCGCCCACCGACTCGCGCATTAAACGCATAGCCAATAACATAGATGCCTACCTCGTGATGACAAACTGGATTCGAGCTACTTAGCAATACAAAATATTGTGCAGTGCCTGGTTGTGGAAGAAGACAGTCGCTGCATATGCTTCCTCTGGATTCCATAGGAATGCATGGATAAACTATTTTTAATGATGTTCCAGTTGATGAGGTAAAACATTGTCTGTCTGTTCACTTCATTTCACTGAGGATTGTTTTGTAAACAGGACTGGATTTGCAGACTGATTAAGATTAAAGAACGGTGCTATGCCGTCTACATTGGATCTGACAGGAATGGGTGCAACACACAGACTCGAACATGTATGGGCGAATCATTCCATTTGCCTTTTTTCAACATTGTCCGTTTCTTTTCAGAACAATTTCCCGCACGTGCAACGACTATAGATGGGGCACTGACGGGTGAGTTGAAACTCATAATTCAAAACTGTTATCCACTCACAGCAGTGGGTGTTTACTTCCAAGTCTTCAGTGCGAGACTACCATAAAAACAGAGCGTTTTGGAGCTAGGCTCAAAACTAGGGTAGAAAAGAGCCTATTACTTATTCATTTTTATGTTCTGAATGCAAAAACCAAGCAAACGTCATAAGTTGACCTCAGACAATATAATAAAAATTTAAAAAGCCAGTTCATGACCCCTTTTAAATTCTCATTAGTATTGTAAGAAAATACGGTAACACTTTATTTTACGACCTGCAAACAACTGTGTAAGTACACTGAAATTACGGTGTATGTTTCTGTAATTATAAGGTACTTCCGTGTAAGTACAAGGGAACAATATGTTAAGTTTTGGGTAATAAAGGGGTAACAAACAGATATACAAGCAAATTATTTAATTGGTTAAAAAATAACAGGTACCTATTCTGTTAATATATTCCAGACAAAAATTGTACGTCTGTTGTTTATAAAATGTATCACATTTCTGGCAAAATATGAATAGTTCAGATGCAAAAGCCTCTAAGTGCCATTTGAAATTTTCTTCTAAAATGATCATTTTCATCAAGCTTGTATATTTACGTTCAGTAATTTCACTTAAATGACAATTAATAGATCTTCATTGCCATTTAAGTGAAATTACTGAACTTAAATATACAAGCTTGATAAAAATGATCATTTTAAAAGAAAATTTCAAATGGCACTTAGAGGCTTTTGCATCTGAACTCTTCATATGTTCTTGTGCAATGTTACACAGTAATTTTGACATCTGTGGGTTAAAATTTACAAGACACACACACACACACACACACACACATATATATATATATATATATATACACTATGATAAAATTTAATTTATTGGCTTTTCTTACTAGATTACTTAATGTTAAGTCAAAATAATTTGTTTTTGCTATGATTTTAATTTAGAGCATGTGGTAATGACTGTGGTAATGCATAATGCATGTGGTAATGACCATGTGGTAATTAGTACTTACCTTATACCATTGAATTGCAATGACACTAAAATGTCAGGGCAAATATACGGTGTAATTAAAACGATTGTTTTTTTTGTTTTTGTTTTTTGATGACAGTACCTTTCTCTGCAATTACAGTGCAAATAGTGTTGTTTCGTATTGCTACATAGTAAGTAGCTTTGTTACCCCCTTGTTCTGCGTAGTTACAGGGTAAGTGTAACTCCTGCAGGCTGTAAATTAAAGTGGCGCAATTGTTACCCCTTTATTACCCAAAACTTAACATATTGTTCCGTTATACCTACACAGAAGTACACTGTAATTACAGAAACGTACACCGTAATTTCAGTGTACTTATACACAGTTATTTGTGGGTCGTAAAATAAAGTGTTACCGAAAATACTCATTTTACCTGGTCTTTTCAGCACACCATATATTATGCCTTTAAATAAAAATGAGCTTTACTCAACCCTGCCCCTCTGATCATTATATAGATCAGTGGTTTTAAAAATGTGGGTCGTGACCCACTTGTGAGTCACACAATTAGAAAAGGTGGGTCGCACTGAAGTCACATAGCTGCAGCTAGATTTACATTATGATGAGTGAAATAAAACCAGTCCACTTAATGACCAAAAGACTCTTAAGTTACAATTCATTTAAGGAATCATTTCAACACACACACACACACACACACACACACACATGTAAGAATCAGACGTTTACTCTGAATCATAGCATTCATTGAATGATTCACTGAATAAATTGTCTGATTCATTTGAGTTGAACTGTCACGTGTCTACATCAGTAAAAATACAGCATTCAATGACCATGTACTCCATGTCACGTATGCAAAAAAAGGAGAAGTTTTTAAAACTAAAGGCATCGCAGACCTGTGAGAAGTCGTCAGAAACAACAAAATCTAAAAAGGAGCCACGCAGACAATATGACCAGGGGCCCGTTCTTCGCACGTCGCTGAACTCAGTTAGCTGGATTTGATTGGATTGGGTTTGACCTTGGATTGTTTGGTTCTTCGACGCTGCATCCTGGACTTGCTGTCATAGCAACAGGTGCGTCAGCTTGAACCTGCTTGCGAGCAGGCTTATTTCAGGTTACCAGGATTAGATCGCGGCTTTATAAACGGAGGTGAAACGGGAAGTCTTTTAGCGCAACTTTTTAGAGAGATATAATTTTTCTCATGACTCGTGAAGATGGCGTTTACATCATTAATTTGTTGGAAACCAATTAATTTCTTTTCTTTTTTTTCTCAGCCTTTTTCTTGCTTTTATAAACAGGCAAACGTTTATTAACAGTGCCTTTTTAAAAGAGATTAGTTAGTACAAATTACTCTTATGTAGAATATTCTAGTACTTCACTTTTACTTGTTCCTATGTTCTAGCAGTGGGTGGTGACACTGACATTACAATGAAAAAAGTTATTAATTATTTAGAAATTATTAAAATATAAAAATATATACTGTAATAAGTGATAAAAACATCTAACTACAAAATTTCAAATTCATCTTTTTCTTCAAGCAATAACTCTTGCTCTTCTGTGGAGAAAACTGAGCGCACTCTTTGGCCACGGGGAACAGCCAATAGCAGCGTTGCTGATCAATGTTTCTACTATCGATACATATCCCCTTTAACCCAGCGCATGAATGCGCAATTATCTCAGATAACTCAATCCAGCTATACTAATCATAACCGGCAGGAGTGTTCGAAGAACCCAATTAGCCGGATCGTGATAAACACGATGATGTAATCTTGGATGTCTCATTTGATCTCGGATGTTTTAAGCAACGTACGAAGAACGGGCCCCAGGCCTTCCTTGAGCTTGGTTTTATTGCCTGCGGAGGTCCAGACGGTGAAGTAAGTCCCTCAATGTCTTTTATGCTTAGGAAGGTTGGCCAGTGCTAGCATGAAACTCTCAAAACTTAAATGGCACCTCACAACAAAACACTTTACATACACCAACAATTGGTGACAGTACCTTTCTCTGCAATTACAGTGCAAATAGTGTTGTTTCGTATTGCTACATAGTAAGTAGCTTTGTTACCCCCTTGTTCTGCGTAGTTACAGGGTAAGTGTAACTCCTGCGGGCTGTAAATTAAAGTGGTGCCTGTCACCCCTTTATTACCCAAAACTTAACATATTGTTCCGTTATACCTACACAGAAGTACACTGTAATTACAGAAACGTACACCGTAAGTATACACAGTTATTTGCGGGTCGTAAAATAAAGTGTTACCGAAAATACTCATTTTACCTGGTCTTTTCAGCACACCATATATTATGCCTTTAAATAAAAATGAGCTTTACTCAACCCTGCCCCTCTGATCATTATATAGATCAGTGGTTTTAAAAATGTGGGTCGTGACCCACTTGTGAGTCACACAGTTAGAAAAGGTGGGTCGCACTGAAGAAAAATATGTCTGAGGCAAAGATTCAAGAATGTCTGAGGCAAAGATTCAAGATCTTCAAACACAGCTAGATACATTACTAGCTGAGCAGTTAGCCCTGACTGAAACAAAAAACTAAAAAAAGCTAAAAAAACACTGCATTTCAACTTGAACCAAAAGATATTTGGCAAATTGTTATCAGCTCAATGCCAGATGTCCTGAACTACAAGATACCACATTCTTTGATGACAGGCAACATTGTGTAGTCAATGCATCAAAACGAGCCTGAGGGTAAAATCTTTAATACACTCGCGATCTACGTGGTTGTAGTCCTGTTAGATGGGAATTGATTTTCCAATCGGAAACAGAGTACTGAAGAACCATTTGAGATTGAGACATGCAGAAAAATTGGTAACACTTTACAATAAGGTTCATTTATTAAACATTAGTTCATGCATTAACAAACATGAACTAACCATTTGTTACTGTATTTGTTATTCTTTGTTAACACAAATCAGCTGTTCAGTGTTTGTTCATGTTAGTTCACAGTGCATTAACTAATGTTAACAAGATTTTAATAAAGTATTAGTAAATGTTGAAATTAATATTACCAAAGATTAACAAATGCTGAAGAAGTATTGTTCATTCTTTGTTAATGTTAACTAATGTAGTAACTAATTAACCTTATTGTAAAGTGTTACCGAAAAATTGTTTGAACTGTTTGAGGAGCATTCTGGAATTGAAGATGTTCAATCACAACAATGTAACTCTCCTTGAATTACTACTTACAAATGCAGGGCCGCATGTACAGCAATCGCTCATGGTGCTTCTCCAGCAAAAAAATACATTTGAAGGTATTGTTAGCTGGCCAACATGAATTGAGTCACAAAAACAAATGCATGGTGAGGTAGATGTGTTAGAATGTCATTAAAATCCTTTTTTTATCTAAAGCGACTTACAATTCAGCTAAATTAATAAATGTAAATGAAAATCCTCCATTTGCTGGAGAATTCAGAAAGCCACACGGTGGCAAACTGAGCAGATTATATAGTTCCTGTAACAAAACAGGCCATGCAGAGGAAAAGTGCTGGTCATTGGACAGAGGCAGACCTCCACCTATTTAAAGAAACGCAGACGACCACACTCTGATGACACAAGGAAGGAACCAGAGCTCAAATGCATCTAAACCCCTCACTGAGCTAACAACTTCTGGTCACTCAAGGCCTTCAGCTATTAGCGTCATTTGCTAGTCGGGTAGCAGCCCAATCACAGAAGATTATTTAAAACACTTGACTTGCGTTATAAAGTAAGTTTGGAGCACAAACATGGTTTTAATCTCATAAATTGTCATGTATTGATGGTGTGCTAAGCTAACATGCTAGCTAGCCCAGTTGCACCTGTCACCAGAAGTTATTCTTTTATGATCTGCACCTGTCACAAGAAGTTAATCTTTTATGAACCCTATGAACAGCCTGTGAATAGCCAGCCGTAAGTAGCTATAATGCAGACAAAAAGAAATGCATATTTATAACCATGACCAGTCTGTAGTGGTGTGAATGTGTGCATGGGGAGACTGAGACTGAATAGGGCTCGTTTGCATCACAACACAATAAAGACAATTGACTGAATAGATGACTTAGAAGATGACTAAACATCAGTTTGTATTTTAGAGTCTAAGCAAAATAAAGTAATTCGACATGATCTTGAAAAACATGTAACTAAATACAGAGTTTTAGACTTATCATTTTCAGATTTTAAATATAAAATGGTCACACATATGGCTTTAGCTGCAGTGCATTTCTAAATTGCTATAAGGCCAACTTCAATTTTATTTTTTATGAAGATGTTTCATAAAAATTAATTTCTAATAACTTTACAAAACTTTGAAGCCATTTTAAAAATGTAATTCTACATTTACAATAAACTACCAGGTGTCAGCTTTCAAAAGAGATCATACTTTTGCTTTTAGTGCAAAGGGTTACTGTATCTTTAGTTTGGGTATGTCATTTCTGGGATTTTTCAAAAGTGGGGTTGAAGCTTAACAGGTTAATGATGCACAGATATCATTAATGTTAAACCTTTTTTCATTTTATGCAGTCAGATGAAACGAGTTAATACATAAGATAAAATGTATTGCATTTAATTAAAAATCACTTTGCCATGGGAAAGACGAAACACGCGCCAGAAACACGTGCCAAACATTGTTCTTGCTCCGGCTTTAAATTCTGTATATTCTGCAGTTTTCCAACAACAGGTCGAAAAGCTTTTCTCACGTCTTTCTCCGCTGCCATTACTGATCTCAAACTGACGCGCTACATTAACGTCATTCATTCTCAGCCACTCCCTCTATTCGCTGATTGGTCCTACAAAAAATTGATTTCTGGAAACAACAGTCCCAGACGTAGTACAGAAGGAAAATGAAATTGAGCGGAAGTGTGTAAGGAGGGCGCAGCCAGGCTAATTCTCTGAGGCTCTGGTCAGAGAAATGGCTCCTAAGACCTGCTTTCTATATATTCAGAGGAAGAGACTGCATGAACTGAATACATTTAAAAAAAAAAGAACAATATTGAATGTATATTATATTATAATATTGAATGGTTTTGCCAGAATTTCAATAAAGAATGGTCATAAATATGCTCTGGTTAAACATGAGAAACATGCAGGCATGTAAATGAACAGGATGACAAACAGGTTGAAGCCTAACATGATGTAATTAAAGTGCTAAAGTTATCCAATCCTCAGGGAGAGATTGAAAGGTATCTTACATGAAGGGGTCAACAGTTATCTTTGGCCATTTTAACCATCTTTTGAACTTGGATTTTTGTAATACTTTTCCTATAATTTTATGGTGAAATTAATGACAAATCAGTCAACCACACAAAGCATCACAGAATTCATTAATTCCATACTTACTGATTCCAATATGTAATGTCTTCTCACCAAAATGATGCCACTTCCTGGAGGATGCGTCACGGAGTGGTTCAAGAAAGACGGAGACGAAAGTAGAAAGAACACTTGTTTTAAAAAGCAAACTCAGGAACAGGCAAACGAGTGAGATAGCATGTAAAACACAAACAATACCAAACACTGAACTGAAGACTGGCAGGAACTTAAATACACAATGCTGATTAACACGAATGACAGGCAGCTGTGAGGAAGGTGATCAGTGTCCATGGATACAGATTGGTGGCGGGAAACTGAAAACAAACTGAAAGTCAAAAGAGCCTAAAGGTGACAGGATGACGTCACTGAGGAATTCGCTTTTAGTAAAATTTAAGGGGTAGTTAAGTTTTTATACAAATTTTAAGCTTTACATTTTAAAAGTGACATTGAATACAAGAATACCCCATACAATAATGGCCTATTAAACAATACTCAACAGAAAACAAGAATGATTTGAAAAATAAATGTGAAAAAAAGGAATTTTTCTATGTAAATTACTTTAAACGATCCTTTAAGTATTTTATTTAGATAAAAGAAACATACTCGGTTACTGAAGTAACCTCGGTTCCCTGAAAGTAAGGGAACGAATATTGCATAGCTAAGATGCAGTGGGGAATCTCCTTTTCTCAAAACAATGAACCTTAATTTAAAACGCAGTGCAGCTGCACAGTGAAAAACAGCAGAGTGTTTAGCTTCCTCATTGGCTGTGCTGAGGCAACTGCACATCCAAAGGCCAAGCGCCCAGACGTGCGACCCAATCAACTGACTCTGACGCCAAATACGTCAGAGCGCGCCTAAATGGGCTTGGTCTAAGCCTACAAAGATCACCCATTTTGCCCAAAATATCAGGATTAAATCAACTGAAGCGACACATCCTGACAGATTGCAATAGTGTGGCAGGCTACACAAAACCCATTCCCTTACTCTCAGGGAACCAACGTTTCATTAGTAACCAAGACGTTCCCTTTCCAGAACAGTCACTTCATATTGCGTAGCTAATACGCAGTGGGGAATCAATGTAAAACGCAGCACATGAGCAAAAGTCTGAATCAATCTGGAGCCTAGGGACACTCCGAGGCTCAACAGAACAAGCCATAATCAGTCTCCCAGTATAGTGACACTAACCAGACAGAGTCGGGTTCATGAATAAAAAATGTGGCTCATAACCGTCCTAGGACAACTTGTGCTTATGGACAGTAACCTGCTGAGACAGATAAAAAACAGACACTGTCGGTAACATATCATACTGAGAGGATCCTGGGCTGCAAGCAAGGCAACTCCAGATTATAGAAGCTGGCAAACTGTGGATGGTGAGAACCAGGTGGTCGCTGCACAAATGTCTTGAATTGCCACACATATGGAACAAGCCCACGAACAGGCCATGCTTCTTGTGGAATGGGCTTTAGCACCCATGGGACAAATGTGGCCCACAGAGGCGATATGCCAGTGAGATGGCTTCCACTATCCATCTGGATGGTCTCTGCTTCATGACCGGAACCCCTTTGGTGCGGCCGCTGAAGACATACAAAGTGCTATTCTGACTGCCTAAAAGTATATTTTTAGAGCCCTAATGGGACAAAGTAGACTAGCCACCCCATTCTCCGAGGGGAGGTGCTAATAAAGAACCTGAGCTCGGAACGTGTTTCGAGAGCACCTTAGGGTACATAAACCGTGCCTTGGCTTGAGAATGACTCATTTATAGATAATATATCCCAAATTCCAGGCAGGATTGGCTCACAGAGAGTGCCTGCAGACCTCCCACTTGCTCTGACTGATGCCAAAACCAGCAGCATGGCAGTCTTCAACTGAAAGCGGTGTTGAGATCAACAGACTGTAGCGGTTGAAATGGGGGTCCCTCTCAGGGCCCTTGAAACTGTGGAAAGGTCCCACATTGGTATAGTGGGAGGCCTTGGGCGTGGTTCAACCTCCTGGCTCCTTCTGAGAAAATGAAAAATAATGTACTTCCTCATTGGCACTAGCCAGGGAACAGTGTCCATCATCCGTGGCAGCTTTGTAAACCACACTTGGGTTTTCCAAAGGGGGCTACTTGGAGGACTGAGCATCTGTGTCTCTGGCATAGGGCTGGCCCTGGGCGATAAAACGTTAACGATAATTATTGCGATATAATTGTTCTCAATAAAATCGATATCAAGAGGTCGATAAATGTTCGATAATGTTTATGCGGCAAAAGCGGAACGAAACTCAGTTGAACCGTGCACGCCACACTGAGCATTTATCTGCTCGGCTCAAAGTCCAAGAGCCAATTCTCACACTCTCATGCCACAATCCTGATTTCTCACGCTGATGTGTCAAGCCTGAAAGATGAGTTTATCTATAGGTCTATCTGTTGAGGCACTCGCGATCCACTAGTTTTACCACAAATTAGTTAAAATATCCTGTAATCTTATCTAGAGCGAGCATGCATGCGAGACAGAGGTTGAGCTCCCCCCAACACCCGCCGTTGGAGAAATCTCATGCCACGCTAAGTTAGGCTACTGTTTTTCATTCAAATACCACAGAAACCATAAAGTTACATTTTGCCATGATAGTGAGGTGCTATGCTATACCTGGCTATATCTGTGGTTATCATGATCTAAATGCATGATACTGGATGACCAATGGTTAATTTTAATAAAATTCAAACAGTCAGAATATTACATTTTACCAAATAAAAATGTGGTCGTTACATAAAAAAAAACTGTTTTACTGTTTTTGTTAATGAACATAAATGTAACATTAGCTTGGTATTAGCTTGGGTTAGGATGCAGATTTATTTATTATTTATTTATAGATTTATTTAGTATCATGGATCTGTGTGTAATTTAATCGGTCCTTGACTGAGACATAATGAGCAAATTGTCAAGATAATTTAGCAGGTGCACTCCCCGTTGCCTCAGGGGAGAAAGCGCTGCATCTATGCACTTTGTAAATATAGGGGTGCTAGTGACAGACTGAATGGCAGAGTCTAATGAATTGCGACCGATTGCCCAGGTGTTGTGCGTTTAAAACATACTCTTTTTGTGCTTTATTTGGGTCGCTGTAAAAACAGTGTTTGTTTGTAGGGGCGCGTACAGGGCAATGGGCCCATTGACTACAGTTTGAAAAACTCCAGCCGCCTGAGCTGATCAGGGCACTGTGAGTTTTAGACAAGCTCTTTTTGAGGGTGCCCTGGTGCCGGGGCAGCGGGTTGCGTTTACCTGATCTGGAGCAACTTTCGGGTACCAGTCGCAGGAACCCGTTCTCATCCCAAAGCACCATATTTCTGACACTTTTGCAAAAGCGTAAATATCCAACGCACATGGCACCCTTTAGCGCCAAATGAGACGTAAAAATAAATAGGGCAGAAGGCGCCTCCTAGTGGTCTAACCCTACCCCTACCCCATACCTAAAACTTAACCATCTCATTTGGCGCTAAAGGGTGCCATGTGCGTTGGATATTTACGCTTTTGCAAAAGTGTCAAAATATGGCGCCTTGGGATGAGAATGCGTTGGTCGCAGGGCGGGACTTGGAGACCGAGGTGCTGATTTCGCTGGCTGTGGAGGCGACATGCTCTTGTGACGACTCGAAACAGAATTGGAACATTTAGGCATGAAGTATCTCATAGCTTGAGAAGATTTCTGTGCCTCTCAGAAAACCCTTTATCTCCGAGCCAAAGAGACCAGTGCTGGAGATAGGAGAGTCAAGGAGCGCCATTCTCTTTGATACCAATCTCTCATTTGAAAGTCATGTGTCTAGTAGCTGTAGAACCACATTTTTCCATCTTAAAAATATATCTAAATTACGCCATATGCTCTCATTGACAAATGCGGAACAATTAGTGTGTTCATGACGTCAAGGCTAGATTATTGTAATACTGGGTGGTTGCCCCGCACGCTTAATAAACAAACTTCAGATTCAAATTGGCAGCAGCTTCGAGTTCTTACCAGAACCAGGAAGTATGACCATATTAGCCCGGTTCTGTCAACCCTGCATTGGCTGCCTATTAAACATTGTATAAATTTTAAAATATTGCTGATTACTTACAAAGAACTAAATGGTTTAGCTCCACAGTACTTGAGCGAGCTCTTAACGCATTATAGTCCTTCACGTCTATTGCGATCTCAAAACTCCTGCCAGTTGATATTACCTAGAATATCAAAATCGACTGCTGGTGGTATATCCTGTTTAGCACCAAAACTCTGGGACAATCTTCCTAACATTGTATGGGAAGCAGACACACTCTGTCAGTTCAAATTGAGACTAAAAACAAATCTCTTTGGCCTAGCATACACATGACACACTATAGACTTCCTAAATTCAAAATTAGGCTTTTTTTTCAAAATATGACCTTTATTTTATAAGTTACACTCTGTATCTCCTAAGATACATTGCCCATTTAGGGTAACATTTTGCAATGTATTCTTTTTTATTATAGTTCACATGACACATTTTAAAACATTTAATGAAGAATTAATTAGCTACATTTTTAATGTTATCCATTCAACATTAGAAAAAATTGAAAAAACTGAACTTTTTCTCCCAAAATGCATTGTCTATAGATATACATTTAACATTTCATAACTTTTTAAACAATTCATGTGCCAATTTTAAAACACCTTTTTCCTGTTTTTTTTATTTTTATTTTACCATCTTCCCTGTGGTGCTCCACAGATATAGTCTATGGGCAATGGAAGCTGAGAAAACAGTTGCGAGCATTATGTCCAGGTGACCAGGCAAAGCCTCACTTTGCACTTCTGACACATCGATGGATGTCTGCCCATCCTGGCACATCCAAAACCTTTATCCTATTCAATGTCTGTAGAGAACAGGCCTCAAAACATAGGAATATCTGTGGGCGATCAGCCCTGTTAAATACCCTCATATGGGCAATGTATCCCTCAGGATACAGACATTCAGTGCCTGATAATCAAAGTTGTGAGAAGATTATTTTGAAAATATCAACAAGAACATATAAAATTATCCTTAAAAAACTATTTTCTAAACAAAATCACTCTAAAATATCATAATCGTGAAAAATATAAAAACACTTAGCTCATGGCCAGTGTCTCTGTCCACGTATACTGCCATTTTGGATTTTGATACAAATGTTTGAAATGTTAGCATACATTCAGATGACCTGATTACATGACCCATCACCCCATCAGTGTTTCTCGTCGATTGCAACCACGTAATGCCCCTCCCCCCATAGCCCCACCCTCTACAGCCTGTTAAATATCTGTATCCCCCAAGATACAGGAACTCTTTAACAATATTATTGATCTGAGTTGTATAATTTCCATGTAATCACTGTATTGTAAAAGCGCTATATACATAAAGTTGACTTGACTTGACTATATACGACGTGACCGTGCTCTAAAAGGAACTTCTGTTATGGCAAAGCAGGTGTGGCTATTTAAATTAAATGACTGAAATGACTTTAAATGTATGTCTGTGCGGGCTGTGACAAGGCTGATCTCATCACTGAATTACGTCAGATCACTGTAGACTGGCCAAAGCTTTGAGGGTGTTTTTATGAATCTGTTTCTCCAAAACAAGAAGAACAAAATAGTGAGAAGTGAAAGTAGGGGATCTTGATGAGGAAAACAAAAACAGTTTGGGAAGTGTTTTGTGGAAGTAAAGTCATGCAAAATGTTGCTCAAGAGAAGGATAGAACAGCAGTACTTTATAAATGCAAAAGCGACACAGTTGTCAGATGTCTAGGTGAGGTAATGCTGGAGACACCGTTTCTTGGGTGAGGTGAGAAAATGCTGGTTATATATTAAACATTTACTCCAAACCACATTGAAGTGGTTACCTTTAAACATTTCTGTCCACTGAGGTAGGTTAGTTATAATTATTATAATATTTATATATTATATAATATTGATTCTATTTTGATTTACATGGTTGTTTTTTAACTAACATTTTACTTCATTTATTTCGTTATAATTTTCTCTCAAATCATTTGTTGCTAATCTAATTTATATTATTTTTTAAAAGTTCACTAAATGAATTTTCATTTAGGTTGACATTGCCGATCAATATTAATATGGGAGCAGTAACTGTGATATTACTCATATTAATACTTGAAGAGCAATTTAACTAAAATATCTTTTTGTTGTCTGCTTTCAGGGTATCAACGGAAATTACAATGGATTCAACAGATTTTCAATTTAACTATGATTCAAATTTTGATTATGATAATTACATAGACTATAACTCCAGTAATATAACTTACGATGGAGTTACTTCCCACACGACAGTTCACACCAAATGTTTCACTCAAGTCCTTTGTCTGGTGTTGCTGGTGATCAATGTGATCATCTGTTTGCTGGGCCTTGGGGGAAATGCAGTGGTTATCTGGATTGCAGGGTTTGGCATGAAGAAGTCAGTGAATACTACCTGGTACTTGAGCCTGGCTCTATCTGACTTTATATTCTGTGCCTGTTTGCCTTTTAACATTGCCTACAGTGTCACCGCGGACTGGATCTTTGGCCTCTTCATGTGCAAGTTCACGTCCTTTGTCATGTTCCTCAACATGTTCAGCAGCATCTTCCTCCTCGTCATCATCAGTATGGATCGCTGCATTGCCGTCATGTTTCCTGTTTGGGCACAGAATCATCGCACTGTCGGAAAGCATCGGTGTTAATTGTACTCGCATGGATCATCTCTGGAGCTTTAAGTATCCCATCTATTGTTTTCCGTGATGTCCAGAATCACCTAGGCACAAATCGTTGCATGAACAACTACACGTCCAGCCAGTATAGCCACAAAATCATTGCAACAAGCCGCTTTGTTTTTGGATTTGTAGTGCCTTTTATCCTCATTATCTTTTGTTATACTGTCATCATCCTCAGACTGAGATCCACCCAGATGGCAAAGTCCAACAAACCGTTTAAGATCATGACGGCTCTCATTATGACCTTCTTCCTGTGCTGGCTGCCGTACCACACATTTGTGCTAATCGAACAAAATCGAAACCTTCAACAGTGAGGTCATTGCTCTTGGACTGACCATTGGCACCACTGTTGCTGCTGCTAACAGCTTCCTAAACCCAGTTTTGTACGTCTTCATGGGCAATGACTTCAGGAAGAAGTTCAGGAGCTCCCTCTTTATCAAAGATCGAGAATGCTATTGGAGAAGACGGCCGAACGTTCAGCTTCGTTACCTGTCTCGCCTCTAGCTCAATGGATGCCAGGGCATCTACTCATATCTAAAGAATAAACTAGAAGTATGCTATTTTGCTTTATTGCTGTCGATTTAATGCAGGGAAGTCAAACTTAGTTCCTGGAGGGCTACTGTCCTGCAGAGTTCTGTTCCAACCATAATTAAACATACCTGAACCAACTAATCAAGGTCTTTAGGATTACTAGAAATGTTTAGTCAGGTGATTCTGGAGCTTGATGCATTTGATTTAATGCATTTATTTAGTATTATTAATTGTAAAAACAATTGCACACACAAGGACTTTGTTTTGGTGACGGAAGAAGCTGCCAGTAAACAGACACAACATGTAGATATACAGATAGTAAAATAAATACTTGGAATAAGAAATAGATATAAGAGTTATTGCACATACTGGAGTTGTCATTGCACAGGAGAACATTTAACTAGAAGAAACTTTTCTTTCTTCCATGGGAAAAAAATTCTGTTCTGCTCTGTATTCTGCTCTGTAGCACTGATCACAAGGCAAAGGTTCAAAGAGAATGTACACTCTTAGAAGAAAAGGTTCTATATAGAACCGAAAAAGGTTCTAAAGTGCTATGTATTTGGAACCCCTAAAATGTTCTATATCAAAATTCAAGATATGGGGGTTAGAAAATGTATATATTTATATCATTTTATGTAGATAATCAATATACCACGAAGAGTGCCATTTCAGATTTTCTTCTCCAAAAATCAGCATGATTAAAATGTGATATTAAGTTTAATAAACAATAATTTAATTACAACTACAAAATATTGCAGAATAATGTAATATATGAATGAATAATTGCCTATAAATAACCTTTGTGCCAAAAGGGTTCTTTCTTGTCATTATAGAAACTTTTTTAGCATAAAATGGTTGTTTGGAGTTGAGTAAAGAACCCTATGCTACATATATAGAACCATTTTTTTCTAAAGAGTGAGCTTGGGATGTGAGGGATCCAGGGTGATTTTCTGACCTTTTTCCTCATGTATATAGTTCTTGGATGTTGGGCAGAGGAGCAACAATAATCCTCTCAGCTGTCCGAACAGTCCTCTGAAGTTTTCTTAAGTGGGATTCTGTAGCTGAGATAAACCAGACAGTTAATGAAGTGCAGATGACAGACCAACGCATCAGCAGCTTCTGTGAGCAAGTTGAACTTCCTGAGTGGGCAAAAAAAGTATAACCGTTACTGGGCTTTTTTTCACTATATGGAGTCAATGTGATTGTCAAACTTCAGGTCCTGAGATATGATTTAACCCTAAAAACAAAGCATAATGCAATGTATAATTTTGAATACAGCTAAAACATCTGTGAAAAAATAACATGGGAAATGAAGCGAAAATGAAATGCGGAATGATTTCAAGATGCGTTTTTACCAAATGCTTTTAACTTGACACAATCATAAAATGTGCTGCAACAACAAAAAATATCTGACCAAAGTCACATGTAGATGAAATGTAATGTAATAACCCTTCTTGTGTGAATGAAGCATACATATGGACAGACTAACATGATTTTAGGCCAGTCATGTGCCTATTGTATATTACATGGAAATACTGGTAAACAATATGAATTCTGACGCCACAAAAAAAAAAAATATATATATATATATATATATATATATATATATATATATATATATAATGATTTACATGTTTGCCACAATAATGTAATGTCTTTGAATTAGCTTCATTTGAGGCTTTGCAGTTAATTTAAGTGATTTACAGTCCTAATATTGTAATGAATTAGTAAGTAAGTGAAGTAAGTGAATTAGTAAGTGAATTAGTGACACATTAGTAAGTGAATTAGTAAGTAAATCAAACCATCATCATGCACAATGCAAATGGATCCCTGATGTAAAGAATACATTGATTCTTTAACCTTTATAACCAGCTGTATAATGACTTAACTGAACTTTTCTGTGACTAATAAACACTCTTGTTGGACTGCAATTATTGTGCATGTCAGCTTCACAAGCTACCCAACTTCAGCATCCTCCCACAATGGTAAAGCCACAGAGTTTGTCTCGGTGTTGGCCTGTTCACTGAAGAGCTTGCTACATTTGCGGGTTTAGATGATCACAACTGCTTCAACAGGGTACTGATGTGGCCGTCAAGTCTCAGTTCTCAGAAACGTTTTTGCATCTTACAGAGGAACTAGGTGTTAAGATATTTGGCCAGTAGCTCAGTCTGCACTTATCAGATTAGAAAACAACCCAGAAGTAGAAGTACATATCTGAAGCATTGTAAACGGCATTGTGCAGGCTTTCTTTGTGAGGTAAGACATTTTTTTGTCATATAAGCCAGTGCATCAAAGATAAATAAGATACACTTCAGTATCTGTATTTGATCATGCGATGAACACTTGTTTTCTGTACCATTTCTGAAGACATAGAGCCGTAAAAGAAGTAAGATGCATGTTACTAATTCTTTGCTGCAACAGAATCAACTAAGATACTTTAAAAATTCAGGATTGCAAACGTCTTTACAGGTTGTAGATATCAGATATGATACAAAAAAAGAAAACATTACATTACCTTCTCACTTACCAAAGATTTTTGTCAGTCATAAGTTTGTCAGTGAAGCGAGTCAGTTGCATTTAAAATTCAAATGAGAATAACATGCCTCTTGTGTAAACTGTTCTGTGTGGTTTCAAAAACTGAACTAGCTTTTTAAGTAAAAAAATTAGCACTTTTCTTCATACAAATAATCATTCTGGAGGTAATTTAAAGTCACAAGGATAAACAGAAAGTGAACAAACGTTTACATGAAAAAATTAAAAAAAAATAAGGGAAGTGATGGGAGAATTCTGGAGGTGCTGTGCTTTTTATTGGCCTGCCAGTTTTGCCTGTCAGAAAAGGACTGGTAAAACAAAATAACCCAGTATCTGTAATGTCCCCAAGTAACCTGATGGAAATTATGGAAAAGACAGTTAATTGCAAATCAAGTGTCATGGTGTTTTTGCTCAACAACTGCATTTTTAGAAATAAGCAAAATGGCTTTACTTCATATATTTGGAGAATTTGCCTAGTGTTTTCATTACAGAACTCTACTTTCTTTTCAGTTCTAACAAGGCATAATGAATTCAACTTCATCAGAATACAGTTACTACAGTTACGATGACAACGATACAGAAGGTTTGAAAGATCACTCAAACACTTCCTGTGTTTCTGAGGATTTACATGCTGGATACTGCAGGGAAGCAGGATGTGTAATCACAGTTATTTTTAATGTGATCATATTCCTGCTTGGCATCATTGGAAATGGTGCTGTGATCTGGATTACTGGTTTTAAGTATGAAGAAGTCTGTGAACACCACCTGGTACCTGAGCCTGGCTTTGTCTGACTTCATTTTTTGCGCTACTCTCCCTTTTCCTCATTAGCTACATAGTTACTGGCCAGCTGGACTTTTGGGCTCTTTATGTGCAAGTTCAACTCTTTTGTCATGACCCTCAATATGTACAGCAGCATTTTCATCCTGGTCATCATTAGTGTGGATCGCTGCATCACTGTCAAGTTTCCTGTCTGGGCCCAAAATCAACGCACTGCAAAGAAAGCTTCTCTCAGTTGTTGCGATGGCTTGGTTCGTGTCTGCTTTGCTTAGCATTCCATCTGCCAAATTCAGAGAGACTGTAAATGAATGTCCATCGACAGTCATATGTTATAGCAACTATGAGCGTCACCACGGAACCGTTTGTGTACAGGCGCTTTACTTTTGGCTTTTTAATTCCGCTCCTGACCATTTCCACCTGTTACTCCATCCTGATCTGTAAACTTAAAGCAAACCAAATGTCCAAATCCACCAAGCCCTACAAGATCATGACATTACTGATTACAACTTTTTTTTCTGTTGGTTGCCATTTCACATTATATCTATTATAGAGTTGAACAAATCTGAAAATACTCCATCACGATGCCATCTTTCACACGGCCCAACAATTAGCTGCAACTCTTGCCACTGCAAACAGCTTTATAAACCCATTCCTCTATGCTTTCATGGCCAAGGATTTGAAGAAGAAATGCTATTCCTTTCTGTCGAAGATTGAGAGCGCCATTGATGAGGAGAACCCGGAGCGCTTTCCAAAGAACGTCCATTACTAATTCTGTGGATAACAGACTTTCCACTGCTGTCTGAAATTTTAAATAACAATTCTCGGACAAAAGATATTTCTCTTTATTCTCTTCCAAGTCTGACTGGCCTTTTTTTACAGTTTTACAATTGTTTCTCTGTTGCATTTTGGAGTTCAGAAATGCATAACTAACACAGCTGAAAGGTCAAGAATAATTTAATGCAAAAAGGTTTGACCAAAGTTTTGTATATTAAAATGTCATTTTGCTTAATGAGTTTGCAGAACTCTTTGATAACTATTAAATCTTTACTGTTTTCATCTTATCTTTTGTTCAAGTGTCATGTATGCAGGTAGCACTCACAAGATTACATTACATAACGACAGACCACAGAGAACTGAACATTACCAGGATTATAAATACACAGGAGGTAAAAAGAGAGCTGCATTAGACATGGGTTGCGATAATCAGTAACTAAGGGTAGCTACGTTTAAACAACAATGATGTACTTAAAATGAAAATTTGTTTCCTTTGCATGTTTCATGTATCCGAAACGAAAACATTGTCATAATGATCCCAGTTTCTTACGGATCTGAGAAAATGACGAAAAACTCTTATTCTGCTGCCAGGTCAGTTTCAATGTGACTTTGTAAAGAAACACTTTGTGCCTATTGACTGAACATGTAATACAAGCACGAGCATGACGGCGCCGTCTGCACAAATTCACGTTTTTGCTGTTTATATAAAGAATAAATGTTACTGTAAAATTTTTTTACTGCTATTTAATTAAAAAAATATATGGTAACAATATTACACATTATATTTTTAAATAGTTATGGCTTGATTTCTTTCATGGAATCTAACTGATTAAATCATGTAAAATACACTTAATTATTTAGTTTATGATACAATGAATATCAATTTGTAGAGATATAAGCTTTTATTATTTTAAGTTGTTGCTCAAAAATGTGTGAATTAGAGTAAATGGAATAACCTGTTTATGGTTGACTTATATTGCATTATCATCAGCACAGCTCATAACAAACCTTGTTACTGCACTAGCATTTTAACAAAGCTTTGCTCAATGATCAAAGCAACATGTTTTAGATTATCAATACTTATTCACAAGCTTATATAAGCCTTACTCTTCTGCACAATTGTAACGATCAAAACTTTAAAATAATAGAAACTCTTTCAAATGTCAAACATAACTGAGTATTAAACATTAACAGATGTTTTCCTTTACCCAAAAACACATAAAATAACACTTAATTTCAATATTTCCTTCTCCATTACCAGCCATGTGCAAAGCATGCTGGGAACTAACAATGGTGTCTCTAAATTAAACCGCATAATTGAGCAAATTCTCTTAAAATAAATTGGTAGCCATTTTTTCTTTAATTTTATCGAGTTTAATCGGTTCCTCAATTCAAACCTCAAAACTGTGTAAGTTTCCACTGTTTTATCACCTTAATTATTTTTTAGTTGAAAAGGGTGGTGTAAACCGCCCCTAAAATCGACTCTCGCTGTATACACGTTTAAGTCCATGTTGTCACAGTCACATAACTGACACACTAGAAAACTACTAACGTTATAGGTCCGCTTACAATCGCAACTACAGGGCACGCACAGTCAGAAAAGGGATAGGGAAAACAGAACCAAAACACAATAAAACAAAACCAAAACAGGGCATCCACCTAACAGCATGTTACTGATCATTGCATATACAGTTATTTTAGTTTTTATATCCAGAAAAAACGCAGCTCACCCGTTTACTTGCATTTGTTTACAGCGGAGAAGTCTTGCACTTGGCAATATGGCGAACGCGTCCCAGCGCGAACGATTATGACGACGTATCCCAGCAACGTTCAAAAGCGGCCAATCGGCTATCTATGTATTTATGATCCAAAACTGGCTAAACGTCACCAATGAAATGTGAGACAAGTTGGGCTACTGACATAATTTATACTTTAAACATATATTTTATTTAATTACTTTTCATAAGAGTTGATTCAAATAAAAATGTACTCTATTTGCTTGGCATCATTGGAAATGGTGCTGTGATCTGGATTGCTAGTTTTAAGATGAAGAAGTCTGTGAACACCACCTGGTACCTGAGTCTGACTTAGAAGAGCCTGACTTTTGTCTGATGGTTTGTCTCTTGGTTTGTGTCTGCTTTGCATAGCATTCCATCTGCCAAATTCAGAGAGACTGTAAATAATTAATCAACAGTCATATGTTAGGCTATAGCAACTATGAGCATCACCACAGAACCGTTATGTCCATGCGCTTTACTTTTGGGTTTTTAATTACGTTCCTGACCATTTCCACCTTTTACTCCATCCTGATCTGTAAACTTCTGAGCAAATCAAGTTTCTAAATTCACCAAGCCCTACAAGATCATGAAATTACTGATTACAACTTTTTTATCTGTTGGTTGCCATTTCACATTATATCTATTATAGAGTTGGACAAATCTAAGCATGATCTTGTCTTTCACACGGCCCAACAATGATCTGCAACTCTTGAATAAATATATATTATTTATTATTAGATATATAAAAATATATATTTCTCTTTATTCTTGTCTAATTCTGATCGGAAAATGCTGGCCTATAGCAAAGACTTGAACATTAACTAGTTTTACAATTGTTAGTCTGTTGCATGTTGGAGTCTCAGACTGTTAAGTCTCACAAATAACGCAAAAGTCTGAAAAGTCAAGAATGCAAGCAGGTTCAATAAAGGCAACTTTCTACAAAAGTTTTGTACATTAAAATGTAATTTTACTTAATGATTTTGCAGAATTATATGATAACTATTAAATATTATGTTCTTATTTGTGCATGTTACTAGTGAGGCTGAATGCATTGAGCATCATTTGACAAATCTTGTCATGCATGTCTTCTCTCTATCTCTGTTTTTCTAAAATATACTTAAAATTTACAATACAAATCTTGTTCTAACAATTTCCCATAAGTGTTTGTAATTTTCTTAAATTCAGCAAGAAAGACACTTTAGTTTATTCTATTTTTTTATGGTAATGATGTGGTACTTTCAATTTTAATACTTCCTGCTTATGAAAATGTGCTTGCCTGTATTTCTGGTAAGATGTTTTTCTTGGAAACTCTTTAACATGTTGCTACACCCTTATCATTTTTACATTTTATATTTATAGAGCTGATTTGCCGTTTTCCTTCCAGAGCACTTTCCTAACACAAAATAAGTCAGGGATTATGGAAATGACCATAATCGTAACAACATTATGATAATAATTTTGTGAGTGTAAATTTATCACAATAATTAAAATCAGCTGTCATGGTGTCCATATTCTAATTCATTATCATCATCATTATTCAAAATGACCAGACAAAACGATTTCACAAATTCACTGATTTCCCGAAAGAGTGATAAAACCTATGAATTCTAACTTACACTCTAACGGTGCGTGTCCACTACAGCGGCAAAACTCCGCTCAGTGCCGCTGGCAATGCTATAACGTTCTCCGCTTTTGGGTGTGTTTTATCTATATTTTTTTCAACATATACACAGTATAATCATCAGAGATGCACGCAATTACATTCAGAAATAGACAAGCTTTGTTTACATAAATGCCCCAAGCAAAGATATCTTGTCAATTTTATAAACTTTTATAAACCCAGCCAGTAAAATCACAATGAACACATCCAAAATGAATTATTTAACATATAACAACTGCAAAGCGTCTGATTTGTAAACAAAATTATTTACGCACTAAATCTTGCACAAACTCCGGCAAAATTTGCATATTTTAGAAATCTTAAAACAGACTTGATATTTGCATAAAGTCGAGAACTGCCCAACATTTTGACGCTCTCAACGCTTTCACCGGAGCGAGCGTTTTCAATTTATTCCTATGGAAGTCGAGCTTCATGCTCGCGTAGTGCATTTTGGGATTGACAGCAGAACTGAGCGGAGTTTTGCCGCTGTAGTGGACACACACCGTTATGATACGTTCGCACCGGACGCGAATAGCGCGTCAGGCGCGAATGATTTCAATGTTAAGTCAATGCAAAGTAAAACGTAAAACGTAAAAATTGTAAATACAGAGTGGTGACTCTGTCGATGAATGCTCAGTCGACATAAAAAAATGGCCGCCAACGGATTTCGATTCTTACGCGTGAAAATTCGCTTCAAACTTTTGTTTTTACGTGCGTCAATTTCGCTCTTGAGGCACGAATGGATTCAAAGTGGTCATTTGTCAAACTAGACGCGGTAGATGTGAATTGATGCGCTATTCGCGTCCGGTGTGAACGTAGCATTTTAAATGAAGTGTTGGATTTACTCAAAATATATATGCACCATTTTTGCATCATACTTTTAAGTAATCCCAACTTGGAATAATTTTACTTAAAATTAACAAGAAAATCTTTGTTATGTACTTAAATATTTGAAGTTCACGCAACATTCTTAAAAATAAATGTAATGTGATGCAGATATCACTGTTTTGTGTTTAATCTAATTACTTTTATAAGCAATGGTTGTTCAGCCAACGAATCGTTTTTTAGAGTGAAGTTGCAAAACAGCCAGCATTTAAAATAAAATGCATGTACACTGAGCTGCAAAGAGATATTTAAAGTTGAAGCATGCAATTTTTGCACCATCAGCAACCAACAGAATTCCAAAAAGTATGTTTTGGGTTTGCTTTCCAGATGATTTATACTAAATCTATAAATAAACGAAATGAATCTATAAATGAATGTTGGGCCTCTGAGAATTTGGGGCTTTACAATTTATTGACCAGAACATATGCATCAAGCATTAAACAAGAGAAGTCTTTCCTCATATCCACAGTTCTCTCAGCTTACAATTATAATAAAAACCTTTAATTTACTTTGCACTGCTGGCAATCACCCTCTGATTTTCTTATTTGGTACATTCATTCCATACAAAATACATTCAGAAAGACACTTCAGGTTTGTTCCTTTTTTTAAATGAAAAGTAATGCTCAAATTTAAAAGCCTTTTCAAAAATAGAGGTGTCTTTGAAAGTAATTCTCCATGTGAGCATTACAAAAATATATATGTGTATTTACATATATCGAATGTTATTTGTTAGGACTCTAGCTGAATAGCAGAAGTTTACTTTGTCTCTTTTTATCACATTGCTTCATATTCACTTTCACGCCTAAAGTCTAAATTATTTTATAGATTATAATGTTGATTTTCTGTTTTGAATAACAAAAACTTCTGTAATTAAAACACTCAAAACAAAGAACAATTCTGAACATTTCTAAAGGGAACAAGTTTACAATTGCATCCAAAATCTGACTTAATTTGGGAATTATTTGGTTTTTGAGTCTTCTCACACACTGTAAAAATTGCTGTAGTTATGCAGCAGTTTGCCAGTAACTTACTGTAGATTTAAATTGATGAATATTTACTGGCAGCCGTTTGTTCAAAGTTAAATGAACATTAAACATTAACAAGTCTTTGTCTTTACAGAATAAAAAATAACAATCTAATGCAAAGCATTCTGGGAACCAGAAATCTTCATCAACCTTTTTCTGTTTTTTTCCCCTTCAGATTTTGGTTTCCATAATGCTTTGCATGAGGCTGTTATTTTAGTTTTATTCTGTAAAGATAAAGACTTGTTAATGTTTAATGTTCATTTAACTTTGAAAAAACTGTTGCCAGTAAATAACAATAATTTAAATCTACAGTAAGTTACTGGCAAGCAGCTGCCGGTAATACTGTAATTTCTACAGATTTTTTTTTACAGTGCAGGTGTCAAAAAAATGGGTTTCAATGCACGGTCCATCCAACTATACTCGGAACATAAACTGGTGAAGAAGGGGGTTTTGCTTAAAGGGATAGATCATCCAAAAATGAAAAAAAATTGTCTTCATTTACTCTCATGTCGTTTCCAAATGTTTTAAGAATCGATACGCAACTCTTCTCATATAAGAGCTGTCCATAGTGACAATTTCTGTCAATATAAAACAACAGAATTTTCATCTTTGGTTGAACAACAGCATCCCTTTAAAGGATAACTATAATTGTGTTGGAGAAAAGGAATAAAGGGTCAGTCAATGTGTTATTTTAAGAAATTTTCAAGAAGACACAATTTCTTTTACTTTGTGAACACAAGATGAATTGTTTTTTTGATTGCCCACTGCAAATATATTTTAAAACCTCAGTGAAAATCGAAAGGTAAATCATTTAATTTGAAGAAATGATCTCAACATAAAAGTGCTCTAAACACACAGCAGAAACAGAAGAACTTGGTTGCTTGCATCTAATTCGAAAGTGATTGAATCACTGAAGGCAGGTACCAGACAACATGTTTTTTGAGTTGTCCATGCATTTATCTAATCCACGTGGTATAGCTTGAGGATTTTGTTGTCCATATATCATTTCTACTGATCGGTTTTAGAGAAGCATCATAATCTGAAGGCCCACATATTTTTGGGAACAGGAAGCTGGGGTTTCGATGTAAAACATTAAAATCGCTGTCCATATATTCTCAATGATACTGAAGTGCTTAATGGATCATAGTCATAGTAGTGTCAGGAAAAGCAAATTCAATGAAAAACAGATGTGATGTGTCCATCTAAATGGTTGAACCCGCAATGTCTTGGTGGCAGACATTTTCATCAACAGCATGAAAAGTCATCGCCCGTGGTGACAAACTGAATTTGTGGTTACGGCACACTTAAATTGGCCTAAAGAAGATGGATCCATGGTGGTTAAAC
Source organism: Hybognathus amarus (assembly GCA_030378365.1). Taxonomy (NCBI): domain Eukaryota; kingdom Metazoa; phylum Chordata; class Actinopteri; order Cypriniformes; family Leuciscidae; genus Hybognathus; species Hybognathus amarus. The sequence goes on along the minus strand of JAQIUQ010002014.1, from coordinate 473,814 downwards.
TTCAAGTCAACTGGAGCCAAAATGTTGCACAAGCCCATGTCTTACTAGTGTATCTTTAGATTCTTCATGATGGGACAGAACAGTTTTTTAGCAGTACTTATGTGCAAACTGAATGGAAGATGACGATAAATAATTTTATATTCTAGGGAAAAGTGTATGTGAAAAAAAAGCAAATGTCAGAAGATGAGTATCATCTGGGCATGTACTCTCAGGTACACCAGACAGGTTTCTCTTTCTGAGTGCCGTGTCCACAGTCTTAATAAGCCCGTCAATGGTGGCACGCATTTCAGGCGTGTAAGGGTCATAATCCAGCTTTCTGAGCCCAGAGCGTTTAAAGTTCCCGTCTTTCTGTCCTTCCACACACAGCAGGCGGCTCCTCTGACACTTCCAGGCCCAGAAAGATGACCATGCTTTTTAAGTGAGAGAAAAGGTCCCGTTTTAAATCCTCAAAGTGCACTACTTGAACTTTCTTCCATATTTCAGCCAGTCTAGTGTGTGGGATGCCCACCATGGAGCGTAGTTCTTCACAAAGCTCTGGCCACTCTAGAGAGATAGAGAGAGAGAGAGAGAGAGAGAGAGAGAGAGTTTAACTTCTTGAAATATAACTTGTTACAGTAACATGCTGTCACATGGTGCCTAAGATTTAGTGCATTAGCATTGACAAAATCAACTTGATGGTTTTGTGAAGGCTGGAATAGTGGAGCGGCATAATTATAGTTCTAATCACTGATAGCACTTTTCTGAAATGACACATTAAGCAAAAGTCAATCATACTCTGAATTGATGCACTTATTCATTTTCATGTATATAGTCATTTTCTGCTGCTTATCTGCAGAGGAGAAATAGAAATAGCTAATGAAGAGCTAATGTCTTTTTTCACAGTGATTAACATTATCATAACTATGAGAGAAAGATGTAAAACAGTAGAAAGGAAGAAGCAAAAAAATGCTGATTTTATTTTTTGATGCTTCTGCATTTCGGTTTGTGTGATGCATCAAAGGCACATCAACAAGAACAGGGAAACAACAAGTGAGGAACACGTTTTGAAAAAAGACAAAACACTTGTCATTAAAATGTCAGAAACCTAATCAAAAATGAAACAAATACTGAATGACAAAGTCCACATTTCGCAAAAACAAGACACCAAAATGTCACAAGCATCTGCTTCTCTTGGGAAAAAAATAGTGTAAAGAAGCAGAACAAGAAGCAAATGTTGCTAAAAAATGGACTTTGTTGGGATAGAGGAAACTTTGCACAATCTATTCACTGATTGTACCACTGCTCACAAACAAATGCAACATCATTTTTGGTAAAATTATTCTAATGCAAGAAAAATTCTTCTTGGTTTAATAGTTATAACGATTAACCATTAAAAAAGTAACATGTATTGTTGCCTAAGAGACTCATGTACCTAAAAATAAGCATCATAGGGGGGTTTCAGAGTTAAAAAGGGAAGAAATTCTCAACAAAACCACATTAAACAGAGTCATGGCTGTTTGTGTCTGATGAGTGCATGCTTCTGACCAGTACAGCAGATTTACCCACAAATTGACTGTCAACGTCAAGAACTAAGCACAAGTTCTCTTGATCATTTACCACAATGATAATATTCCCAAACTAAACTGAGACACAGATCATTTCACAAGTTTACACTTACGTATAATAAATAGAGTAAAGGTTATGGGAATTTGTCCGAGGGGCTCTGAGCTCGGAATATGCCATGAAGGGATATACAAAAGATTTTAAACACATATGTTGTGGTCGAAGGATATTGTTTTTTTGATGGCTGATGCCGATATCTTAGAGAGCATGTGGCCGATGGCAGATATAAAGCCAATATAATCTATAAAATATATATATATTTTTTTTTTACTTAAACTTTTTTATTTATTTTTTAAATGACTGATTGTTTCGCTAGATAAGACCCTTATTCGTTTAAAGCCCTTTGAAGCAGCACTGACACACTCATTTGGACCTTGAACCGTTTGGTTCCCACTGAAGTCCATTACAAGGGGAAAATCCTGGAATGTTTTCATCAAAAACCTTAATTTCTTTTCAACTAACGAAAGAAAGACATGGACATCTTGGATGACATGGGGGTAGGGTTGGGTATCTGAGAATCGAGTATCGACTGGAACAGGGACTCACTTTTCATTTTTACCAGATTGATCGTCAAAAAGTTAAAATTTCGATTCCTAGTTTCGATATATTTACAGTCGGTTCGACCGGAAGAAGAAACCGCTGATCAACACCAACGAAGAAGCGTTTACCGGAAGTGTTGGCATAACCCGCAGTTCGAACATGAGTAGCTTTTGTCAGCGGTCCAAAATGTGGCTTCACTTTTCTAAACATAACGAAATCTCGGCAAAATGCAACATTTGTGACAAAAGGAGTATTTGTGACAGAAGGAGTATTTCCTTCAGAAATACCGTTGGTTAGCAAGGTTAGCTAAACTTTTTGACTGTGCCTCTTAAAAGAATTAGAATCGAGAATCGTCAGGAACCGAAATTCAAACAAGGAATCCGAATCAGAATCGTTAAATTCAACGATATACCAACCCTACATTGGGGTGAGTAAATTATCTACGCCTTTAATAACACCAGTTAACATTGTTTTATGTGAGTAGCACTGTTTGTGTTGCACACTGAATAGAGCGATATAGCTTTAATTTCTCACCTTTCCCCCTCCAGTGAGCTTGAGAGGCAAATCCAATATGGCCGCCATATTTTCGGTTGAAATTCAGCCATGAGCGCTTATAAGGGTTCCGGATCATAAGGATGCTAGCGTCAAAGGTGTCAATCTCCTCCTGCCACTCTCATGGGTCTTGATACATATGGTTCTACCGCTGCGACCAGTGATCTCTCTCCCCTTTGAATCCTGCATATTCAAAGAGTTCAGCAAGAGAAGAAGACCATGAGCAAGCAAGAGTGAAAACAAATGGCTTCATGGAGAACTAAAAGATAAATGAACCTTTGTTGTACAGTGAGCCATCAAAGTAGTAGCTCCCGGTGTAGTGCCCCGTGGCCAGTTCAATAAGGTGACGAGCCCAGGTATTCCCGCTCCTGGGAAACTAGCCAGTGCTATTAGATGCTTGGAACGCGTGGGTAGAAGGCGCCGGTCCATACAGCGATTATCTGTAGAGAGGTTTGATAAACAGTGGAAAGGCTTATAATGCACACATTACCATGAACATATGCTGCTATTTTGAAGAAGTGGATCTAAGAAACTGCTCTAGAAACATTTTGATTCAGTCTTTTCAAATGTTTTCTTGCTTATATTTCAATTTCGGTTTGAACCAGTTCATGATGAGCATTCAGAATTTGAACCACAGAGCAGATGACAATCATTCTGAGGAGGAAATGAAATGAGTTTGTACTTGTTTTGATTGTTTAGCAGGGCCAGATATAATGGGGTGAAAGGTGGGAATGATTAATCTGGGGGGCCCACAATGATTATAGCATTTAATTTAGTATTTAAAAGGTTAGTTCACCTAAAAATGAAAAAGTAATTAGGTCTTAAGGGTGAGTACAGCATCGGGGTGAGTAATTATTGACTTAATTTAAATTTTTTGGGTGAACTATCCCTTTAATTTAATGTATTTTAAGCCAAATACCTCATACTAAAATAATTTGCTTGTGTTATTTCAACATTATAAATACTATAATAATAATACATTATATAACATTTAAAAGTTAGTTTAATACTTTATATATTTGTATTCATATATCTGACAGAATGTAAATATTTATAGTAATTTTTAGTAAATATTTATAGAAATGGGACAGTCTATAAATGTCACAATACACAGTATTACAGTAAAAGTATAGCTACAAAATGCAAACATTATGTGTGGTAACATGATTTTAGAGTGATAAAATAGCTTACTAACCTTATCTGTGTAAAGTTATCTAAGTAATATCTTATATTACAAGGATGATATTTGTTGCCATTTTGCCTTAGTAGTTATAAACTTACACAGATAATCGACACAAGATAATCAACAGTATGCCCAAAAGCTTAACTTTTATTGAACCAGTAACCAGGAACTGGAAAAACTTGGAGGAATTTTCCCCTCCCTCAAAGTGAACCGAGTGTGTGTGTGTGTGTCTTTGCTTGTTTGCTTTTTTTGGCCGAGTGCATGTTTTTGATTCGGAAGAAGGTTCTGCTTGCATAGCAAAGCAGGTTTTTCGATGATACAAGTGTTCATTTATTGAAATTATATTATGCATATGCATATGCATATATATATATATATATATATATATATATATATATGAAGAGTTCAGATGCAAAAGCCTCTAAGTGCCATTTGAAATTTTCTTCTAAAATTACCATTTTTATCAAGCTTGTATATTTAAGTTCAGTAATTTCACTTAAATGGCAATGAAGATTACCTATTAATTGTCATTTAAGTGAAATTACTGAACTTAAATATACAAGCTTGATAAAAATGGTCATTTTAGAAGAAAATTTCAAATGGCATTTAGAGGCTTTTGCATCTGAACTCTTCATATACTATATATATATATATATATATATATATATATATATATTAGGGCTGTGCAAAAGTTAATTGCAATTAATCGCATCCAAAATAAAAGTCTGTGCTTAGATAATATATTTGTGTGTGCTGTATATAATTATTTTGTATATAAATACACACACATGCATGTATATATTTAAGAAAATGTGTTATTTATATTTAAAATATTTATATTAATATAATAGATTATGTATTTATATATATATATATAGAATTTAAGCGCAAATAATTCTTAAATATATACATGCATGCATAGGTATTTATATATACAAAATAATTATATACAGCACACACAAATATATTATGTAAGCACAGACTTTTATTTTGGATGCAATTAATTGCAACTAACTTTTGCACAGCCCTAATATATATATATATATATATATATATATATATGAGAGAGAGAGAGAGAGAGAGAGAGAGAGAGATCTGCAATCGATTTAATGTCATGTTTACATGTGGGATCGTCAACTTTGACCACTCTTGAAAAAAAAGCAAACTGTAATAAAGGAGTCATTTGTTGTGTGAACTGCGACAGCGAACTTAGAGAAAAGGAAGAAGAAGTGTGAATTTTGCAAACGTGAGGGTCGGTATGTTCATCAAGTGATAAGAGGCCTCAAAACCAGTACAGGAAGGGCAATATTTGTTCTTCTGTGAACTGACATGTTTGTGCATGTCCTAAACAGTCAAACCCGTATGCCAATAACATCCTTGTGTGCTGCCTGTGCGTTAGCCTGAGCCCACTGTTTTAGTGCAAAGGTCACATTACCTTGCACTTGGGTCTGGTACACTACAAAGAAGTCATTATTTCCACAGCTCTCAAAGTCTTCCCCAACACATCGCTGAAGACACAGCTCCTCATCCTCACGCTCATGCAGAGTGAAGAGAGGATTGGAAAACCACAGTGACATTGTTCACCACCCAAAGCAGCCAGAGAGAATTCCTATGCCAGACAAAGGAAGAGATCATTTAAGACACACTCGCTTAAACACTGTAGTATGAGAGACACCAGATGCATATCATGCATACATACTCACTTTCTCAGTGCACAAGTCAACACACTTGTCCACTGACATGTTCTGAATAACAGCACTAGCAGGAAGCGCCAGGGTCACGTTCATCTGGCCTCTTGAAACATCCCTTGAAGATGGCACTTCCATCTGAAGAGCAAAAAAAGAGGGGCATGCTTTTTTTAATGTAAAAACAACAAAAACTACATTTTAGTATTTTCTCAAGGAATTATGAGTGTCGGTTGCTCGAGAAAACCTCACTCGCATGTAGGGTTGGGTATCGAGAATTCGATTGGAAACCGGGACTCAGCTTTTCGATTTTTCCCAGAAATCGTTCAAAAGTTAAAATTTCGATTCCTAGTTTCGATATTCACAGTCGGTCGAACCGGAAGAAGAAACCGCTGATCAGACGCCAACGAAGAAGCGCTACCGGAAGTGTTGGCATAACCGCGCGAGTCGAACATGAGTAGCTTTTGTCGACGGTCCAAAATGTGGCTTCACTTTTCTAAAATAACGAAATTTCCTTCAGAAATACCTTTGGTTAGCAAGGTTAGCTAAACTTTGTTGACCGTGCCTCTTGAAAGAATCGGAAATCGAGAATCGTTCAGAACCGGAAACGAAACAAGGAATCAGAACCAGAATCAGAATCGTTCAAATTCAAACGATACCCAATAATCGTCGCATGACGCCAGGGTGTTCTGGGTAGTTTCCAGGAAGGACACTATGCGGTTGCTATTGATGTTTTATAGCAATGTACTTCAACACAACGAGGAACAAATACTTTCTGCCAAGACTGCCATTATAAATAGAATAAATAGCATCAAACACTATTTAAACTTAGTGCAAAGAAAATACTGTTTGGTATTTAAACAGTGTAAAATACCATCTAACACTACTTGCACTTAGACTTTGCCTTTAATAAAACCGCTGTGGTCCCAAGGACTTCTTGACCTAATTGACCAAAGTTGTTCCTGCATTCAACTATTGCATTTGTTATTTATCAGACAACCTCTCCCACACATCCTGTCACATGACAAAAGTGCTAAATCAGGACAAACAGGATGGAAAGTCACAAGTTTCTGCCAGTGCTTGATGAAACATGACGCATATGAAGATCATGCCATAAAGAACAGGAAATAGATAAGGAATTCCTTTTATTCATTGGTTATTTTAAAATCGAATGCCATGAGAAACAGCTAAACAATACTGGGAAAAGCCTAGTTTTTAAAACTATAATAAGCATACATGCTAATTAATGAGAATGGGAAAACATCAAATAGGCTTCAGAGAAATAGAATCTTTCCTCAACCAATGAAGGACGAAGAGTAGAAATCATTAACAAAAACCAGTCCAGTCCACTGAGTGATCAATCTTGGGGAGTCATTTGCCTTTGCTAACCTGCTCTGATTATTAAAGGGGTGGTTGTTTATGATTGACCTTTTTTTTAATTTTCGTTAATGTGTAATGTTACGCCGCCTTCACACTGGCAGTTGAAATCAGCTCCGATGCGGCTACGAAATGAACCGGAAGTCATTCATTTCCTATGAAGATACTATGGAATGGGTCCGAAACGGGTCCGACCGAGTGCGGTGCGAAGAAAATCGTGCTCCGTTGGTCATCCGGATGCGTTCAAAAATTTGAACTCTTGCGAAAAGCTACGGACGGTTCCTATCCGAAAAATTCCAGCGGAAGTTGAGCGTTGCTATGGTACTGATAAACAAACCTGAATTATTAACGTTTAATAAAATAAATAATGATTTTATAACGAGAAGTTGTCATGTCATTTTTTATTTTCATGACTTTCTAACGTTATTAGGGGGGCAGTTAATACAATTAAATTGTAGGCAGACATTAAACTATTGATCACCATATCACAGTTTTTAGTCGACCTGACATGTCAGCAGCCTTCCTATTAATATGTCTAATATAACCCTCATCAGAGAGATCATAAAGAACTGACAGAATCAACCTTTCTCTCTTTTGTTCTACCCGCGTCCGACGCTTTTCACTGTGTAGTACGACGTCCGTTGGGAACGTATTGCGTATTACGGAGCTGATTTCAACTGCCAGTGTGAAGCGGCGTAGCCTGGGTTTCCCCATAGTGCCTTGCTGCATCTATTTTAACAATTTTATCTGACGTTTTCGGAGTTGTGAGATCCAGTCTTTCACAGGGCTCTCAGTGCTTATGTACCCCACCTGGAACAGCCTTACCCAGGGCTGCCAACTCTCACGCATTGAGCGTGAGACTCACGCAATTGAGCTAATTCTCACGCTCTCACGCCACACCCCCGATTTCTCACGCTAAAGTGTTAAGCCAGTCGGCAAAATACCTGAAAGATAAGTTTATCTATAAATCCACCAGTTGAGCCACTCGTGATCGACTAGTTTTACCGCAAATTAGTTAAAATATCCTCTAATCTAGTCTCAGAGCGATCGTGCATACGAGACAGATGTTGAGCTCCTAACGGCGCGGACGCAAAACCAGGACTGGAGTCAAAGCCAATTCCTCTCTGCACTCTAAGCGTTCTGTTAACACTCCGATTACATCCACTACGGGTTTTCCAGTCTCACTCACAGGAAAAACTGCTCCGTGTTCACGTGAGCAAAGTGCACACGTTTCTCTAAACACCCAGCACAAACAGAATGCCTATTCTTAAAGTATTGTGCTGTTTTATGAAGGCAAAAAGCAATATCATGAAATATCACAAATATCAAATATCATTTAGTTTTTTTAGTTCACTGGCAAAATATAACCTTCATGTTAGTTTATACATTTTACATCTCATATGTTCGAGCAAAAGGCGGATTCGAACTCATGTCCGAGTGCATCAGAGAACTCTTTCATGAGCTACAGGCTCTACGATCTACGCCACTGTAGCTGTTCCTTAACAGGCGTGTTTTAGTTGTAAAGACAGGCTTTAGTGCAAATATAGGCTATGCTCCATTTAGACCCCAGGGGAGAAATCTCACGCCAAGCTAAACTCAAAAGTTGACAGCTCTGCTTACCTCGGCTAGTGCTTCTGACGTTTGCCGCTGGCTCTGATGTCTCTAGTCTAGTGGTTAAACGTGATATACAATTGTGTAACGGGCGATCTTTGGTCTCTATTAATCTATCATTTGTTACCTGGCAAATCATTTTGGCTAAGGGCCAATAACTTTATCAACATAACTTTATATTTTGGCTATTTTAACCTTGTAGTGACATTAAAGTGTCAAGCCAGGCACAGAACCTGTCTAAATGTGTGAATGTAAACTTGCTGA
>JAQIUQ010002014.1:385000-462500 GCA_030378365.1 Hybognathus amarus | reverse complement strand
GCTACAGCAGCAGAAGACCACACTGGGTGCCACTCCTTTCAGCTAAGAACAGGAAACTGAGGCTACAATTTGCACAAGCTCATCGAAATTGGACAATAGAAGATTGGAAAAACGTTGCCTGGTCTGATGAGTCTCAGATTTCTGCTGCGACATTCGGATGGTAGGGTCAGAAATTTGGCGTCTGACAACATGAAAGCATGGATCCATCCTGCCTTGTATCAACGGTTCAGGCTGGTGGTGGTGGTGTCATGGTGTGGGGAATATTTTCTTGGCACTCTTTGGGCCCCTTGGTACCAATTGAGCATCGTTGCAACGCCACAGCCTACCTGAGTATTGTTGCTGACCATGTCCATCCCTTTATGACCACCAATGTACCCAACTTCTGATGGCTACTTTCAGCAGGATAATGCGCCATGTCATAAAGCTGGAATCATCTCAGACTGGTTTCTTGAACATGACAATGAGTTCGCTGTACTCAAATGGCCTCCACAGTCACCAGAGCATCTTTGGGATGTGGTTGAACGGGAGGATTCGCATCATGGATGTGCAGCCGACAGAATCTGTCCGGCAACTGTGTGATGCCATCATGTCAATATGGACCAAACTCCCTGAGGAATGCTTCCAGCACCTTGTTGAATCTATGCCACGAAGAATTGAGGCAGTTCTGAAGGCAAAAGGGGTGCAACCGTTACTAGCATGGGGTACCTAATAAAGTGGCCGGTGAGTGTATATACACACATATATATACACACATATATACATATACATATACACTCACCGGCCACTTTATTAGGTACACCTGTCCAACTGCTCGTTAACACTTAATTTCTAAGCAGCCAATCACATGGCGAGCAACTTAGTGCATTTAGGCATGTAGACATGGTCAAGAACAATCATCCTGCAGTTCAAACCGAGCATCAGTATGGGGAAGAAAGGTGATTTGAGTGACTTTTGAACGTGGCATGATTGTTGGTGCCAGAAGGGCTGGTCTGAGTATTTCAGAAACTGCTAATCTACTGGGATTTTCATGCACAACCATCTCTAGGGTTTACAGAGAATGGTCCGAAAAGAAAAAACATCCAGTGAGCGGCAGTTCTGTGGGCGGAAATGCCTTGTTGATGCCAGAGGTCAGAGGAGAATGGCCAGACTGGTTCGAGCTGATAGAAGGGCAACAGTGACTCAAACAACCACCCGCTTACAACCAAGGTGGGCAGAAGAGCATTCTTGAACGCACAGTACGTCGAACTTTGAGGCAGATGGGCTACAGCAGCAGAAGACCACACCGGGTGCCACTCCTTTCAGCTAAGAACAGGAAACTGAGGCTACAATTTGCACAAGCTCATCGAAATTGGACAATAGAAGATTGGAAAAACGTTGCCTGGTCTGATGAGTCTCAATTTCTGCTGCGACATTCGGATGGTAGGGTCAGAATTTGGCGTCTACAACATGAAAGCATGGATCCATCCTGCCTTGTATCAACGGTTCAGGCTGGTGGTGGTGGTGCCATGGTGTGGGGAATATTTTATTGGTACTCTTTGGGCCCCTTGGTACCAATTGAGCATCGTTGCAACGCCACAGCCTACCTGAGCATTGTTGCTGACCATGTCCATCCCTTTATGACCACAATGTACCCAACTTCTGATGGCTACTTTCAGCAGGATAATGCGCCATGTCATAAAGCTGGAAATCATCTCAGACTGGTTTCTTGAACATGACAATGAGTTCGCTGTACTACAAATGCCCTCCACAGTCACCAGATCTCAATCCCAATAGAGCATCTTTGGGATGTGGTGGAACGGGAGATCGCATCATGGATGTGCAGCCAGACAAATCTGCGGCAACTGTGTGATGCCATCATGTCAATATGGACCAAACTCCCTGAGGAATGCTTCCAGCACCTTGTTGAATCTATGCCACAAAGAATTGAGGCAGTTCTGAAGGCAAAAGTGGGTCCAACACCGTTACTGAGCATGGGGTACCTAATAAAGTGGCCGGTGAGTGTATATATATATATATTGTGTGTGTGTGTGTGTGTGTGTATATACATATATGAACAGTTCAGATGCAAAAGCCTCTAAATGCCATTTGAAATTTTCTTCTAAAATGACAATTTTTATCAAGCTTGTATATTTAAGTTCAGTAATTTCACAATGGCAATGAAGATTACCTATTAATTGTCATTTAAGTAAAATTACTGAACTTGATAAAAATGGCTTGATAAAAATGGTTATTTTAGAAGAAAATTTCAAATGGCATTTAGAGGCTTTTGCATCTGAACTCTTCATATATATATATATATATATATATATATATATATATATATATATACATATATATATATATATATATATATACACACACACACACACACACACACACATATACACTACTGGTCAAAAGTTTTAGATCGGTAAGATTTTTAATGTTTTTAAAAGAAGTCTCTTCTGCTCCCCAAGGCTGCATTTATATGATTAAAAATACAAAAAAACAAAACATTAATATTGTGAAATTTTATTACAATTTAAAACAGCTGTTTTCTTTGTGAATATATATAGTAAAGTGTAATTTATTCCTGTGATCAAAGCTGAATTTTCATCATCATAACTCCAGTTTTCAGTGTCACATGACCCTTCAGAAATCATTCCAATATGATGATTTGCTGAAAAATTATTTATTTTGTCAAATCAACTTAAATAATTTATGTAGTTCAGATAACATAATATTTTAAGTTTCTGATGATTAAATCAATTACCATCATTGTATTAACTCAATTTTTCCATTTCAATTAACTTAAATTTTTAAGGCAGCCAGGTTACTTCATTTTTTACGTTAAACCAACAATATTTTTTTACAGTGAGGGGGCTCTTGTTCGTGAGGCCAGTCAGGCTGTAATCTGGCCACCAGTGCAGAGTACCACCTCGAGAAATTCCTAGAGTAATTCCTAAGCAGCGCAGAATCGATTGTAGCTTTTCAAAGGGAACTAGGCATATCTTTTCTTCCTTATTCTGACGTATATATGATGGACATTTATTGTATTTTTTTTTAAAAAGAAGGAAAAAAAATAAAGTATGACAGGAACTTATGCATCGGTTGTTTATTGGATTTTGATATGTTGCTGTTGAACTCTTTAAATGACTAAATGATCAGAGAAGTTCTGCATATGTCACCAGAGAGAAGTCTGTTGTTTTCACCAGATTAAATATTACATAATATTAACTGAGAAGTTGTAGGTTCAAAAAGGGGTGCTTCATGAACAGTATCACATTTGTGCCTTTTAGCAGGAACTTTTCAAAGGGAAATTGTAATATGTGCTCCACAGTTTCCTTCATACGGATGAATTCAGTGATGCACATGGGCGTGCCTGTATATGTACTGTAGCTTTTGAAAACAGCAGAAAGAATGTGATCTATTGTTCTGACACTTTGACTAACTCCCAGCAATGTTCCCCTCCCTCATACCGTTTTGCATGAAGTGGTTTTGATACAGCGGATGCACTGTGTAAGGAGTATAATTTCAAAGCACTCTTAGAAAAAACTGTTTTTACCAGGCTGCTGGCTAGCAAAATGGTGTATAGTGGATCTGGACCTGACTAATACAAGCATAACTACAGTCAGTGATGTGCCTGAAGGCTATCAATGAATGATAGTTCATGAACTTGTATATATTTTGGGCGAATGTGAACTGAAAGTACTGTATTAGTGAACGTTACTGTGAACTCGCTCATTCTGGTGTCTGTGAACGCACGCTCTCTCAGTTTAACTTTGTTCAGTAGGGTGCCAGATTTCTATAGAGCCTAGAGATTTCTATTCATTTAGAACTAGTGCATAGTATGAACTATGAACTGAACTGTGAAGTTAATGTATAAAATGCTATAAAACTTTCCCTACACTGACTACAGTAAGGCTGAGATAAAAAGTAAGCTTAACAGAAGTATTGCGTGTGAACATGAAATTCTATGGTTCAAAAGCTCTTTTATTTGAACTATCACTTTAATGTGCTCTCCACCCCTCAAATCCTTCCTCAGTGCGTTATTTTCAGATTTTTTCAGCTTCAAAGAGTCATTGTCAACAGAAGCCTTCACTGGCAGTAGGAACCGGGGGGACGTGTCCCCCTCAATATTGAAAAATGCGGCATGTGTCCAACCCAAAAAATTGCATTATTTTTACTTAAAGAGTACTTAAGTGTAATTACGAAATAGTAATAACTACTGTACAACTGATATTTAAAATGTATTTTTAATGCATAAAAATGCATTAAAAATAGTTCATTGTTAGTGGACTTTTAGATAGCTATCATAAGTTTAAATTAAATTGATTTTACTTAAAGGATTAGTTCACTTTTGAAGAAACTTTTGTTGATAATTTACTCACCCCCATGTCATCCAAGATATCCATGTCTTTCTTTCCTCAGTCGAAAAGAAATTAAGGTTTTTGATGAAAACATCCCAGGATTTTTCTCCATATAATGGACTTCCATGGGAACCAGACGGCCCAAGCTCCAAAAGATCGTTAATAACAGTTTCAGATGCAGCTTCAAATGTCTTTAAACGACACCAGACGATGAATAAGGGTTTTATCATGCGAAACGATGGGTTATTTCAAAACTTATTCCAAAAATGTAACTTTTCTAAGGACAAATGGTAGCCTAGCTCTATTCTGGAGGCGCGTTTGTAACGTCACGTAATACGTAATTACGTTCAAAAGGTCACGGCGACGTAGTCGGAAGTACAGAATCAAAATCGTCCGACATCGTTATTTTACCTTTTAATTCCTTTTTTTTTGTAAACGGCGTTTGAGTTAGTTTGCACGTTCAACCTATGTGTTCATCTTACTGACTCTGTACTTCCAGCTACGTCGCCCGTGACCTTTTGAACGTAATTACGTATTACGTGACGTTAGAACGCGCCTCCAGAATAGAGCAAGGCTAGCATTTGTCCTTAGAAAAGTTACATTTTTGGAATAAGTTTTGAAATAACCCATCGTTTCACATGATAAGACCCTTATTCATTGTCTGGTGTCGTTTAAAGACATTTGAAGCTGCATCTGAAACTGTTATTAATGATCTTTTGGAGCTTGGACTGTCTGGTTCCCATGGAAGTCCATTATATGGAGAAAAATCCTGGAATGTTTTCATCAAAAACCTTAATTTCTTTTCGACTGAGGAAAGAAAGACATGGACATCTTGGATAACATGGGGGTGAGTAAATTATCAGCAAAAGTTTTTTCAAAAGTGAACTAATCCTTTAAAATATGTTAAAAAATGTAATTGTCAAAAAATACATATTCCAAAATGTGGTATTTAATTACACTTTATAAAAATAAACTAAATATCACTAATTCATTAATTTTTTTAAAGGTATTCAGATAAGTGACTGCACAATGGTGGAAAATTAAAATTAACAGTATAATTTTAGAATAAATGAGGCAGAAAATGCTACTGATAACAGTAATAGTGTACTTGGCTACATTTTTGACTACTGGGCTATTAGTCAAAGTGCTCCCAAGCACTTGCTGAGGTATTCCGCCATACAATTTAGTTATCCACTTTACACGATTAGAAAAAGCGCAATGTTCTATTTTGTGTCACCGTCCTAGGTCGAGTTACACTGCTTGAGTAACTGTATTTAAATAGGGAAAACGTGGAGGTGTTCGGTCGCTTCTCTGCTTGGCCCATATTGTATGAACTGAGCTAGTTAAGTGCTAACAAAGTGTCTCGCGTGCCAGAGCGATTGAGTGCACGCACTGAGACGAGAGAGGTATATTGACTCATCTTAGTAAAGGGAATAACAGTTAATATAAAAAAACGGTGAAGTATCCCTTTAAGAAGTAATAAAGAAAAACTTTTAGTATATTAAAGGGCAATTCCACCTCTGGAAAGATGAATGTGTATTTAAAATGGGTCATTTATGTAGAAGAAATGTGAAATTATTTTTTAATTTGGAGCTTTCTAGACTGAGAAAAGACAGAAAATGTATTTTTGGCTTATGTGAATGAAAAACATCAACTCCCAGAATTCATTTGCTTCGCTGCCCTAGGAGGCCACGCCTACCGCTAACCTCGCAGTATGTAAACAACAGTCTACTAGTGATTCTCCGTGATGAGTCTGTCCGAAAATGTGTTTTGAGATCGCCCAAAATGTCCGCGATTCGGCTTTTGCGTTCTACAGTCGTCATTCATCATGTTTACTGTGTCGAACCGGGATGAGTGCCGGCTGTGTGAATAACGGCGCGAGACGAGCCAGGTTTACTGTGTCGACCGGGATGAGTGCCGGCTGTCTGGATAACGGCGTGAGGCCGGTGGCGTGATTACCGATGAGTCGGCACCTAAGACGTGAGTTACTGGTTCTTATATCTCTCACGGAGGAGCAGGAATTTTCTTAGCAATGTTAAAACGCATCAACCGATCACTTGTTTGGCGTTCATGTAAACACAACAGTCAGATTCACCAGTCATAAGGAATTGAGTTAGATTGAAACAAAAGCTGTAACTTACATGTAAACAATGAATGACGACTTCAGAAATTAAAAGCTGAATCCTGGACATCGACGGCCGGACATGTCCAGGAAAAGAGGACGGTAACCCTACTACTCAGCTTTCTCCACAGAACAAGAGCCTGCTAGCTTAGCGTCCAAAAAAGATGTGTAATGTTAATCCCAATCCTCCATAATCGCATCCGTCAGCGTATTCAGTAGTTTCGTCCACATTTTCAAAACGTTTCTGCCAGTGAAATCAAACGCACTGATCTGTGATAGGTCTGTTAGCGCAATAGGTCCAACCCCCTATTGGCGGGTTTGAAAGGTGGGGACTCGGGCTTGTAGTTTTTTACTGAAATCGCCCTCTCTTACACTTCCGCCAACAATGACGTAAAATGACGATTTTTGCGTCATTGTTGGAGGAAGTGAAAAGGTAAATAGCAGATTTCTCTCGTCTCAGGGGAAAATGATAAAGTGTTGCATGACCATTCAATAGTATAACTGGGTTTCTAACAATGGAAAGCTTAATGCAAATGGGTGGAGTTGCCCTTTAAGTATAAAATTAGTGTGCCAAAATGGAGCACTTTAAGTACATTGTGGAAGAATACTTTATTTTAGTGCACTTTTTTAACCTAGAAATACATTGAGTATAATTTGTATATATTTATTATTCATTTTTACTATATTTTAAATCATTTATTATTGCATTTAAAATGCATTTAGCATCAATATAACACACACAGAGCTTTGTTCGGTGATGGATAGATTTAGTTCTGGGGTAGGGTTAGGGTTAGACCACTAGGAGGCGGCTTCTGGCCCACATGTATATCTGCATCTCATATTGACGCTAAAGGGTGCTATGTGCATTGGATGTAGACGAAATGTCAAAAGCATCAGTATGACGCCTTGGGATAAGAACGGGCTTGTATGGAAGTGTACTAAGAACTTTTTTTCATCTGGGGTTTCACAGTCTTCTCTTCATGGGTTACACTTTATTTAATTTGGAAACATTAAGCACATTTTATTTACATGCAGTTTAATGTTTGATAATCACATTATTTTACATTTGAGTGAGCAAAAATGACTTATTTCAGCTTCTTCTTCTCCTGTGCTTTGATGCAGAGATTCTGTACTGGAAGATGTGTTATAGCGCCCCTAACGTATAACAGTGAAAACATGGATAGCTGGAAAATTGTGGGGAAAGATGGTGGGGAAAGAGTAAAGTAGAATTAAATTAAATTCCAATGTACACTACCAGTGGACTAGCCAACACAAAAATTCTGAGATGCAGAATTACAAACATATCTGTTTTATATTTTCAAACATAAGTTTCATAACACCGTAAATGAAAAAAAGTAGGCTATATTTAATAGGCTACTCGATCAAAAGTTAACCCACTGCAAGCCAAGTATGCTTTGAATACTTAATTATACTTGGTACATATACTTGGACTTTTCTCTCAGTATAAGTCAGGCATATTTCTGAGAAGTGCATAAATTGTGGACTGAAAGTATACTTTCTTATTTTTAGTTTAAAAGATGTATACTAATGGCACACTTGAATAAACTTCTTTTTCATAAGGGTGGTTATGGTATGTCCACGAGGCAACAGTAAACTTCCTCTTGACTCGTGATCAATCAACACTCACTTTTGTCCATGTTAAAGCTTCTCTTGAAATTTTAGAGGAGAAAAATCAGAGGAGAGAAAATAAAGGATCATCTGTCTCCAGTTTCTGGCTCATACGCATGAGCATGACAAGATGTGGTGTTTATGTTGGATCTGAACTGACTCTCATTCCTTCCTGTAAAGCAAGTCCTGATGGAAAATTTTCAGCCTTTTTATTTTCTCCCTTTCTCTATTTCTGTGACTTTGCAAGCCACAGACTGATGTGATTCAGTGTACTGGTGTTAATGGGTACGCAGCGTTAAGAAACATTGGGAAGCAGGCAGGGTAGAAGAACAGAGGAAAGAGGAAGGAAGCAAGAGTGCTAACAAGATGGAAAGTAAAAAAAAGGCAACATTACCAGTTCAACCAAAAATGAACTTGAATTTACCTGATGTTGTTCCAAATCGGTGTCAAAATTTTGAATAAATTCTCCCTCTCTACAAAACCTGGATATATGAGTAAGTCTAATTTTAAAAGTGAGATTTCAAGACTTGGAAAATTCATATAAATTAATACAATATTTAAGTGCCTAGGGCATTTTTAATATAAATATTTTTTTTCTGCCAGATCTACAATATTTTATCAGGTGGATTGTAAGTAAAAGTATTATAAAAAATCCAGTGTAACAAAACGACTGAAATTTTTTTTTTTTAATTGGTTAAAAAAAGTGAGGGATCCCTGAAAACATTCGGCTCTCATAACTTATTGAGTCATGAAATATAATTATTTTACATGAACTAGGAGTGTCCACAGATTAAAATATGGTTTGAAAGCAAAAAAAGAGGTAGGGGCTTGAGGTCCCCTTGAAACGAGATGTCACATCTCAAGAATAAATTTACTTTACTTTGGCTTTCGAACCAAAGTAATTGTTTATTGTTGGACCAATCAATTCATTTAAAAGATCAGATATATTAGTCAATAATGACTTAAAATTCAACCTGTCCCTTTAATAAAGCTACCATGTGGCTACTGAAAAACTGGAATAAAGTGCATGAGTCGTACTGACCACATTTACTCTCATGCTCATTCTTTTTGAATCACTGTTGATTGAAAAGAGCGATCGGCACAGTTCTTCAGAATTTCCCCTTTTGTGTTCCAAAGAAAAATAATAATAATTCAGGTTTGTAAAAACATGTGTATAAGTGAGTGATGCAGATTTTCGGGTGAATTCATAATTACTATTAATTACTGGTGAGCACACATCCTGAAAATAAATGAGAGTCATGTTAAAGCACAAATCTTTGTGACCATCAGAGGATCATCAGAGGAAACAGCATATCTGATAACTCCCTCCCCTATCTGAGTTAATTATAGGTAAGGGAAACTCAGAGTAACTCAAGGAATTAGATTAGTGTGCATGTAATAAGATGTAATGTTTATGTATGTGTTCTTGTAGATAATAACATGTGGGTTTTTGGGGAGTGTACTGTGTAGGTGAGGAAATTGTATCTTGAAAGAATAGTAAAACTTGAAATCACTTGCATTATGGGGGACAGATATCTGCTAATCAAGAAATATGCTTGATAAACATACCATCTAATGTATTAATGAAAGAATTCTGTCAAGGTATGTTGAGGTTTCAGCACAGAAAATATAATTACCCGAGTATAAACTATAGAAGTCAATGTCATTGTGATGCAAATGTGCGGATACTCATGTACACGGAGATAAAAAGTTTCAGTCGATATACTGTACCTCTCAGCGCAGTTGTCCTGGCAACGGAAGACGGTCATTTTTTTATAGTCAAAAAGGACACCCCTCTTAGAGCCCGTTTCTGTGTGTCATCAACATAGCAGCCGGTGTACTTTGCTGAAGAGAAAAATATTGAAAACATCATTAATTCCAGTACCAAGAATTAAAATAATATATTACTGCTGATTTGAATCCTCTTGATCAGTATATACTCAACATTCAAGGTCGTAAAGCACATTTCATAATTACTAAAGTTGAAACGCAGCACCATCTAGTGGCCAAATAGTGAAATCATAGTTATATCTGTATTGCTGTTTTGGGATTAGAGAATTTTGAATATTAACTCAAGGCATTTTCATACATGCTGAAATTGTATTACAACATTTTTATAAATGAGAATAATGTTGGATATGTTTCTTAATATAAACTTTAGTAGGCCTAAACTTTAGTAAGTTATTAAATGGTTTATTTAATGGTTCACACTAGTTAACATTTGCATAATATGCAAGTCTGTAATAAGGATCTTTAATTTGTGTGTATTGAAAACTGAGGGAAGAGTCAAAGTGGGATAATCAAGATTCTTTTATAAGAGCTTAATTTGCGTAAAAATATTAAATTAAGAATCCACTGAAAATTGAATGATTTTTCATTTTAACAAGTGCTAACAGTCTACCATCACATATTGTGATTAGCAACCATATAGAGAAAGCTATTCCATACATTAACAGATTGTGACACAACATTAAAACACATCTACAGTTTGGATATGGCCACATTGTTGTGGAAATTTTTGTTCTGAAAACATTTACAGTCCGATGCACAGATGCATCATCTGCTCCATCAATCTCATCATTTGTGACACACACACACACACACACACAAATGACCCAAAATGCCCTGTTGCATGGCATCCGTTCTTTCTCTGTAATCTCATCTCTCCCCATTAGGATTGAATGTATTTTCTAATAGCAGAGATGAGCTGGCGAAGGGAGGGTTCGGACATATACACATATGAACCAGTACAACATTATAGTAATTGCAATTGTCTAAAAAGCAGCGAGCGTGATGGTGAGTTAATCGTATTGGCAGGCACAGAGGGCAAGCTCACTAATCTGCTTTATCTACAAGTCAAGCTCCATTCACTCAATACTGTATTGCCATTCTGTGAAGCAACTAAGTGCTTGGATGAAACTCTCACTAGCAGCACGACTACAGAGTTAATGATGCTCTGCTGTACTCACATGATGAGCTCTCTGCGTGAAACGTTTGCTCTGGATATTTGAAGAATAATGAGGACGGGAACAGGGAGTTATAAAAGTTTCACTTCAATGAGTGGTTTTTCATTGAACCATTTTCTCAAAACTTAAAGAAATACATTCTTGAGAACCAGCTGTGTCAGCATCAGTGCATTTAATGTATATATTATGGGTAGAGATGGTCTTTTGAATATGTTCTCTCATCTTGTACATCTGATTTTATATGACCTTCATAGACTAATATTATGTGTAACTAGCTTATATTACTATTGATAGTTGTTGTAATGTTTTATAAATTGTGTGCACCTGCCCCGGGGACTGCAAATGAAAATTAGCTTCGGCTAATTCTGCCATAAAACATCTCTTAGTAAGACTAATGTATTTTGTGCATTGTCTCTGATAAATAAATAAAGGAAAATAATAATATATATATATATATATATATATATATATATATATATATATATATATATAGATATTTATATTATAATATATTTGTATATATATATATATATATATATATATATATATATATATATATATATATATATATATTAGAAGAATAAACCTCAATATCATAGCCTATCAAATTAAAATCAAATTTTCTCATTTTACACTTTTAAACTCTTGCTTCTATATTTTTTGTTTTCATAACCAACAGGATAAAGCTTTGTAGCTATTAAAGAAAAAAAAACTTTAATATTTTATATTTAAGAAAGAATTTTATGTCTTTTTCTTTGCTTTTGCATCTCTGGTATTTGTCTATTGTATTAATAATATCTAATTTATTAGACATTATTTTTGTAAACATTTAACTTTTTATTTGTACAGCTTTGAGCTACTAAGTGTTCTTTGAATTTACATTATTTATTATTATTATTATTAATTGAGTTAATTAGTTAAGCGCTGTCAAAATATTTATTGGAATAAAAGTTTGCTCTAGTCTCCTCTATATTATTATTATTATTATGAAAGCTTATTTCAGTCAAAAACAGTGTAAAACAGTCCTGAAGGAGGCAGAGTAGAGACAGGGACCACACATGGAAGAGTAAAATTAAACATGACACCAAAATTGCCCCCCCACACACACACTTTAATAATACATGTCTCTCGTCACAATGATTCAACAGTGAATGCGAATAAAAAATCTAAGTATAATGACTACAATTCATAAATATATTATATTGACCAAATATAACTTCCTCTAAAACATTTACATCACTACTTAAATTAAAATGGGTTGTAAAAGTTAACTTCCACATGTGTTAAAACTGGAAACTTTACACTTCCTTTTCTTTTATTTTTTATTTTTTGTGGAAAAGTGACTCTGAGACTGAAGAGGAAATCAATTGTTGATGTGCTTCACTTTTTAAAATGATGCAATTGTCTGACATAGTTCAGACGTACTAACTGAGCCAGTGAGCCATAAGACAGTGACAGTCGTGCATTTCATCTCTGTTACGTATGCCACCCCATCTGGTGACGATATCACAGATATCATAGACTACAGTGAGGGATGTTGGGGGCCTGAGCTCATGTTTCTGTCCTTGACATCCTTTGAGATTAATTAATTGGATGTGTGCCTTTACAACCATGAAGATACAATCTCCATAATTACAATACAGTGGCTTTCTCCTTATCAGAGAAGTTGATTGCTAAAGTCATGCAACATATGACTGTCAAAGTGAAACGTGCAGGGTTTTATTAGAGGGTTACACTTTTTACAAGAGCCCACTTGACAACCATCTGTTCAAACCTCACTATGGATAAAGGCGATGACCCAAGACACATATAATTCACTAATTGGCTTTCCTTTGGCTTTTTGTGGGGTTCTGTGTGAACTAGTGAGTTAGCACAGGGGACTCTGGTGAGACTTTTCTGTAAAGTCCATATTTCAAAGAGAATATGGTTTCATTTGAAAGGGGCCCACATTAAATATTCAATAAATCTGTTTCTTGGTGTAATGTTCACCATGATTTAAGTAACTTGCAAAATGCATCCTGTAAACTAAACTAATCATGACTAAAGTCTTTCAGATTTTACTTTGGACTGCACAGCATGAACTAGAACTATAACATTTTAATTTTCAAAATAATATTCGCTATAAAAGACTGAGATTTTATAAAAAGAAATGTATACTTATATTCAGCTATCATACATTAAGTTGTTTCCAAAATATGCTGGGGTTTTTTCTATTGATCAAAGAATATTGAAATAAAATCACGGTTTCCACACAAATAATAACTGAAATGTTTTACAACAATGATAATAAGAAATGTTTCTTATGCATCAAATCAGCATATTATAATGATTTCTGAAGGAGCATGTGTCACTGAAAAGCTTAAGCAATGCCTGCTGAAAATTCAGCATTGCCATCACAGGGATAAATTACATTTTAAAATATACTAAAATAGAAAAATAGTTACTTAAATTTGTGATAATATTTCCCAATATTATTGTTTTGACTGTTTTTGTTTTGTATTTTAGTGTAGCCTTCCCTAAAATGTATTTGAAATACATTTATTTTATACTACAAATACATTTCCATACAATTACCCCTGCAAATGCACTTTTAGTGTACTAAATTGATATACTAAATTGGAACAACTAATTTTGCACTTATTTGGAATTAATGCTGAGGTCCAAATAAAGATATACTCAAGTGTATTTGATTGTGCTGAAGTGGAACTACAGCAAGTATACTTTAGGTTAACTTTAAATATCTTGTATTTAAAGACTGATATTATACAGAGATCATACTAGGCTTACTAATAGTGATATTAAAACACATTTAACCTTAATATTAATATATATGCATAGTGCAATAAAGAAATGCTCCAAATAAAGTTAAATTATAATATTTATATCAATAATTCTCAAGCATATGTCAGTAAATATGTTAATGGATTTGTAGTATACTTAGTATGAAATAAATGTATTTAAAATACATTTTGTATATAGATTTTTTTCACTAAGGTTAGTCAGGTTTCTTTCAAAAACATTTTAAAAAATGTTTTACCAACCCCAAACTTTAGAATAGTAGTGTAGTTTTCATTTTGTTAATGGACATATAGAAATGATAATATCAAATGTTGATTTAAAAGTGATACTTGGAGTCTGTTAGTCAGCTGTTTGACAAGCAGTAAAAAAACAGCATTTTATACACTAAAAAACAATGAGTAAAATGTACTTAATTTTTTAAGGCAAGTTTTTTGCACTGATATTTCTTTTTGTAATAAAAATTACTTAATTTCTTATGTCACTCTCTCTTAACTTAGTTAAGTGTAGTTTACATAAGAAATTAAGTAATTTTTATAAAGGTTAAGTAATACCTATTTGATAGAATTTTTCTTTGTACAACATTTCACTCAAACAATTTAACATTGAATAAGACTACACTTTTTAAGTACATGTCATGATTTACTCAAAAATGTTTTTGTATACATATAATGCGTGTGCACTAACTTCATTTATGTGTGTGAGTCAAACTTTAAATACTTAATTAGACAATACCAATGACTGGTAACATTTGATGAGATATGTTTTTGTGCTTGAATGTTCATATTAAGTAGAAAATTAAACTCCAAATGTCACAAAATGGTAAGTTACTAAACCTATAACAACAAAAGCAATGATAAAACAGTGTAAATACATATGGAAAGCAGTGAAAAATAAACCTCATTAATTATTCATGGCCCAGTGCATGATGGGAACACCAGTATCAGAAAAGTTGAGTCATTTTACTTAATTTTATAATTTTGATTTTTACGCTTTCATTTCTACACGATTGAATTAAGTACTGACTAAAGAATTTACTTTTTTATTCTTGCCTGAACTAACTTTCCATGTAAATGACAATGTTTTTTTCTGTAGTATTTACTTCACCACAAACCCATTTTTATACATGGAAGTCACATCATGTATATTTAATGATGTCACCTAGAAGAAGAAGCTTTTTATTCAAAGAATGAATGACTGACTTTACAATTATTTACAGGAATATTGGGGACTTGAGAAAGTCAAGAGCTTTCCCAGTTGCACATGGCTAACCCATAAATGAATAGTGCTAAACTTCTTTAGGACAACCATAAATGCTTTCATTGGAATCACTCAAATTGGGTTTTATTAAATGTATCAATGACATTTTTGTCTTCTTTATACAAATAAGCTTCTGCTTATTCCATTAAAATATAAAGTATATCACACACTCTCTGATTGTAAGACTTGATAAGTCAGTGCCTACTTTTTAAGACTTGATAAATCAGTGCCTACTGATAAGCAAAAAATATTTTAGGAGAGATGAAGCATCTGCCAAAGGCTATGAACTAACAGTTCTCAAAATGTGTTACTTCTCAGCGCTAGAAAAAACACACACGCATTCATTATTTACTTCAACAGTCACCAAAAGGGCATCTCATTCCTCCAGCTTAGCATTTTAAGGCGGTTTGCCATACTCCACTGAGCTTCAACCATGGCCTTCATTCCATGAACTGTCTAATGACAACAACTGACCAACGACACGCATCTTGAAGGGCCAATCAGCTCGTTCTCAATCAATAGCTGCGTTCTGCTTCACAGGGCACACAGTGTTCACTGCACCCTCGAGCACTTCTGAAATGCTAATCTGAAATGCCATATAGCACTTGAGTCATAAAGATTAGTATGATGATATAATATATGCATGTAAATAATTATAAATCATAATTAATGTTTTATACAAGTGTATATGTGTGTGTTCATCTTCATGAAGATAGACTAAAATAAATTGGATTTTTTAAGCTATGTATGTTTTCAGTTTCTATGCTTCTGTTTGCAGTTATAAAGCAAAATGTGATTAATTAAATGTAGCCTACTAAATATATAATCAATTATTTCTTATTAAATCTTATAATTCTTTTCTGAGGTGGTGTGCAATAATTGATGGGTAAATTTCACTCTCCACACCTGTTCCCTATATGCTCAATCTCACCTAGGATGAGTGGATTTCCCTGTAAAGTCATTTTGCAGGGCACTATTGGGCAATTTAAACGTACTCAATGTTTTTAGATGTAATGACTCTGTAGCCTACTAGCCGAGACTCCTTCTTTATGTGTACAGATGTGTGTTTACAGATGTGATGTAATGACTCAATATAGCCCTCAATATGCCCAAATCTCCCGCAGAAATCCACCAGTACCACTGGAAAACATGATTACAAGCTTACCGCTTTGAATCAATCTAAGGCAAACACAGAGTTTTGAACACTGTCTGGTTATGTATTTCTCAAATGAATTTTGGATAATTTTTAACCCAAAAAAGCTGCCTTTAAGCATCTTTAAGACATTGAATTAAGACTCTTTCTCCACTGAGAGTGTCTGAGGTTCCTATCATTGCAAGGAGAACTGAGCTTTGTGGTTTGCGTCACAACAGAAGTGCTACATTAATCACTTCTTTTTTAACACACAACCACATGTGTCATCTCTGTGTGAGAAAGTGTAAGGTTTTCTGTTAAATGAGGCAATCCTATGTGGATATAAAAACCAGCATTGACAGCAGTGTGTAAAATGCTTAAGGAGAATTACATCCATGGTTAGTCCGCTTTACCAGAGAGACTGTACTTATAAATTAGCTTCACTCACATTGGCAGATGAGTGTCTTGGCTATGGTGGTGCAAAAAAGAAGAAAAAAAAAAAGAAAATAAATTGGTTGGGTAAACTGCTTTTGTAAAATCTTAAACCAAGACTTAATTTCTTCTCAAATAAATGTATCTTGTTTAAAAGGGGTCATGATACAGTATGTATTGTGAAGCTTTGGGGTGTTAGACTTGATCTACTCCATCTGTGTTTTGATCATCGTTCTGAATTCTGACCAAGGCGTAGTCTTTTGACACAAATGAGCTTTTCTCAAATTTTTTGTTTAAAATGTTGGCTTTCTTTATGAAACTAACCAACATTCAAGTGTTGTTGTAATTAAGTGTCTAATTAAATGTTTTTTTAAAGGTACAATATGTAGGATTTTTGCAGTAAAATATCCAAAAAACACAAGGCCAGTGTTTTATATTTTACGAGGATAAGTCAGATAATAAGGTATTTACATAAGGTATTTGTACACCACTGAGGACATATTTATGAATAAAAATATTGATTTTAGATAACAAATTACATAAAAAGTTGCACACAGTCCCTTTAAAGGTACAATACCTAAGATTTTTGCATTAAAATATCCCAAAATCACAAGGCCAGTGTTATATATTTAGTTAAGATGATAACTTACAATATTCCAAATGTTTCAAGCTATGTTTAAATCGCGAGTAAATTGAGATTTTAACCAAGGAAACGGGGCGTGTGAGCAGGGGTGAGCTGGGAGTCGCCAGTCAATCGCGTCATATCCGCGTTACCTCAGTTTCCGCTCGTACTACGTGTAGTCCTGGATAAATGCGGAAGTTGTAGTTGTGCGTTTGCGTCTATCAAGCAACAAACGTCAACTTGTTTCGCACATTTGTAATGGAATGGTGCACATTCTGGTGCATTATTCTTTTCAATTATTCTCGGAATGTGAACTGTTGGCTGTAAAGGGGTCGCACACCGACGAGAAGAGCCGCGCCACGTCTAGGACAAAGTCCAGTATCGCACACCGGACGAGAAGAGCCGCGCCACGTCTAGGACAAAGTCCAGTATCGCACACCGGACGAGAAGAGCCGCGCCACGTCTAGGACAAAGTCCAGTATCGCACACCGGACGCGCACTTTCTCATCATGAAAGGAAGATAATGTCTGTTCTATGTTATGATTGTACTGTACAATTAAATACAATCGTTGCTGAGTCTGCAGTCTGAAAATTTTACATCAGAACATCTGTTCACTGAATTGAGAATATCACCTGAAAAATCTAATAACATCAGTAATTGTCAAGCAGCTGATTTCTGTAAATGAATACAAAACTAAATGCATATTGCAGCATAGGGCGAAGTCAGGATCCATTAGCAACGATTTGACTTCAAACCCTCTCCACCATAGCTTCGTCCAGTGACTCGTACAGTAACATCTGTGATAACTAATTTACTTTTAAATCTGACTTTTCTTGCGGCTATTTCAGTTTAATGAAAAACAAGCATGTCATTAAACGCAACATTTATAGAAATCGAACTTTACCTCATCCATGACAACTAATTTTCGATTCCCGTCTGACTGATTTATCCACGGTGGAGTTGAAAACAACAGTTCCCATCATTCCGCGTTCCTCCACGTCGTCATCAAGCAAAGCCGTTGTTGTTGTTTTGAATGTAGCGCCCTCTAGTGATATGCAATCTTAGGTATTGAACCTTTAAGGCTTGTCAGTAAACGGCATTTGTTATTATGTTATGATTGGCTAACATTGCATAGGAAACAGCATCAACGCCCACTCAATATTGCAAGCATAAGTGTTTTAAAAACATTATCCATATAAATAATGTACATAATCCATAAACCTAATTTACAGAAAATGCACTATGAAATAATTTACTAAGTTTGTGAAGCAGTTGCTGTCAGATCTAATACAGCTGACTGCTTTATCCTTCAACAAAAGTTTCTTTCCAAACTGTTTCAAGTGACTGAATGCCAGTGGGCGGGGCCTATAGTGCGCAGCGATGATGTATAACTATTCATCAGTGTCATGCTCTGGGGCAGTCATATACAAATCCATTTACCCGTGTGACATCACAGATATTAAAATGAGCTGTTTTAAATAAGGAAGATGTTATAAGCTATGAAACTAGCAGGATGTTTTAATGGTACAAAGACCTTTCATATTAGAAATACAAAAGATTAAGACAAATTTGATTTCTCATGTCATGACCCCTTTAAAGATGTTGAAATATATTTTACTGAAAACAAGACAAAGATACTGATAGTGATTTTTTTTTGTAGTGTAGAATTAACCAGGTTGCACTAGAATAGAAACACATTGCTACTGGTTTGTCCAAAAATCTTTCTATACATTGTTGTTTTGGTTAACATCAGGTCTGTCTATTTCAGAAGTTAAACAGATTTTTGTTGCCATGATAAAGGGAAACTTTCCTACCTCTCCCATCATCCATCTCTTTGGTGGTTCTTCCTTTGGCTCCATGGCTCCAACTGCTGGTATGATCGACTCCTCTTCTGGCCCACTCCGGTGCATCCTGTGCTCTATTTTCCTTCATCCACGGTGGTCCAAATCTCCGGGGGGCTCTCCGTGTCTCCTTAAACACCCTCCCCAGGAGCACCAGACCATCAGAGGTAGAGCTCCCACCACCTGCGCCGCCCCCACCTTCGGATATAAGTGGGTCACGGCCGCTTCCAGAGGCGCTAGTGGTGGAAGTATCGCTGGAGAAGCCGGAGTGGAGAAAAACAAGGCTGCCAGCGGTGAGGTAGAGGAGGATGAAGGTGAAAAAGCGTACCGGGTTTACGCCGGAAATAGCGGTGGATCTTCAGCAGCGTTTTGGCCATGATGGGCTCTCGAGCCACACGCATTGGCCTTTGATGTTGCACAGAAACATATAAAATCAGAGACAGCACCTACCTAAAAGGTTCATTGTACCGCGAGTACCTTTGAACCACTTAAACGATTACCTGAACTCAGGAAACAGTCGTTGTAAAGGTGAAGGTACTGATGATTAACACAGTTTGTCCATCTGCTACGGACCCGAATACACTTCCCAAGCTTTCCTCTGCGGCAGTATCCAGGAACGCTGTGTGTCCGGTGTCTTTCTATGTCCTAAAAGACACAGCGATAGAGGAGACCGGTGCTACAGCAGGGGCCATGTTGTGAAAGACGAGTGGCAGTGAAGACTGAAAGATGATATTGCTGTGGCGACGCTTTCACTCCTGTTATCGGACTCTCGCTCTCCAGAGGCCTCCGTTTCTCACCGAGCTGTCCGTCAATCAAAAGCAGCGCTGATTCATTCCTGACTCAGTCCTCACTCACAGACTGAAAAACATAACATGACAGATACTGGAAAAGAAGTAATTACTGATGAGGTCTCTGAGCAAAGAAAAGCACTATATCTGAAAGCGATTAAGGGCATAGTTGGAATTCAATAACACGATGCAGCAGATTGATGAACACCCAAACCATCAAACACAGAAGCGAGACACTTTCAAGTGCCCGGCTCTGCAGTGAGCACAAATGTGCCAATAAGAGCCTGCACACATTTACGCAACAGCCACACTGAAAAAGACAGAGGCTGGTCATGTCTTAATTATGTCCAAATGCTGTTTGGCTTGAGGAGATTTGTCTTTTTACAGATATTTCCGGATCGATAACGCTTATATTTATTATAAAAATGTTCATCTTGTGATTTGATCTTTAAAACATTAAAAGATTCATTTCAAACACATTTGTTCTTCTGCTTATATCATATATTCTCATAACAAAACGACATCATGTTACTCAGGGATACACAATGCCAAAAACTCATTCATTTGCTTCACAGAATGAAACAACCAAAAATGTGTTTCACAAAGAGGAAGATAATTACTTGTCATAATCTTATTTTATCGTGTTGCTTTCCGAACACTGCAATTTTCCGAAATATTTTTCGAATTTTCCAGGAAAATATCAAAACTTCCTTAAAATAAGATTAATTCGCCTGAGAAAAAAATGCAAATTCAGTATTCAGATCTTAATAAGTCAAGTCTATTTTTTTAACCATAAACCTCACAAAAACTGTTAGATTTAAAAAGAAGACTTCCTGTGTCCATTTGTGAATTTTATCAAATATCTACAGTATCTTGTTTAAATCCATTTGGAAAAATATTTGCACCATAAATCTGAATGCACTAAAACACTGAGGTAACTGGTAACTAAAAGTCTTATTATCTGTAAATTAACTAGTTTTTATTTTTGGAAGTAGTCCATTTCAGTTTTCTCAAAGACTCCAGTGTCCACAGTGGTGGAAAAAAAAAACATTCAAGCAGAGTGTTTAAACAAGCAGTCATAATCAGCCTTATTCTGAGGGTAGCGGAAATTTCCGTAGCTAACATCTCACTACAGACTGTGTGAATGTGCATGTGAGAGTGTGTGTGTTTGGGCTCACAATGACCCAATGTCACCGTTACCTGACCCTTGGGCTCCCACCTGCTGCAGTCAGAGCGGAGTCAGGCTGATGTTATCGTGACAACATTCTAAACCAGCAGCACACAGACTTCATTCAGCGTAGATATAGCTCAGTTCCTACAGAGAGGGGAGGGAAAGAGAGGGAAAATTCATTTAAATTCATGCTGCACACCAGGGCGTCAAGGATTTCACTTTAGCGTAAGCTATTTTTTTATTATTTGCCTTAAGCACATGTTTTTAACTTTGTAGATCCAGGCCTGTGTGAGTGTTTCTTGTGGTAAAACTCATGCTTGGAGACATTGTGTCTGTTAGTGTGACATAGTAATCAGATCAATTAAAATAAAGACACTAATAATAAACTATAAAATCTACAATCAAAAGCATTGAGGTCCCAGATATAAAGTACACTGCCCCACAAAAGTCACAGTTAAAATGTATGAATGTTATTGCATTCAGTACCAAAATCTCAAAACAAATGCCATTTATTTTTAAAGCGAGGTACTGTAATTCAAAGCAGGTACACTTTTCAAGCAAATGATTTCACAAAAATACATTTGTTAGGTTTTACTGTAAATTACAAAACAGATACACTAATATAAAAACGAAGACAAAAATATTTAAACATAAATGAGCATAGTGTGATTCAGATTTCAGATTTATGATTCAGATTTCTCATGCCACAGCACAGCCACTAGAAGACAGACGGGTTGCTCTCGTCACATCTACGTTGTCAAGCTATGTTTAAGTCTGCGCGTCAGTGAAGGAAGTGCAAAAAAAAAAATAAAATAAAATAAATCGCAAAAAACAGGCTTCAATTGTCTCAATGGAGTTCAATGAGATCGCTCTGTCCACTTCTTATACTGTCTATGGTTATTACCATTTACACGGGAAACGCGGCAGTGGAGCGTTTTTAAGAATTCCACTCTAATTTTACGTTTTCACCCGCGAGCGTTCTCGTGTAAACAGGGCCTACTGTAAATACAGACACTAATGAACCAAACAAGGTGATACAGAAGAAGGTGATTAACAAGACACAGGTGATGAAGATAAACTAATGATGGTCGACATGGAAACCGATGAGTGGTGGGAAAACAGAACAGGACTGAGGCTATGTTTACACGGAAACAATTCCGAAAGAGAAAACGCAAAAGTGGCGTTGCGTTATCATTTTTTATTCTGCGTTTAGACGAGCGTTTTGGGTGCGAAATCCGCATGCAGATGGTGACGCAAAAGTCTGGGAAATTCAATGTAGTATGCACTCCAGGCGGCTAAGAGTGCATACTACAACAACACCAAGCCCACACGCCTGCGTACAACCTTCACTGTAAAGCAAGTTTTGTCGTTTACACGGGAACGCGGTAGTGAAACGTTTGACAGATTTCCACTCTGGAGGGTGGTTTCACTTTTTCGCGTTTTTAAGCCCCAAAAACGCTGTCGCTGTGTAAACGAAAGGCACATCCGATAAAATATTTTTAAGTTTTCTCCCGCGAGCGTTCTTGTGTAAACAGGGCCTAAACCAAAATACTAGAAAATGGGGAAACAAAGATATAAACTGTTACACATAGTTAATTGTTAACACTGATATCTTCACACAGCGGTATTCACTCGGAGGACGTTCTCAGGGTAGCAGGATATTTAAAAATAGACAAAAGTGGTTTGACCTATTCTTTGAGGTTTGACCAGATTGGCATTCTTTGATGGATGTTTTTCACATTCACACCAAATAAGTTAAAAAAGGTTCAGTAGGAGAGACTCGTGGGCAAACCATGTCAGAATTAATCTTGGCTGCTTGAGTTAAGGGCTATGACCTCAGGTTACAGTCCACAGGCTTTTCCAGAAATACCCACTCCATTACTGCTAGAGGAGGCAAGCCACTGCGCATCAGCACACAGAGCGCCACAGTGCCATTACAGGCCCTTCCTGCACATGCCCAACTGTAAATAAAAAATACCACTGCTCCTGTGGGACCACCCACGCCGTCACTGTCGCATGCAGACTGTAAACCTTCAGCTTCACTCGGAGTCTTTAAACAAGTGCAAAACTCTTTGATTTCCCGTTTGATTGGGCAATAGAAGTAATAGAGTCTCTGAGGTCAGGTGGGGAAAGTCACACTCTCCGCCCAAGCAGTTCACAGACGATGAGGAATTTGATTTTGGGTTTTGTTTTCACATGCTAAACTGTCAGACAATATATGTAAAAACTGTAGAGGTAAAATAAACTAAAAGCAACCCCAAAAACACAACATTTACAGGAAATTAAAGAAACATTTCCTTTAACACTTTTTTGATAAAGCAACAACAAATGTTTCCAATCATAAATTATGTTAAGTGACTCTCCACATGTGATTGTGGTTTGGCCACAGTTACGGTTCTGTAAAGAATACAGATGGATGTCAGCAAGTTCCCAAGATATGTGGTTATCTACCAGTGTTACAGTAGGAGGCATATTTTGGTTTGCATATTATGAATTTGAATACAACGTGGTCATGAATGGACACTGCTGATTACTGGACTAAGTTTTCGCCTGGTGAATGATATTTAGATATTCAAATATTTGCTTAAAGGGGTCATCGAATGCAAAATTCACTTTTATATGGTGTTTGCATATAAATGTGTCTTTGTCGTGTGTGAACACAACCACCATACAATGAAAAATCCATTCACCCATTTTTTTATCCTCAAAAAGCCTAAATACTCTGGTAATCAAGCCGTTTGTATTTTCTGAGCAATATGATTTCATATTGCTCATGCTCTGCCCACAACCACTGATGGACAGTCCCGTATTTACATATTTCCGCCCTCAGCCATTTGTATACTGTCCACTAAGGTAGGTTGCCAACTCAAGGCAGTGCCACTGCGGAAAGTTGCTCATTATCATTTAAAGAGACATGCCCCGAAATGGGTCGCTGTGGACAGAGCTGTTTTTGAGTATGTAAAAATGGTGTTGTTTTACACAACCATTGAGGAATTTTAACCACTACGTCTACTACATCTACTATGTCTTATCAATTCAACACTCTAGACTCATGGATGAGACTTTTGCAATGCACCACTCACATTCACCAGAAGACAATGGCATTTAGTTTTATGCTGTTGCTGTCATAAATCATTAAATTAATTGTATTCATTTTAAAATCATTGTATTAAACCTTTAAATGACAACAGGAAATTGTGATTGCTTAAATAACCATCATGACACACAACAGAAGCTGATTCTTCTGACTGACAGTAGGGTAATTTATTTATTCAGGATTTATTTTGTAGAGATTACCATTATTCTGAGCAGACATGAAACAATCTTTAGTTGAGTAAAAAGCATTCCCCAATCCTGCCAAAAGTTCAGAGCGGGACCTCATGTAGTGTGTTAAAAATGACAGCATCAGCATTTCCCCATTTAAGGGCCATGACCCAGAACCACAGGGGCCGTTCTCTCTGTCTCTCTCTCACTCTGCCTCCTCATGTTTTCTTTGTTCAGCAGCGACGGCTTTCACTTCAGATTAAAGGCTGAATTCCACAGCTACCGTAATGATGTTTACATTAGAATCTACAGGCCACAAGATCTTGCCATACACCAGCATTTTTTAAACTTTGTCAAGCACTTACATTTGCAATGAACGCCCAAGTGATCTACTTAATATTGACTTTGTGTATTTAAACTCTGGTTTACTGTCACATTTCAACATACCAGATCGTTATTTTACTTACTATATGTCATTTTATTTAATGCAGATGCGCCATGCCTTCGCCTACACAGGTGAAATTGACAGCTCATCAGCACAATGAGTGTTTATATAAGCATGTATTTTATGCACAGAATAAAAACATCCAAACAATAAATGATAATAAATGACATGATTTTATAAAAATCTTGAGCTTGATCTTGATCAGACTTTTTTATTTTATACAACATAAAAATAAATACATTTATAGTATAAAGTGATTTTAGATTAAAGATTTAGATTAAGCATTTTAAAATGTGAAATTCACTTCCATTCATATTCCTTGAGGTTCAAGTGTGGTTTATCTAGACATTGGCTTAAGGAGTTTACTTTATGCATATGTTCCACAATTAAAAGTTTAAAATGTATATATCTACCAATTGGACAAATAACTAAAACTAGAGCAAACTGTAAAGTTTTTCTAATGTTTCAGCAGATTTATCCCCATACTATGGCCTAACGTTACAGAAAACAGTGCACAGAAAATGAGTGCAGCGTTTCGTATGAGCAGAATATGCCGCGTATATAACATTCAGGCAATAGTGTGCAAGACGGCTTCCCTGGCTACTGTTAATTAATTAACCAGTTATACATTAAAAATACATTTATTTTAATAGAAATGACTTCTTTACTTTGTTAAGATCATATACCCCAACCTACACCCATGAACTGCATTTGACATCATATCTTTTGACTGGATAAGTTACATGGCTAAAGCCTGTTTTAGGCACACAAAAGCTGCCTCACCCAGCTGTTTTCATGCCAGTCATTTTAATTAGAGGGATGTCTGATCTCTTAGCATGTGTCTGTTACTGGCTCTATGCCCAACTGCAATTAATTACTGGTGTGCCTGCTCAAACGACCTGGCAGCCACATAACAATTTCTCAGAGAGAATCTGCAGGGATTTCCTCTCCTCCATTTGATCCTGCTACTAGGGTTTACACGCCACTTAAGGACATTTTCCTGGGTGTAGCAGGTGAGAGAAGTGGGCTATCTGAGCGCTCAAGACAACCTCTTTGAGATATTGACAAGTGCGTCTTTTCCTAATACCGTACTTTAACTGCTTGTGTGCACTTGAGTTCAGAAAATGGTTTACTCTGATGTCAGACTTAGTTTCCAACAAGCAATTTTGCATTTAAAAGACGTGTATTAGCCAGCCGTCCAAACACAGCCCAGACGTCTAGGCTTATAACAAGGCAAAATTTGGGCTGTCAGTGAAAATTTAATAGATGTCTAACCATAGCTCAGAGAATAGACGTACAGGCAATGCATAGAATGTCAAAGAAATGAAACCAAACACCTTGTAATCACTGTTGACTTTGCATACATTATGGAATATCATTTATCTCACACGTTATTTTGGGCATTTTGGCTAGAAGTGGGTTAACTAATAGCTGGACAATATCGGGTTTATAGTTAAAGGTGCAGTCTGTAAGAATGACAGCTAGTGGTCGAAATCGGTACAGCAGAACAAATTCAAAATATTGGAGATCGTTGCTTCCCCCGCCCCTCAGAGTCGACGCTCACGCAGGTTGCCAGTTTAAGGACACGCAACAGGAACAAGCACAATTGACAATGAAAGCTGAGGAGACTAACACACTGTAAGTTGATTAGTTGATTTATTTGTGTGCTCTCATTCATAGAGAATTTTGATGAATACCAAGGCTTTAAGGGTTTGATAGAATCTGCAATCTCTGACCCAGTTTGTTTGCTGGCTGCAATAATCTGTTTCCTGCCAACTGGCATTGAAATACTTTTGGGTGAACTGGCAGTGGGTGAGATCCACAGACAAAAACCTAAACATACATTCCAACACAGAACGTACATTTCAAAGTAAAATTACTGGCTGTAGAAGTGTTTTTCAGAAAAACGAGTATGAACTCAGCATGTTTCCTAGACTGGTTGAAACCAGACCATTCTCAGTTGTGAGTGTATGCATTTTTTCGTGATCACCAGCCTAAAAATCGTCATGCACAGAAAGCTTGCACACTGAGTCTGATGCGTATTTATTAAACCTCCATCCAATCCTGAAATTGCACAGAGAGGAAGGAGAGTTCCACCTCCTTATCAAGGAGTTTCGAATTTATACAGAGTGATTAAAAATTTACTTCAGAATGTCAGTGGAACAGTTTGATGCTTTGCTTACGATTCTGGAGCCTATCAAATTGGCTGCTAAATCACATCATTCTTGATCAATTCTTGATCGAATTGAAACTGAAACTGAAAGGACTTCATGTGCGAAACGAGCTCCCCCTGGGCCTGAATTGTCAAAAAAACTCTCAATATGCTAGCTGTGGATGCGAAAAATGCAAAAAACTGAACCCGATCCAAATTTTTTTATGACAGACGAAAGTTTCAGAGGCTGTGTGCAAGCGTGATTGACATAACGTGAGGTTGAATTTTTTTTTTTACGTGCGAAAATTTCGGATGTGAATTTCGGGCTCAGTGTGCACTGTGTAATGGCCTTTATGGTCTGGCAAAGCTTCATAGACAAATCATTTCCAAAGGGGCGTCACCAACGGATGGCCTCTTGGCAGGGCCCGGTTCAATCCCTTTGGTTGCGCTGGGCGAGATTGATTTTCTTTTTATTTTGTTGCTTTCTCTGTGTTCGCCCTTGTGGACCAGAGGGTTTCATCTATACCGCTTCATTTCCGATTAACGCGACAGCAGCTGAGCACTTGCCCAACGTAACGCAACCCCTGGAAAAGATCGACAATAATCATCAGTTCAGTCTAATAATCAGTAATTAATTAATTAAACGTGTAGCTGAGGGGCGCCTTAGGATGACCATGTTTAATAAACATTCTTTTCGCTTCTCATTCTAACTCTGTGATTTCTCGATTAATGGGGAGTAGCAGAGAATGTGAAGTAGGTCAAGGGCGACGTTAGAGCGCGCGCCTGCGGCGCCCCAACACTTGGCGCAATTGGATAGACCTAAAACCAATCAGGGCGACGAAGGAGATGACGTATGCAGAGCGACGTTTGTCTGTTGCTCTACGTTTATTTAAAGTTAACAGCAAGACAACTGGAAACTGAATGTGCTTTCCATTAAATAAATCACACTCCATTAACAAAACCTTACCAAAAAAACGTTGCAAATTATACGCGCAAACTGGGTACCGGTGTGGTGATGAGACGTACATGCTCGGGTAGATTCAGCTTGAAGTCGTTTATCCTCAGACTTCGGCGCCGCACTTGCTGTTAATTTAAAAAAAAGCCTTGAAAAAAGGGTCTTGACAGTCTTGCGCATCGAATGCGTCATTTTAGCAGTAGCAGCCTTCGAAGCACCACTGAACTCCGCCTCCATTTCCTCTCGTAAGCTGATATTAGTATTTAAACATTCTCTAAGATAAAAAAATTAATAACATGGTTTTGGTGGTTATAGAGTTCTAATGACGGTGTTCAACTATAACCGTCACACCCCTAGTTTGACAGCAGCATCCATCTTTGTAACAAAATGTACAAAATCTGCTTCACCGTCGCTGTGCTGTCATCATTGTGTAAAGCCCACCCCAACATTTCTGATTGGTGCCGCGATTTCGACGGATTAGAAATGGGTTTGAATGAGCTCTTTACCAGACTAACTTGCAGAGCAAATCTAAATTTGGCGGAACTTGTCTGGGTTTTCCCAGGCTACATGTTTCCTAAGATATATGCAAACATATTATGGTATTTTTATGCTTTAGTAGAAAAAGTTACATAAAGCACCTTAGACGGTGAAATGATGACTATTGCTAGCTGGGTCTGGTGTACACCAAAACTAAAAAAATATAAAATGTTTTAATTATCTAAATAGTTTTTCTATTGCACTTAACAGCCTTCTGAAAATACATAAAGCTCAAAACAAAACCTAAAAATGAGTGAAATACAGTACATGTCATGAAAATATGGCATTAAAACTGCATGGAGGAAATGAGATATAGCAGTTTAAACTCTAAAAATAGGTATCTAGACAAAAAGGGAAATATATATTTAGAAAGTATTAGACCTCAAAGGAAAGGGGATATCTATGTCTAATTGTATCTCCATTGTGCTGACAGTAGAAGCTATTTCAATCAAAATGTCTAATATCAGCTAATAGTGACTGTAATGCTTCTATGGACAGCACAATAAGAGCATCAGGTTTTACAGGGAAGCTTAAACTGAGGGATTGGAGAGAAGTGCCTCATTGTAATCTTTATAATATTACATAGTCCATTAGCCTCAATCCTCATGCTTTTATTCATCTGGGGAAACAGAAGGAGGTATGGACATTGGACAGTGAAAGGGAGCCAACAAAAATAGGTTGAAAGAACAGTAATCCCATCACATATGTGCTACACATTACAATAGCACTGTTCTTGAGTATAATATTCCATATTATGTGCATTTGGCAATGCTTGTTTTTTGTCCTCAGATCCCCTTACCAATCCTTACTGGATTATAAGTCCTGCATCTTGTATTAAAGCATGTGTAGAGGTCATCAACTATTGGGAGGATACACTGTACAGCTTTTTGACTTTTCTTTTTCTAAAAAAAAAACATTTCTATCTATAGCCACATCTATAAAAAGATAAATCCGAACAAGCCAATGTGCTAAAGCAACAATATTTGGCAAGCATTATGTTACTAAAAAATATAAGACAATTTATTTGAACTGCTAGAAGAGGACTTTAAGAATCTGAGACATTCTTTATTGGAATATTGTTCTGAAATGTTTGCAACAATGTCTTACCAATCCCAAATTTTAAAATGGTATGAAACTGTCAGTGTCATGCTGTGGCGAATTGTTGTACACAAGTAAGCGCACAAAGACGAATAGATAAGGTCCTTAATTCAAAAGCATTAATGGAAACAAACTTCAAACAATACCACAACATTGGTTTAGACAAAGAACAGAAAGAGGTTATACACAGGGACAAATGAGTTAATTGACAACAGGTGATCAGGGTGCGCTTCCATTGTTAGCCAACTATGGTGGTAATTTCTATTGAATTGTGTTGGGAATGAGATAACCTTGTGACCATAGTTAGCTTCAGGGAACAAACCCCAGAATGATAATCAAACAAGCTGAGAAACTGGGTCAAACAGGCAGACAAGGAAGACAGAAGCAAAACACACACAAAAAACATGACCAAAACAGAACATACCTCTTGACACATGCAAGATGAACTTTAGCAATCTAAAAAGCAAATACAGATTTTAATGCTTTTATTTTCTTAATATGTCTGCTGGCAGAAAAAGTAATGGAATCAATCTAGAAATGTCTGACTCATTGCATGATTGCTATGCATTCAAGTAATAGCTGTATTTCAAAAATTACTGACCTGAAACTCTCAAGCTATTCCAATCAAGATAATGAGCATTGAACTGATTAAATATTTTTTGTTATTCTCATTAAACCCCATACATTAAATAACCCCTTAAATAAAGCATGGACTGGCCTTAAAGGGAACACTTTGCAATCAGGTCTCATTTGGTAACATTAGTTAGTTAACTATAGCCTGACTTCTGTCATACTCATATTCTAGTCAGAATATGAGTCTGATACTGCTCCATAGGGTTTAATTATGAGGCCCTTATGTACAGAATATATATACATTTTATACAGAATATGGTCTTAACCAGACACAATTTATATAGAGATTTGCCATTTCCTCAATCCTCAATTCAACTATGTAGGGAAAACCTGTAATGCCAAAGATGGCAGTTGTATGCACATGCCCCGCCCCTCCCGCTGGAAAGCCATTCGTCTGCTTTTAACAGTCAAGCCGGCAAACATGTAAGCCTATCTTCTGGTTTCACCGACACATATGCACAGTTGATGTCTGCGACAACGGAGACGAGAACTCTTGCACATGCGCATAAACCTTGCCTATAACCTGAGAAAATAACTTTTAAAGGGATAGTTCACTTTGAAATTAAATTTTTATATATTTTAGCTTACCTCAAGGGGCACCCAAGATGTAGGTGTCTTTGTTTCCACAGTATTTTCAATTTTGACATTTTTCGGTCAAACCATTGTTGTCTATCAGTCATATAATGCAGGATATAGGGGGTCCACCTTTATTCTACCTCAAAGAGTATGCACAGAGAAGTCCAAATTAAACATGATTTAATGACTTGTAAATGTAAGTACACATTGATGGCCTAAGACACTGAAAACGAGCGGTTTGTGTGAGAAACGAACAGTATTTATATTGTTTTTACCTCTTGTAATCACAGCCATTTCAAATCGATCTGACGGCACGGGCGCTTCAGTCTGCGCATGCGCCCGAAGTAATCGCTGCGCGCCTACGTCTGTCTTTGTTTATACAGAGATTTCGGGAGTTTTACCTTTCACTAAACATATTTAGATATACAGGAAATCGCAATGGAAGAACCAGATTTCCTGTATATCTAAATATTTTTAGTAAAAGGTAAAACTTCCGAAATCTCTGTGTAAATATTGAGTGACGTACACTGTACACGCAAGCAATCACTTCCGGTGGAACTTTGAACATGATTCAATTCAGTTCAGATGGACATTGCACAACTGATTCAAATCACTTGGACGTGACTGTGATTACACGAGGTAAAAACAATATAAATACTGTTAGTTTTCTCACACAAACTACTCATTTCGTGTCTTAGGCCATCAATGTGTACTTACATTAACAAGTCATTGAATCATGTTTAATTTGGACTTCTCTGTGCATGCTCTTTGAGGTGAATCGAGGGTGGACCCTTATACCTGCATTATATGATTGGCAGACAACAACGGTTTGACTGAAAAATGTCAAAATTGAAAATACTGTGGAAACAAAAACACCTACATCTTGGATGCCCTTGAGGTTGAACATTATTTTGGCGCAAAGTCATCAAAGATTTTCAGCGATTTTTATCACATTTTACTGGTGTTTCTATACAAGCAGTTTTTATGTCCCGGTCACCACTGAAAGTGCAGTTCTGACTCTCTGCCCATTCATTTAGATAGGACTCTGAGCCTGGTCTTGTTAGTCCGAAATAGCTGCCAAGATGGTGGCTGAGTGGCATGACTTGCCTAAAAGGACTTTGTCTTAACCGAACCAGGAAAAAAAAGGTCCCACTTTATATTAAGTGGCTTTACGTACTATGAACTTACATTGAATTTAATATTTTGATACAATGGACTTATTGAGAACATACATGTTTTTACACAGTACTTATATTTTAAAAATACCATCATGTAATCAGAGTTGACCCTTGGCTTACACCTTAACCTTCCCTTATACATACCCATACCACCACGGCTGCCCCTAACCTTACCCGTATCACATCTCAAGAGCAGCAAAATGTTTTACAATACAACATGAACACAATAAGTATACTGTACTTATTTTCTGATGTAAGTACATACTAGTACTAAAAGCCACTTAATATAAAGTGGGACCAAAAAAAACCTTCTGCACTCAATTAATCAATCAATTGGACCTACAACTAATCAGAGGAAAGCGTTAAGTGACATATGTTGAGCTATGCATAGTTGTCAACAGAACTCAACTGTACGCACACCGGAAGAAGTAGTAAAATAAAGAGGTTTTCATTGCATCCCATCTTCTTAGGGACCATCGGAGCCAGCGAATCCCGTAGGAAGGACGGCAAACACATCTTTCCGATTTACAAATGCCTTGATTGCAGTTCTCTGTTCGTCTTTTAAAATTAACGCGCTGTCGATTTATTTTACAACAGACGATTACAATTTTAACAAAATGAAACATTATTGTAAAGTTTTACCACCTTCAAGACTTTATAACAACTTCTCGAGGACAGTTTTTCACCATATCCGTACTGCAATTCATAGCAGTCATACAACACATTTAGCTCTTAGAACAAACATTGTTTTTATTACAGAGATTGATGCAAGCTGATTTGATGTACTGAAAAACATCAAGACATAAGAATAAGGCAATTCAAGCAGTAACAGTCACATGCACACACTCACAGCAGAGTTCACTACGGCAGTGTTTCCTGAGTCACCTTCGGTCAACAACGTCATTAATTAACTTAGAGAGACAGTCTGTTTTTCCACACTATAGCCAAGCCGGAAAAACGCTTCACTGATCTTTCCTCAGAGGAGTGTGGCCTTCCCTTCCTGGACGCTGTTCCCAAACCCCGGCAATTTCCCGCTTTATTTACAACACACGCCACATACAAAATTTAGTGTGTTCATTTTTTAATGGCTTAACAAAAGCTCACTTGGGTGTCATTTTGACCTCATATTCTTAGGAATCATAAACCCTTGGGACACAGTGATATCAGAAAAATCAAAGCACTGAATACAAACACACAAGCCTGTCTATCTTAAATCTGCCACACGCTGACCTCAGCATATCTGAGCAAAAGAGAGAGAGTGCAACTGGCCAGTAACATTAAAATATTTTTGAGCCTGGCCAAGTCAAGTCAAGTTCAACTTATCAACTAAATTACTTAAAAAACAAACTTGATATATATATTTAAATATTTATATTCAATATGTCCCAAAGTCATACCTGCTAGGAAATTTTAATAAAAAAAAACATGATTCAGATAAAAAGGTATTTTTTATGCATATAATAAAATATATATATACATATATAAATTATTATTTAAAATGATATAATAGATAATATATAAATATTACTAAATTAATATTAGTAAAAAAAAGAAATAAAGTTTAGACATTAGGTCTGAACAACTAAGCATGTAAATCATTTTTATATTATGTAATTGGTTTATCAGGGTACATGATACGCATGGTACATCATTATCTGCTTACATTTAAATGGTACTGTAAATGAGCATAAGACATAAAGAAATCAAATGTGACATCTAAACTTTACAGTTACCTGACTGAGACTAAGACACTATAATCCTGTCTGTCTTTTGCTACTAAAGCCTCTTAGTCTAGACTGACTCCTCTCAACAGGCGAGAGAAAACCAAACTCAACCCTGATATAGTACATAACAAAATCCCCCCAAGCAAATGATGAAGATAGCAAAGCGTTTTCTAATAAAAATGTGAAATTGGGGTGGGGGAATATTGGTACACTCATTGCTAAAGTGAAAATTTAAGGTATGCAGCTGAATTTTGAAGAGAAAATCCTTCCTGAGGAATCCTTCCTGTCTTTCAAATCCTTCCTGAGTTGAGACACAAGGAGAGACAGAGAGCGAGACCGATAACAAAGAAACAAATAAAGGTTTTACTGAGTCTTTCCATGTTAAAGGGATAGTTCACCCAAAAGTACACAAAAGCACTATAAAGATATCATAAAAGTGGTCTATATGAAAGACATATGATAGTTTTGTGTGTCACTGTTCACTGAAAATCAGATGACATTGCTCTACCTCTCCTTGCAATTGAGAGACCATTTCCAATAGCAATCTCCAATTCATGGACAAATTATTCTTTTGAGTAAGATCTGATTATTTGTTGAAACTGATGCACAAATGGCTTGTTCCTAAATCCGACTGAACAAGCCATTTCTAGCATTTCATCAGTACCACTGAGTGTCTGAGTCATTCTCAAACTTCACATGTAATAAAGAGCTGCTTCATCGCTGATAAACGATGCACGGTCTGTTTCCTACAAATATCCACCTTGAGTGCTCTTTTTGTTTTCTGTATTATAAAATACTATAGTGTGAGAAACCGCTCTAAACATAACAAACTAAATCAGATTTTTTTTGACAGATTAGATTCATTCACAATCTGGCATCATTAGTTCTAAAAAGCTGATGATTGGTGAAATATTATCAGGGAAAATTATTTTACCAGGGCATAGCATCATTTCATAGCAAAATGGTCCAAGTGATGCCTCTGTGGGCAAGATTATCAATCAACTAGCCTACAATATCAATTTTGAAGTATTTGAATACATATAATTCACTATTCACTATAATTCACTTGCAACCTATTTTGAAACTTAAAAGCACCCAATTGAGTTTAACTGCATAGGAAAGAGAGACCAGCACATTCTTTAGAAATATCCATCTTTGTATTGCAAAGAAAAAAGGGCATCAAACAGAAAATTTGAAATGCAAAGAGGGTGAAAAGATTGAATTTATGCTTTTTTTTCACATATTACATTCATCAACGCACATCAGATCTAATAGACACAAGCTCAAGCATGTTTGTTTGACATGTGAGAACCAATGAGGTTCATTCTTGTGTGTTACGCCACACGTATGAGCTACCACTAGCATGTCAGGTGTGGGGTTGAGGAGATGAAGCAAGGACTCAATTGCAGGAAAATGGGTTTTTATTAAGTATAAAAAAATACAAACAAATACAAACAAAAACTACCCCCAGGGGAAAAACTAACTTACAGAGTATCATGAAATGCGTATCAATACCACAAATGTCATTTCTCGTGGCATTTATACACCAAACATGGTTTATCCGTGCATATGCTACGCACTAAAAAACCCTGGGGTAGGTTTAGGGGGAGGGGTGGGGAGTTTCGTGCGTATTATACGCCAAAATGTGCGTATCATATGCACGCGAAAATGTGTACCATGTACACGCAAACACTGTTTTTGCCGTATAAATGCCACGAGAAATGACATTCGTGCTATAAATACGAACTTTCATGAGATTGGGTCATAGTTCACTTTAAAAAAGCCTTTGCTGATAATTTACTCATCCCATGTCTATTCAAGATATCCATGTAATTTCTTCTTCAGTCAAAAAGAAATGAAGGTTTTTGATTAAAACATTCCAGGATTTTCTCCATATAATGCACTTTACTGGGCATGAAACAGTTCAAGGTCCAAAAGACAGTTTCAGTGCAAACTGCAAACTGTTCAAAGGGCTTTAAGATTGACGATGAATAAGGGTCTTATCAAGCAAAACGATCACTCATTTAATAAATAAATAACAAAGTTTAAGTTTTATAAGTTCAAATGGTCGTCTTGCTCTGTTCTGTGATGCTCGTTCGCTACTCTCCTGCTCAAACTCGTTTATCAAATGAACGAATGAACGAATTGACTCAGGCAAAGTTTCGTTCATTTTAATGAATGAGTTCGAAAGGAGAGTCACGAACGCACATCACAGAACAAAGCAAGGCGACCATTTGAGCTTATAAAACGTATTTTTTTTATTTTAATGAGTGATCGTTTCGCTGATAAGACCCTTATTCATCGTCTGGAATCGTTTAAAGCCCTTTGAACAGTTTGCAGTTTGCATTAAAACTGTCTT
Source organism: Hybognathus amarus (assembly GCA_030378365.1). NCBI lineage: Eukaryota > Metazoa > Chordata > Actinopteri > Cypriniformes > Leuciscidae > Hybognathus > Hybognathus amarus. The sequence goes on along the minus strand of JAQIUQ010002014.1, from coordinate 426,470 downwards.
TTGGACTTTGAACCGTTTGGTTACCAGTAAAGAGCATTATATGGAGAAAATCCTGGAAAGTTTTCATCAAAAACCTTCATTTCTTTTCGACTGAAGAAAGAAAGACATGGACATCTTGGAGGACATGAGGGTGAATAAATTATCAGCAAAAGTTTTTTTAAAAGTGAACTTCTCCTTTACCTTAACTTGCCAGTTGGATGGCTCCAAGATGGGCAAATTAATCAATAAACAGGTAACAAGAAGGGAGGGGCTAGACTAGTGCTGGGCGGTAAAACTCGGTTCAGAACCGAAAACCGGTTTTATAGTTTCGTGCACGATTTTGATTTTCGAATAAACCGCCATACCGGTTTAATTACACAACGTTCGGAAACGACCGTTAGGCTGCGCGACCATAGAGTCCGCGACACTGTTTCAGACGGACCCTTTACCCGTTGCACTACTAAGCACTGACGAGTGTAAACAAACAGCAGCGCTCTGTCACGTTACATGGACGCTGAAGAATTAGTACAACATGACAGTGATGACACCGAAGAAGAACTTGTGCCAAAAAGAGGAGCCGGGTCTGTTGTTTGGAGGTTTTTGTGTTTTCCAAAAATCCGACGTCGACCAAACAACCATTTTATGTAAGTGCTGTCGTCGCTAAAATTCTCCGCTGGGGAGAATGACCCGGCAATACAAGCAAATTGCTCCAGCGCCTTAGCCGCAAACATGTCTTGGAATATCAAGAATGTATTAAATCAGCCGTGGATTTAGCGCCTCTCACATCAGCATGTAACACAGGGAAAGCTAAAGAAAAGTCGAGCCAAATATTGTTTCCATTATACAGGATAATCCTGTGTGCCAAGTAAGTTAGCACTTTATATTTATTTTATGTTTGTTCTGGTTTTGAAGCAATACTTTTGAAGGAATAACTAATGCAAGTTGTGTTTTAATTTCTTTAATAGACCTCAAAAGCAATGCAAGACAAGATTTCCTTTTATATTTACTTGAATGCACGTAATGTTCCTGGATTTGTATCTTGAACTAGCAAAAGTATTCCAAGTTGTTCTAATTGTGTTGTTTAAAATAAAAGTTCTGTATTTTGACTGCCGTTGTCTTTGCATTTTGATTCCTCACTTCATTAGAATCATGAATGGCTCTTATTTGTAAACAGCAATAATTTTCTGGGGCCATGCAAACCTGTATTACTAGTGTGGAATTATTCTACAGATATTCACTAATGACAGTAAAATAGACCATCCTAAGTCAATTTACTGCAGTAATTCCTCTCTTAACCAGTAGAAAATGCATTGAACACCTGACTATGCATAAAAAATAAGTTAAAAAACCGAACCGAAAACGAAAAACCGTTATGATTTTGAAAAAAACCGTGATATCAATTTTTGGTCAAAACCGCCCAGCACTAGGCTAGACAATCATCAAGAGAGTGCATGGCAACAAGCCATGTGCTCACACCAAACATGAAAAATCACAAGCCATGTGCCCACACAAAACAAGACATGAAAAGGCAGCCAATAAGAACTCCTAAGCCACGCGCTCACATAAAACAAAACACAAGCTGCATGCTACACCGCACAAGACAAAAAAACATGACATGAAAGTACATGAAACAAGACACACAGACAAGATATAACAGCAGTGTCAGGACTCTGTCACAAAACCAAGAAAATAGACAAGACAGAAGTGACAGAACCCTGACAAAGAACCAATGTGGTTCATTCTCATGTATTAAGCATGTTCAGATGAGCTTATGTTCACTGATTGATGTTTAAAAGTGAATAAAAGACTAATTTAAATATGTGGTAGTGGTCAAAGTGGTATTTTAAGTGGTAGTTTTATTCTGTAGGTGTCTATGGAGGGACAGAAAGCTCAGATTTCATCAAGAAAAATGAATCTTCATTTGTGTTCAGAAGATGAACGAAAGTCTTTGGGTGAATTATCTCTTTAAGCTCTTAACCTAAGGCTGAGCTGATGTGGCTTAGAAATACCATTCAATTTTAAATTGTTACCAATTTTGAAACTTGAAAGCAACCAATTGATTTTTTCTGCATGGGAAAGAGTGACCAGCACATTCTTTAGAATTTCCATTTTTGTATTCCACAGAAAAAAAGGGCATCAAACAGATTTGAAATGGCATGTGCATGATATAATTATTAGTCAATTATCCCTTTAATGCAATTGATGAAGAGTCAGGGAAAGAAAACAGAAAGGAAAAATCAGTGCTCGAATGCATGTGGCTTGCGTACATGCACACAAAAAGGCGTCAGTCAGCGCCTGTGAGTGGGTATGTGCTGCAAATGTCCTTGTTGCTGAGCGCCCGCATGCAGCACTGAAGTTTCCATTCTTCCTTTCAGAAACCATTCTGAATATGAATAAAAAATGAGCTGAGAGTGCAAGAGAAAAATAGACTACGAAAGAGAGCGAGAGCAAGACAAAGAGCTGGTGAGTCTTGAGAGTGGGCGGAAGATAAATTGCAGAAGTAGGGTGAACTACGAGTTGAACGAAAGAACACAAACGGGAGGGGCGAACAAGAAGAAAGGTGCCTGCATGAGAAAGAAATGACTGTGGGTTCCTTTGAGAGATGTGGCAGAAAGGCTTGTTTTTGCTATAAAATGCTATTATACAAAATAATATGCTGCAGAAATGTATTAGTACATTAGCTGGGGGAAGGAAAGAGAAGTTGTCAGATCAGGCCTGTATGAAGAAGACTGGCCATTTTGACTGATTCCATGATCTCTATCCTGAGCTGTGTTCATTCAGCAGGTTTTTTAAACAATGGGGAAAGGATAAGAATCCTTTGTTGACAGAATAATTGCACATCACAATTATTGGTACCCATTACGTCACTAAAAGTCCCCCACCACCACATGATGTGCAGGAATAGATGTTGACATTCCTGATGTGCCTGAAAGCATTGTTTAAGCTCTCATCTTTGGCAGGAGCAAAGTGTTTGATGATTTGTCCAGAGTAAACGCATTCTACAGAGATATGAGAAATGCCTCATACCAGTGTAAGCGAAGACTCATTAAACCACAGACGCACAGCCACCACAGAGGTTTACATATTTTGTAGTCTCAATAGTGTAAATCTAAAATCCTGTTTATAAAACACTGTGTTAATGCTGTTAAACAGACTGCTACTGACTGTTATTTGTACATGGTGACATGGGATGAAACAAGTCCCGACTGCAGGATGAGCTGTGCCAGATTATTTTTATTATTTACCTTCAATCTTAATGTAGCCTTTATTAATGAATAAGGACTGTTAATGCCAAGGGCAAATTTGAGGGATAGTTCACCCAAAAATGAAAATTAACCCATGATTTACTCACCCTGGCCTGAAAGCATCCGAGGTGTATATGACATTCTTCTTTCAAACGAATACAATCAGAGTTATATAAGAAAATGTTCTGGCTCATCCAAGCCTTATAATGGGAGTCAATGGATATATTTTTTTGGAAGTCCATCAAACCCAATCCATCCGTGATATAACTAAAATAACTAGCTTCCAGCAAACGGCCGTCTTTTTACTAGGGATGCATATGAACATCCCGATATGAACATTTTGGCCAATACCGATAACCGATAATTCTTTATATTTGAAAGCCGATAACCGATATATCGGCCGATAAATCTAAATCCAATTTTTATGTGATTTTTGAAAGCCTGATTGCAAAAACAAAAGTCTCACAATTAAAATCCATCCCATAACACAATTATAATGTTCTCATTATAATTTCATGTAGCCGATATGACAGCACATTTTGCACTTAACTATATTTTCCTTTTTGATTCCAATCATACTTCAAGCAATTAAGATCAATCATGTTGAACAGTGCGCATTTTACAGTGTCTCAGGTGTCAAGTGTTGAAGGAAATAATTCATTATCTATCAGCTTTAATATATCAGGCAAATTTTATTATCGGGCCGATAACGATAACATAAAAATGAGCAAATATCGGCCGATACCAATATGGTGGCCGATATATCGTGCACCCTACTTTTTACACTCTCTCGGCCTTTATTAACCCCCACCTATGAAAATTCGGTCATTATTCGTTCCAAACCCGTAAGATTTGCATTCATCTTTGGAACACAAAAATGAAGATGTTTTTTAATGAAATCTGAGAGCTTTCGGTCCCTCCATTGACACTTTCATGCTTCAAATAAGAGATCCTAAAACTAATCCAAATGAACTGAGCGATTTAGTCCAAATTTTCTAAAGAGACACGATTCGCTTTATATGGTGAACAGACTGAATTTAGGCTTTTGTTCACATATTAACGTTCATCAACTCACACATCAGATCTAATAAACGGAAGTTCAAGCGTGTTGGTTTGACTTGACTTAACTTAACTTAACCACACAGCAGGGAAACACACAGTGTACATACGACAGCAAACCAGCAAAGGACTGAAAACACAAGGAGAATGAATATAGGGAGAGCAAACGAATCAGGTAATGAGGAAGGACAGGAGGAGTAAATTAATCAATGAGCTTCTGTTTATGTTCACTGATCAACGTTTAAATGTGAATTAAAGACTAATTTAAATATGTTCATCATATAAAGCAATCGCATCTCTTTGGAAAAACTAAATCGCTCAATTCATATGGATTAGCTTTACGATCTGTCAAAGTGGTAGTTTTATAGGTGTTTATGGGGGGACAGAAAGCTCAGATTTCATATAAAAAAAACTATTTTTTGTGTTCAGAAGATGAACTAAAGACTTATGAGTTTGGGATGACATGAGGGTGAGTAACGAATGAAAGAATTTGAGTTTTTGGGTGAACTATCTGAGCTGATGTGGCTTAAAAATACCGTTCAATTTTAGGGTCAGTAAGTAAAATTTTCTTTTTTTAAAGAAATGAATACTTTTATTCAGCAAGGATGCATTAAATTGATCAAAATTTACAGTTAAGATATTAAAAATGTTACAAAACAACAATTAAATGCTGTTCTTTTAAACGCTCTTTTGAACTACTTAAATTATCCTACATCCGTTTCCACAAAATATGAAGCAGCCCAAGTTTTCAACATTGATAGTACTAAGAAGTGTTACTTCAGCACCAAATCAGCATATTAGAATGATTTTTGAAGGATAATGTGACATAGATAACTAAAGTAATGTCTGCTAAAAGAAAATCAGCTATGTCATCATAGTAAAAAATTAAACAATAATATTTGCATAATAAATGACATTTGTATATGTCAAAAACATTTAAAAAAATCTTACGGACCCCAAACTTTTGAAAGGTGTGTATTGACTTAAGTGTGAGAACAACTTTTTAAAATAAACCAATCAAATGACAGGTGTCAGTATATCTCTTTAACTGAGGTGTATTTTGTTGCCTGGGTTGGCAAAATGTCAGACCTTAAGAATTCGTTCCCTTTCAATTCATGAATTATAATTTTAAATGAATTATTGGCCAGAATCCACAGGAAAAATTTGAATTAGTTATATGAATTACGTTAAATTGCAATTCATTTCAATTTTACTTCCTTACATTCTAATTCAGTATTCTAAATTGCACACAAACCTGATGATTGCATTTTTTGATTTTTACTGGAATGAGAGCTTTTGCATAAGAGATGTGGAGCAGCGTCTGGGACAGCTAGGTGTGCATTGGACTCCTCCACTGACTAAAAGGAAAGAAAAAAGCTTTAAAGTTTATTAACGACTTGTAAGGTGACGATTCAGGTATCTACAGCCACTGCTTTCAGTAAACCTGAAGAGAGATCACATAATCACAGATCTTTAGGGTGGCCGAGATGAATGATATACCAACTAGTAGGGTCTTGAAATTGCAACCTATTTTTGACACTATTTCAAAACTAAAGTGAAACTGTACAAAAGCAATTTTCGTGTCACGTCAGCAAAACAAGTCAAAGCATTCTTGCTTATGGATGAAAATGACTGTGACATCTGTAAAAGCAAAAATGACCTTAAGGACATTGTGAACAGTTTACATTATCCAAATCACTCAATGTTTTGTGCCGTCCCCCGTTTAAAGTGACCGACAAGCATCCCAATAATGCTCTTACTTAACAGGGTTGATTATTTTCAGTGTTTTTGGTTTGGATTTGATCCTGCACCATTAGCAGGTAATTACCATGTGTATAATGACTCCATTACTAAAACAAACACAGCCCTACGGGTGAAAAAAGACAGAGGAAAGCCTAAAACAGCAGCAGTCTGTTTATCTTTCCCGTTCACTCTCACTGATCATCTCCCTCAGAGTGCATTAATTACCAGAAAAATAATTAACTCAAGGAATTAAGCATAATACGGCTAGATTCCATGGATCGAGTCAGTGTGGTGCATTACATTGCAAGCAAATCTTACCGTCCTTCCTGTCTCTTTTATTTCCTTCAATTCCCTCCATCGCATTCTATTGTTACACATAATGTGTTCCACACTATTCTATTTCATTCCATTATACAGAGTGCCATTCCAAGCCATTTACTTCCATTCATTTTCATTCTGTTCTATTCCATTCCATTGGTGAAAGTTGATCTCACATTGCCACCATTGTGACTGGTAATTTCATCCAACATCCTGATTGGATTGAAAGTGGGAGTGAACATTGGCAGGACCCAGAGTGTGGTGGCCCTGTGTACGGCCACCCTCTCAGGTTCACACACACCCACAAAGGCCGTCCTTTGAGGTGACTGAAGAGTTCACTGTTGAACAAGCACAGGTCTGCCATTACCAGTGGGTAATTATTGCTTGCTGCAAGCCTACTGACATGGTGAATGTTATCTCAAGACCACTTTTAAGTCCCCATTATTCTCGTTCTCTCTCCCTTTCAGAGCGTCTTTCTCAGGGTCCTCTGTGTCTCTTTCACACACATAAGCAGTTCATTATCCTGGGGCACATTCAGTAACCAGTCTACCCTTCAATAAAGAGACTAAAAAATAGTGTGAAATGGATGCCTTGAAGCATATCTGGAGAATTAGTTAATGAATCTACAGATTTCAAATCATCAAATGAATGAATTCCCAATGATTAAGTCATTGATTAACATTAGCCATAGTTTCTCACACACAGGATGCCTCCATTTTTATGTTGCTTCATAGATCTCTTTGGATAAGTATTTTTTTCCTTCTTCTACAGTCCTTGAAACCCTTTGATGGAAAAAATGACACTTTTCTCTTCCATTTGCTAAACCACATGAACCATTCAAGATCATTACAAGGCCCCTGTGGAAGCTGTCTCCCTTAGTCAGGTCTCCATAATGAAAAGCAGACCAACAGACCGACCTTGAATAATACCCATGTCACCATTAGTGCACCATTATAAATCTCTAACTGTCAGCAGCCAGCCTCTTTATCTTGGTTATGTGCGATAAAGTCAAAAAGCCTATAATTATCCTGGCCAATGGTCCCATTAATTCCACTTTGAACATCTATACATAGCTTGTTTTGTCTTCTGCAATTCCTTATATTAACTATATTGTGATGTATAGCATTATGTTAACATTAAAAGGCTGATAATGTGATGTTTTGGTCACACTGCCCACCCCTAGATCTTTACAGGGTCTTATTAATTCCAGTTTGAACATTATGAACCACTATACATACCTTATTTTGTCTTCTGCAAGTCCCTGTATTAACTATGTTGTGATGTACACCCTTAGATTTATATAAAATTACTAAGAATTTGATACTTTGCTCATTATGGTACCTGCCCTCTATCTTTATATGGCCTTCTACTTTAGTCTCACTTGCTAAAGGAGTAGTTCTCTTTTTTAAAAAAACTTTTGCTGATAATTTACTCACCCCCATGTCAAGGTTTTTGATGAAAACATTCCAGCATTTTCTCCATATAATGCACTTCAGTGGGAACCAAACGGTTCAAAGTTCAAAAGACACTTTCAGTACAAACTGCAAACTGTTCAAAGGGCTTTAAACGATTCCAGATGATGAATAAGGGTCTTATAAAGCGAAATGATCGTTCATTTAATAAATAAATAACAAAGTTTAAGTTTTATAAGCTCAAATGCTCGCCTTGCTCTGTTCTGTGACGCACGTTCGTAACTCTCCTATTCAAACTCGTTTATCAAAATGAACAAATCTTTTTCCAAGTCATTTGGTTCATTCAACGAATGAAACAAACGAATTGACTCAGAAAAAGATTTGTTCATTTTGATGAAGAAAAATTGAGAAAAATGCAGGAATGTTTTCATCAAAAACCTTAATTTCTTTTCGACTGAAGAAATAATGACATGGACATCTTGGATGGCATGGGGGTAAGTAAATTATCAGCAAACATTTTTTTCAAAAATGAACAACTGCTTTAACTAACACCTCCAGTGAAACAAACCATTCTCTCTTTTGATCTAAAATGGCAAGATTCTCGCTTTAACATGGTGATTAATCAAACCGACCTATGGTTCATCATCCTTGCAGTAAAGCATGTTGTCATGGCTTAGAGCTGTAAAAGGTTGACAAAACAGGAGCATCTGGAGGACAGCGTTCAAACACCCTCTGCTCACACCTTCACAAGAACTCACACAAACCTCTCCAGACTGCATCCTGTAGTTCATTCCAGTGGAAAGTTGTGAAAGTTCTTATGTATCAGTCACAGAGGATTTAAAACATCTGGCCAGTCTCATTTGTTCGAAGCTAATTAAGAAGCAAATCATTAGAACAACTGACCTGACTGCCAACTGATTGATTCAAAAAAAGTTATGCATGAGGTATGTGAAAATTATGTATTTTTGCATTTTAATTACTTAAAACTCATTAAAGTTTATTTATTTTTTGCAATAATGATGGGTTGACTGTTTGTTACATGTCTGTTGCTGTTTGACTCACTTACCAAATATAATTTAATATGTGGCCAATGACCAGAGCCGGACAGTAACGGAGTACATTTACTTGAGTACAGTGCTTAAGTACAATTTTAAGGGATCTGAACTTTACTCGAGTATCATTTTTGGGGAGAACTCATGGCTTTACTCTGAGTACATTGGAGAGGGAAATATTGTACACTTTACTCCACTACATTTCTATCCATAATCGTGAGTACCCGTTATTATTTCAAAAAATAAATAAAAAAGGAACAAATAAAATTCTTGGAAACCCTCAATTTGTCAATTTGTTGTTTCCCTCAAATGTGATTGGATTGTGCAAGTGTCACTGATTGGGACAGCCTATCAACAATCACCTTCAGCTTTCCACCAAAGTCAACTCCATGGTCAGATTTAGATAAAAGACAAAGCATGGACGAAACAATGGATAAGGACGCAGCAGGTCCATCCCGGGAATGTGCCGACCCATGGCCCCACCTCGCCAGACTGTTTCAATTTATGAATTTTTAGAAATGTTCTTAAATGTTAAATAAAGCAACATGGAAAATAACTAGATTTTACTCTTAATTCCTTATACTTTCTCCAAGGTATTAACATTACAATTTTTCATAACTCCATGTAGGACGTTTCTATAAATATAAGCACTGTGGCAGTAGTTATGCAATATTTAGAAAATGTACTCTTGATACTCAAAACAAATACTTCAGTACTTTTACTTAAGTAGACATCTGACTGTAGACCTTTTACTTGTACTTGAGTCAAATTTAGCAAAGGGGTATCTGTACTTTTACTCAAGTAATAAAGCGTACTCTGTCTGCCTCTGCCAATGAGTGTTATGAGAGATATAAAAGATTTCTATGCAACAAGTTGGGTAGCAGGGACAACTGTCTACTATATTAATTTAATGAATTATTATAAGTTTACAAAGCAGCATAAGTTTAGGAAAAAACAAAACAAAATCAGGGTGCCAACACAAAGAGTGGAAAAGAAGAAAGAAAGAAAACATTGCTCTGTTCTCTCATATCCCACCACCTGTCCAAACAGCGATTACTTGAGTATTATTTACTGAAAAAGCCCAGTGTTGTTGATAATCCGGGACTAAGCTGAAAATCTGGCTGAGATGTATATGGCTGCTCTGCACTCAACCCATTCTTCAGGCTTTCCTTGTAACAGATCAAAAAAGCTCAATGGTTTATCTTTCCTCTGTTGATGAAGAGAGATACCATCATAAAAAATACCATCATAAAGTCTTATTTTGAGCCCTAAATGTTTGCTGATAATGCTGTCAGAAATGAGTGAGTATACAACATGTTAAGTGTGGTGAATAACATCAATTGTTAATAGCAAAGTGAGCCATTTTCATATCACTAGCATCAATTGGAAAAAACCTCAAACCATTTGCTAAGTCGATTTTGCTATGCTGTGATCAAACAAACAAACAAGCCATAGTGTGTGCATTTTTGGGTATCAACCTACAAATGGTTTACTTAGATTAGTCTTTGCATATTTAGCTGGAATGGAACAACGTATTTTACCATCTGAAAAATAACACACTTTCTGGAGTGTCTGAATGGCCAGTAAACTCAATCAGTGCTAAAAGTGCCGGTAAACCCATTTTCTGAGCCAAGCATTAAAAACAGATTTAGATGTATGCAGGCATGACTGCATCTATCCTCTGAAAGCCCAGGCATCTTAAATGCAAACATTGCTTACTGCGACTCTAGTTCAACTCAAAGAGCTTAGTGTGATCTTCCTCAGGATCATTTCATCTCACACTGATGCTGGGCCTCAGCGATTGGTCAAGCAAAGGACGGGGATGATTAAAGAAAGATAATATACACACAAACTTTTCGTACAACTGAACAAAAAGAAAATTTAACCCTTCCATGACCCGTCTTGAACTTTGATGATAACGATAAATGCAATATCTGAAGTTATATCCATGTAGCCAACAATTACAATTAAAGCAGAGTGAGCATCATATGCGAGCCCGTTCTCATCCTTTAGCGTCACATAAAGCGCTTTATGACAAAACGGCGCTGAAACTACGCACATGCTACCCTTTATCGTTTATATAACACGCGAACTCAAGGCGTCATAAATCCTTTAGCGTAATATGAGACTGACCCTACCCTACCCCACACCTAAACCTGAACCATCACAGCGTGTGTTATATAAACGATAAAGGGTACCATGTGCGTAGTATAACGCCGTTTTGTCATATAACGTTCTATATGACGCTAAAGGATGAGAACGCATTGCATATGCACAATCCCTAAGTGAAGGCTGTTTTCTACTATGGAAGTCAATGGTGCCAAACAACTGTTTGGTTTCATTCGTTCTTCAAATATATCTTCCTTCAGCAGAAGAAAGAAACTCATAGGTTTGCCACAACAGAATTTTCATTTTTGGGTGGAGTATCCCTTTAAGCAAGATAATCTCATGATGAAATATCTTTAAGACATGCACATTTGTATATAGGCCAAGACACACATCTGCAGCTAGCAATGCAATCAACTATAAACTCTGCCAAGGTCAAGAAGAGAGTTCAGCGATAGACGGTAAGTCTTCAACTCAACACACAGGGTAACAGGAAATTAAGAGTAAAGTGATGAATACAGTACAAGCCATAATGGATAAATCAAGGAGAAACACTTGGAAGAATCACAGAGCTCCAGGGACAATTGTTACAAACAAGATATGTGATCTTTTATTATTTTTCTAATTTTGTCCAGAGACTTGCTGTTTTGAAAAATGAATAAATAAATCTGTTAGGAACTGAATGGCAGTGTAGCCCTGTTACTTTCTGCTATTAACATCAGTCTTGGATGGCGCGATTAGCTAGTGGTCACTAAATTGCAGATAAACAGCCTCCAAAACTATTTGTCAGTCCTGAAGATTTATTATTTGAATTACTATTTTTAATGGATGGCAACTAGTTGAAATTCCAACATTAGACGAAACATTTAAAACTCAGATCATGTGACATGATCACCCATGAAATATTAATTGTAATCTGTCCAATTGGTAAACAATGTGAAATGATGGTAAATAAATGTGGAGATGCATCATGATGGTGTAGCCCTGTCTGTTCCACATTTGGCTTCAGACATAATGGATAAAGTTCAATATGACATTCAATGTGAACTCAGCAATTACAACCCCCCAGGAAAAACTAAATTGATTTCCTCTACTGGATGTTAAATTCAAGTTTAGTTCTCCATCTAACTGAGCAACAGCAAAGATTTGACACTTTTAGGACAGATTTACCAGATTTACGAGTAGAACTGAATAGTAATTTTTTTAATAGCAGTTCAGCTCTGATTAGGCAAATAACTGCAATACGAGCAACAGCAGTTGATCACAAATTTAAATAAAATGTTGTCATATTTAACATCATGATGTGTCATATTTAACATCATGGCTGGTAATTATATTATTTAATTGACTGCTTTACATTAATTAACCACCCTTGATTAATTAAGAGTACCTGATGTATTAAAACTTTACATGAGATTGCATGTCTATTTACTATTTTACCTAAATGTCCAAGTATGACATAAAGATAACAGACAAATCTTTAGATGTTGGAATACAAGTCTGAAATTGTAAGTACTGATAATATTAAATGTGCAGTTTCTGAATGGAGATAAATGTAGTGCTCTACTTTGAAAATAGAGCACCCAGTTTATGACAGAAGGTCTTAAAGTCTCACTGATCTGGTGTTTGAAATGACATCAAATACGTCCTAAAGACTCTGGTAAATCTGGCACATTGTGTCTGATAGCAAGTCACATGGAACACGGCCTCCGATCAGAGGAGTTTCATAACTCTCAGACATACAGACTAATTAATCTCACACACCACTGAACGCATGAAAAATAACAGCCCAGAGCACCGAATCTATGATGAACACAACCGATTCACACAACGCAGCCTTGCAGCTGGTCCGTAAATAATAATAATAATTAAAAAAACATACTAAATTTTAATCGACTTATCTAATAAGGAAATTCTAAAATACCAGAATAACATTAGTATTGAAATACATAGGAAACAAGCTCATGTAAAGTGTGTTTGTTCTCTTATGCAAACTAAAACACCCTCCAGCTGTTTGAAGGGTCATGTCGGCTTCATTACTTCTCTTCTATTATCTTTGCAGGTTTGGTTTGGCAATCCTTTAGAGCATGAAAAAGTTCTCTTAAACAATTGTCTGAATAGAAAATGGTTTGAAATGACATATTAAAATTGATTATAGATGTGGTTTAGCGCTCAAATGGAATGTCAGACTTGCATCTTAACTTTAACAAAACAGTCTGTGTTCTTTTCCAAGAAATCCACAGCACAGGAGGCTGAGGTTTTTATTGAAGGAGAAAACATATGGTTGTGTCCGAATTTAAGTACCTCAGCATTATTTTAGATTCTAACTTAAATTTTAAAAAGCATGTTAAAAAGGAGGCTAATATTGTCGATATAATCTGGCTAACTTTACAAACATAAGGCCAAACCTAACCACAGAGGCGGGCAATTTTTATGCCATGGTTTTTCTCACATATCATACTGTTTCACAAGCTGGTCACAATCAAACATTTCAACTCTTCAACCAATAGAAACCCTTTATAAACAAACTTTAAAAATATTACATCAAAAAACCAATCAACTATCACCACTGCCATTTCACTACTAAATACAACTTATTCAATTTTAACAGTTTCTTACATTATCTAGATGCCTGCCTCATTTTTTAAATATTACTTGGGCTTGCACCTTCACCACTTTGTGAATTTTTATAAGAGAAGAACAGCAGTTCCAGGGCAACCAGGGCAGCCACTAGGGGAGACTGTGTTGTACCGTTTAGACTCTAAAAAATGTTGGGTTTTTTTTGTCAAATTTACAGTTGAAAGTGAAAGTTGAAGTTGGGTTATTTTTTTTAATTACATCTTTAACCCAACATTTGGGTTTGTCCAGTTTGGGTTGAAACAGCCCAGCAGTTTTTAGAGAGTGAGTTTGGCCAAACAGTACGGGCCGAAAATAATTGCAACAGTGCAATGCAATGCAATCACCAATAGTTGGTTTACCATATGCCAGGCATTGCCCTTCTTTGTACTGTACTACGGTCAATTGTGTGTGGAGGAGTCGGGTTCGAATTGGCGCGAATATTCACAAAATATGAATTTTTTTAATTGTGCCGTTCTCGTCTGGGCTTACATCCGTAGATGCCGCTGCTTAGTGTTTCAAATGGACTCTGCGGACGGAAAGAAGCTGACCAGCCTCCAGCCTTATCTAGTGAGGCCAAAACTGAGAGTTACCGGCATCGGGCAAAGACAAGAGTCAACATCGGAGCGGCATTTGATTCTAGGAGGGATCTCTGGACAGTGCTGGGTATATGACGAACTCAATGAGCCGTCTGTGGTTGCTGTGGTCGTTCAGAACTTCAGAACTTATGCAATGCTCCTTTAATTGTTTCTATTTCTCATGTATTCTTTTTTTTTATTAATGTAACATGTGTTGACCTGCCAAGATGAAAATTAGCTTTTCTGCTAACTTTGGTGCATTTACATTTTGATTGTAAATGTCAATTTAGGTGCATTGTCCCTTTTAAATAAATAATAAATAAAACATATATAATAAAAAGAAAGATGGTATGGCAGAGAGGCTGAAAGAGAGGAGAACCATCTTACATTTCAGTAAAAGTTAAAAAAATTAACTCAATGTTCTAGCAGAATCTGGGAATATGTGGATGGTTAGAGACTGAAGAGGGCAACTCACTATAACAACTGCATCTCAGTGAGTAAGAATGAACAGAATCATAAAACACGCACTGCTGCTCAATTTGCAGAGAAACATTTCAGACAGTAGTGAGTTATTAAACCTTGTTACAAGTCAAGCTCGACACAACCGCTCTCAAATTAGTTACAGACACACGCAAGACATTCCAGACACTTGTAAATGTGGAAGGGCCCACTTGCTTTTGTGGTTGAGAACTCTCTATGATATGTATTTCGTTTGGAAGTTCGGTTTGATGTGCAAAACTGGCTCTTGAGAATATTTAACACCAATAATAGGTTCACAAGACACAAAGAGATCAACTCCTGAACATTCAACAGCTTTACCTGATGATAAATGAATCTTTTCAACAAACATCTTTCAGAGTAGCACTGATATCAAAACTGATCCTGTTACAAAGATTAATGAAATGTCATTATGAATAAGCACATTTATGTCACTACAATGCATAATCTGCATAACAATTTATGTCACTAATCATCTGCATAATTGGTAGTGTGTCAGATCAAAGGATGTGAAAAAATTTCAAATGTTTAAGCTGAAATATATGTTGATAATGAAAGTGAAAATGGTCAGAATTAACCCAAATAAGCCACCTGTTTTTACATCATCAAAACTCTGTTTTACGTCATCAAAAAACTTATTTTTGTATTATATCATGCAATACTGGGGCTGTAAGCGATTATTTTCAGATGTTTTGGCAATGACCTTATATTTCAGTTCTTTGGAACTACAGCTATAAAAAAATCACTTAATTTACAGCAAAAATATTTTAATGTCTCGACAGTGCTTTAAAATATTATTTAATGCACTGTATGTATTTAATGCATCTATTTAAAAAAAGTTTATATGGAATAGGCTATTTCATGCCATTAGCATTGTAATAAAAAAAATCACAAGCACTAAAAACCTAACATGTTAGATGAAAAAACACATCTGCCAGAGGGGTGTCCTGCATTGTGACTTCCTATAACTAATTAATCTAAAACTATTTCATACAACATTCTAAATTTTTGTGTAGCCTACCACTCAGTGCATACAGATTTCATATCAGGCAGTTAAAATGAAGAAAAATAAGATTTTATCTACAAATCAAAAAACAGAAGACCAAGTTGACGGTGCAACATAGCTGACGTGAACTCTGTAGATGCCGACTCCAATTAACTTTGCTCCTAAAACGTCACTCTCAATCGGTAGGCTTACACTCGTGTCGTCTGGCGGCTTGATAAACTTGTAAATGGAACGGCTTACCTGCCAGTAAGGTCTTTCCAGCAGATTTGAATTGAGCAGGGCAGAAACTGTGGAATCACTTGCACCGAAAACCTTGAGTGTAAATTCGCATTCAATGCACTGTCTCTCTCTTCCAGTGGTCGATCGAAGAACGGGGCGCCTGGAGCCGCACACAATGAACACGTCTACAAATGACTGTCTGGTTGATTATTTGCTCAGTGATCAGCGTGGTTTTCCAATCACAGTTATCCCCGATCACAACTGCCGCAGAATCCGCACGCGCTGCCTTTTACATCGTCGCGCGCTCAGAGCCGCACGCAGGCACCCACAACGCGGCCACATAGTACCTGCTCCTCGCCTCCTGTTTACACTGAATCAGGTCAGAGGGGTGTCCTGGCCTTTTGATGTTGTCAGGAGACCTGTCTGTCTCTTCTCTCGTACACGGCGCGTTTCTCACATCCCTGCGGTTCACAGCAACAGCAGTAGCCGCGCGCGCGTCAGCTTGTGCTCGGAGTCCGCGCGCCGCCCGACAGCACTGCCTAGAGTTCTCACACAGCATGGCACACATTATTAAATAATACATCGAGATGGTATGAATAAAACGCGACTGCTCGAACAGTACATTCTGCTCTTTTGTAAAAAAAAAAAAAAAAAAAAAAAAAAAAAACACTGTGACAGGTAATCAAAAATAGCCTACTTTTGACTGATTCAGTTCACATGGCAGACAGTAGGCTATAGGTTAAATTTACTTTAAAATTGTATTAGTCTACTTATGTTTTTTCATAATATATATAGGCTTACATAGCCTACAGACAGCAGGTAAAACCCTGAAAAATTAGAATATCGTGCAAAAGTTAATTTATTTCAGTAATTCAACTTAAAAGGTTATACTAATAGATGTGTTACATACCAAGTGAGATATTTCAAGCCTTGTTAGTTAGTTAGTTATAATTTTGATTATGATTATGGCTTACATGAAAAACTTTTCACAATATTCTAATTTTGAATTTGGTGTTTTTATAAACTGTAAGCCATAATCATCAAAATTATAACAAAAAAAGCTTGAAATATCTCACTTTGCAAGTTATGAGCCTATAATATAATATATTAGTTTCACCTTTTAAGTACTGAAATAAATTAAATTTTGCACGATATTCAAATTTTGTGGGTTTTTCAAAATATATATATATATATATATATATATATATAACACTAATATATTGTAGGCCTATATATATATAGGTTGTAGACAATATAATGACTACATTTAGATTAGGCTACTTATGACCTAACTGTTTATAATATTCATTTAAATAGTAGCCTACCATATTGATAAAAATACAAAGAGAATGGAAAATCATAAAAAATTCAACTTCATTGAGTCCTACAAGTTATGGCCTACATTAGCCTACGTCAGCTGATCTGACACAGCCTAAGTGCTCGCCACTGTCTTCACTCCCATAGTCGGTATATATCAAGTTCGATCCACTTTTACATAAAGTTACGTTTTCTCAACTTCGTGAGTTGCTGACACACAGGTGTTATTGCTGAGCATTGCTGTTGCTCATGAGCTCAGTCAGATTGAGCTGGCGGTGACGAGGCTTGCGTGGCCTTGTGATGTCAGATTCGTCTGAATCTTTTCAAAGTGTCTCGTCTGAATCACTTAAACCAGTTTGAAATTCTGCCAAAATCTGAAGTCTGTTCCACTGGTTCTTCGCACATACTAAACCAAAACTCATTTAAGTTTATTCAGGTATCAGATGCTTTTATAAATCGACGAATAAATGTGGCAGGCATCATCTACTCCCAGTGTCACTGACCATTTTGTTTATATAATTATTTATATAGGCCTATTTCTTATTGCATGAATATGTTGAATTAGGCCTATTTATGATATTCCTTATCATTTTAACAGGGTTGCTCTTCCAGAACCAAGTACCTTTTGTTCTGATTCATGAGTTAATAACCAATAAGTCAGCAGATACTTGGAGTGAACCAAACATTTGAATGATGGGACGACATGTTAGCATGTACGTTTTTATACAATGGGCCTAACCGATTGTTTCAAAGCAGCTATACAGTGATCAACATGCATACGTACAGAGTTAATTTTGGCTGTAAAGCATCTCTAAAAAGAAGAACGTGTCACTGTTCAGCTGAGTTTTGCTGATTCAGTTCTGTTGCAAGACCATCAATTATTAAATTAGTTTAATTCAGCTATGAAGCAGCTCTGCAGAAAACAGCGACGTCATCGCCCAGCTCAGTTCATTTTTCATCAAATAGTGTCAGTGCAGTCAGATGAGTAATATTAATGTGTCTCAAACCAAACAAGCCAAAAGGCAACAGTGGCAAGGAACACAAACCGCAGGTGATTGGTGCTGTTTTAGCTCTGGACAGGAGGTGGAAACCGTTTCAAAGGTCTTCGTTTTTAAACGAAACGCAGTAGTGTGGATGGGGCCTGAATGTGAGAAAAGAAATCCTTGGGAGAAACCAGGCTCAGTGGGGGGGAGCAGTTCTCCTCTGGTCAAACAAAGCAACATGCGTGGTTTAATTCCAGGCTGCATCACAAATCTGAAGTCAGAATGTGGTCTTCTTCTTTGTATCAGCATCTGATTGAGGATTCAAATTCACATGCTAAGTGCTCCCTGCCAGCTCGTTGGAATTAATGAAACTTTATCGCTTCTGATCCAAGGCTGACCTCATCTTCTGAAGACATTTCTTACCCACATACCCCCGACTCAAAGGAGAATACAGAGAGTTCATGCAATACTTCCTCTATAAGCTCTATTCATACCCTGGACTGAATAACACTTCTGTCTGGTTTATCCATTTGCGTGTTGTGCTGTATGACTAATTTGTTGAGTGTCCATTTCTGACAATGTTCAGATAATAATGGATTTCAACTGACAATAAACACAGATTGTCATTTTTTAAAATGTAGTTTACATGTAAATCTTCCTGAAATACATGCATGCACCAGCAAGACGTCATTTAACTGACGTCTTGGGACGTCTTTTGACAATACATCAATATCCGCCTTTTAAGGGTCCCCTTAAACGTCGGTTAGATGACGTGATCGGATCCTAACTCTAAACCTACCCCGTCATCTAACTGTTGTTAAAGGTAAAGCGTCAGTTGTATGACGTCCCAGGATCGTCATATAACCGACGTGGCAGCGCAGTCTCATCCCAATTCGTCATATAACTGACGTTTGGGCATGTCTTTCCACCATTCGTCAATATATGCCTTTTTAGGGCCCCTTAAACGTCAGATGACGTTATCGGATCCTAACTCTACCCCAGACCTAAACCTAACCCTAAACCCAACTCGTCACCTAACTGACGTTAAAGGTAAAGCATCAGTTGTATGACAACCCGGGATCGTCATCTACTTAACGTTTAAGGGGGCCCTAAAAAGGCATATATTGACGAATGGTCAAAGACGTCCCAAGATGTCAGTTATATGACGAATTGGGATGAGACTGTGTTAGAACGTGGGTACCCTGAAAAAGGTGGATATTTAATTGACGTATGGTCAAAAGACGTCCCAAGACGTCAGTTAAATGACTGTCTTGGTATAGAGACTGTGTTACATGCACATGCATCTTTCAGTGATATCAGAAGTGGGAATAATAATAAAAATGTTCTTACCAGTTGTTTATGTATCACCTAATGACTGAACAGCTATTCCTTGTTGTAATGTGATGATTCATGCTGATCAGACATTTTGCTGAAAGCATCTTGCTGACCCTCTGCTTCAGGACAGTAAAATGCAGTGTAGGGTACAGGGCTATTTTGGTGGATGAATAATCCTACTGGTAAGTGTAGAAGCAAAGCAAATTCACAATCGGGAAGGGGGTGGAGAGAGGGTTAGAGGTTGGTTTCTTCTGGCTGTTGGGCCTGTCAGGTCTAATCACTGTCCTGCACTTTTAATGGTCAGAAAAAAGTGAACCCAACCTGCAGGCCAGAGATGTGTGTCTCTGCTCTTCTAAAGTTAAAAAAATAGTAAAGTAAAATTCTAAAAGTTAAGTTAGACAGAGGCCTAAAATTTTAAAGTTAGACAGAGGCCTTTCCCTTCCTCAAACCATGTTGAATACATGCAGAGCCACTGATTTATCGATTTTGTTGTGACATTTTTTGATTTTCATTGATTTTCAGTGGACATGACAGGAATGTCATGTGAATTTATTATTTGCAGTCTGACGTGAGAAGGAGGAACTTCTCTGTGATCTATGCATGTTTATACACCTGAAGTGCAGGAGCGAGACACTCTAGAACCAGATGGACAAGGACTTCTGACATCTGAGGTTTAGTGATAAATCAAAGCTAGCAGTGAAGGGCCTTTTGTCTGTGGAAAACTACTGGGAAGCTCTGCAGGGAAAAGGACCTTGAAAGAAAAGTATAAAGATTGCCCAAATCTGTGTCTCAGTGTCTCACTCACTCCACAAGGTAACTGCTGTGTTGGCTTCTTGCATTAATAAATACTTCTCTTTTCAAATCTAAATTTGATTACTGAGTCTTATGCAGTGATTTTTCCAAAACACGATCTAACATGTAAAATGTGGAAATGTTGAACACGACGCATGCGCAAGAACTACGTTATTTTTCAACTACTTCTTGTTCAGTTCTCGCGTATGTGTCGTGGAAATCTCTTTTTTTGTGCAGTAAACAACATATACAGAACAATACAACAAACAATACAAAGCCAGGGGAATAAAGAATAGGAAAATAATAATAAAAATATAAATAACATAAATAAATAATAAATAAAATTTACACTCAAAAACAAGCAAGACCTTCACATTACTCAGTTATTTTGAAGAAAGAACATAAACGGACAGTTTTAATAGCCTTTCTGTTAACGCTACTCCGAATAGTACAAAGGTAACTTTCCGATTCTTTAGAAAACACTTTAAAACAGGGTTTTCTGTTAGAAAATTTACACTTGTGGATGTGAAACTTAACTAAAAGAATAAACAAATTAATAACAAAAGCTTCGTTATTCACCTTCTCCTGAATAAAAAATCCAAAAATTACATTTTCAAAAAGCAAATTAAAATTAGAAAGCACCTTTTCTGTGATAAACACAGAAACTTCATACCACAACTTTTAACAAAACTACAGTGCCAAAAGACGTGAGATACAGTTTCCAATTGTAAAGAACAAAAAGAGCAGGTATCCTTCTTAAATTTACTAAGAAAATGTTTAACAGGATAGCATTTATGAATGATTTTAAAAGAAATTTCTTTTACCTTGTTTGTAACAAAAAATCTATGAGGCAGTAACCAAACACTTTCCCGCTTAGAGATTCTGACAAAATTAGAACAAGGCTTGGTAGTGACCCTCTCCAAAAACAAATCACGAATAGATTTGTTATTTTTAGTCTGTGAAAAACAAATTTTACCACATACTGTATCAGGTAATTTAACTATGGGTTATCTAGACTAATACCACATCTCTAAATAAGGAAGTAATACCAGAATTAATCGCAGAGAAATCAAGAGAGAATTCCTTGGGAGTCACAAGAAAATTAAAGTGTACAAGAAACTCATCATAAGTCATAAGATACCCTTGAGTGTTAAACAAATGAGATACTAAAACAATACCCTTCTCAAACCAGCTTTTCAAAAATATACTTTTGTGTTTATACAGAATACAACGAGTGTTCCAAATAAAACAACACTGCAGAGAGAAATTGTGCTTGTAAATCAATTTCCAAGTCGCGTGATAGAAATCTCCAACCCAATCTCACGGGAATTCGTATCGAATTTTACGAGGTGGCTAATTCGTAACAATTCATACGACCTGACTTGTACAAATTAGTACGATTTTGATAAATCGTACATATTTTACGAATTGGCCAATTCGTATGAATTCGTACCAATGACCTACCCCTAACCCCGCCCCTAAACTTAACCGTCACGTGGGTTTAGACAAATCGATACAGAATTTGTACAGAGTAAGGTCGATATCGAATTAGTACAGAATTAGCCACTTTTTAATCACTCTGATCGAAATTCGTAATTAGTTGGATGAATAGAGTAGAAATCTCTTAAACTTTCGTCTGAACATACATGACGTATTTCCGGTGAAGGTCTAAGGATGCTGGATTACTTCCGCCGACCGCAGAGTGATATGCTATATAAAATGACATCTAAATGTATGAAAGTTTTGTTTCAAAGACGGGAGGCCAGCAAATTAAGACACTGCCATAATCCCGTTTTCCTCCACTTTAAATCTCCCCAACCGGAATCTGAAGAGCAGCCTTGCGTCAAATGCGGAATTTATACGTGCATATAGCCAATTGAATAAACTTAAAGTAAATAGAACTCCTAATGTGTTCCTGGTGGTAAACCTAAATCTCCGGTCTCACAGACATCTGTTGAGCTGTTATTCACCAAAATGCATATTCGTCACATGATGAAAAAAATAAAAATAAATAAATAACAGGAAGAAAGATCCTACATTGTCCTGAATATTTCTGTCACAAACTACTTAACAGTGGGTGCTATAGAGAAGCTGATCGATGTGGGAATAGGAAATCACAACAGTCTTTAATCAATCTAAACAGAACAAGGAGATAACCTGGAAACAGGAAAACAACCACTTTGATGCAAACAATATCGGACAAATGAATTAGGCAAACTCAGGCCTTGTCCGCATTTTTTGTAAATGCATCTTTTTCCTTCTGTTTTTGGCCTTCAGTCTACACTGAGATGGCTTTTTTTAATGGAAAACTAAGCTTTTTGAAAATGCACTCCAAATTTGTAAATGCATTTTGTACTAGAATTGTTTTATAATGTGGTCTGAGTATTTCACAATCTCCTCAGTTACTGTGATTTTCCCACATAAACATTTCTAGGGTTGGAGTGAAAAGGGAAAAACATCCAGTATGCGGCAGTCCTGTGGGCGAAATGTATGCCTGAGACGAGAGTTCAAGATTTTCCACGACGCATGCGCGAGAACTGAACTGAAGTAGTTGAAGGAGATCGCAATTCTCGCGCATGCGTCGTGGAAATTTCTTGAACTCTTGTCTCAGGCTTACAAGGAAGAAAAGGAATAGTCGAATAAAGTCGTTATTTTGTTTGTTTTTCCGCACAAAAAGTATTCTTGTCACTTGATAAACTTATACTTGAGCCACTGTTGTCATATGGAATAATTTAACATTTTCTTCGATGACTTTCTGGGCTGTCAAGTTTCGATCCCTTAGGGCCAGGCAGCCTATAGCAGGGATACAGCTCTCAAATTTAATCAAAAATATCTTCATTTGTATTCGAAGACGAACGAAGGTCTTACGGGGTTGGTACAGCATTGGGGTGAGTAATTAGTGACTTAATTTTCATTTTTGGGTGAACTCAGGCTTCCCCTTTAAAGGGGCACTTGGCAACTATAGTCATTTCTTCGCTGATTTTCACATTCATTGTCGCATGTTTCTCATCAAGCTCCCCCTACAGCTGTGCGTGTATATTTTCATAACTCCGTCATTAAAAAACGTCACTTGCGGCACCTTCCTCCTGCTTTCTACCGCTGCTTATGTGCATTTGTTATTATCGCTCGTCTCGCTTCTCACAAGACTTCTATTTCCAACTTACCGGGACATCAGTCCACATTTGTTTTCCGCTTGGGAACACTGGGAGGAGCGGGGAAAGTCACCATTCCCTTCAGAACAGGTCATTAAACCATTCAAATGATTTCTAAACGGTTTTATTAAGTTGAAATAGTTGCTAAAAAAGAAAGATATTTTTGGATATTTTGGCAATAACAATCAACATTTATTACAGCCAGAAAAACCTGTTGGGAGAATTTTTTCATCTTGGCACTTGCGGAAAACGAAAAAAAAAGGGGGTGTGAATTATTGAAGACACATGCAGAATTAATTAGCAGTCAGATGAATAAATAACACGATTTATTTTAAACTCGCCCTTAATCCAAAGGACCCCCACCATGGTATAGAAAATATCCAGTATGTGATTTCTATCAGGCAGGAGCACGGAGAAGTTTTAGGTCTGGAATGTAGATCTTGATTTCAGAAATTCTCATTGTTTGGCCCACAGAACCAGATCAGCTTTAATTAGGCAAATCATTCAGTGATGGCTATGGATTCATTCCACAAGGAATTGGAACCTGGCGTGTCAAAGATTCTAGTCAGCACTTTACTCCTTCCTCTCTTCAGATATCGTAAACTCTCCAGAGATTAAACACTTCAGTTGCAGTGATTATTGCAGTGACCTAAATCATTGAAAACTAAAAAGTGAGGGCTTTATAATATTTTCTAAAAACTGTCCACATGCTGACAATGTTTCAATTTCCTCTAGGTTTAAAAAGCTTCAAACATTGAGCCTCGTTCATGTAAACAAGCAGAACTAATTTCTGTGTAAATTACTCGTAAAACCATTCTAACACAACTTGCTGCATTCAATTCAATGTGGCGGTTTACATATTTGGTTTTTGCTCAGAAGTTTCATGAATAAGGACCATTGACAGTCAGCCACACTTATCTATGCCTCTTTATTTCAACACATAGGCTAATGCTTCAAGTTCCCACTGGGCATATAATTTATAAAAACGGTCACTGCAATTATTATTGACTGACTGCAGGGTATTAAGGATAACTAACTGACTAGTTAACTGGTCATTTCAGGCCATGACCCTCAAGGACACCCGTCATTTAAAACGAGGGCTATTTTGGAAGAACAAAGGCCAATAGATTGGTTTAAAGACTCAAAAAGGATTATTTTGATAAGAAATCTAACACCACTTTTAAATTTACATTTATTCATTTAGCTGACGCATTTATCCAAAGCAACTTACAAATGCTATATATGTCAGGGGTCAAGTGTCTTGCTCAGGGACACATTGGTGTCTCACAATGGATTCGAA
Source organism: Hybognathus amarus (assembly GCA_030378365.1). NCBI lineage: Eukaryota > Metazoa > Chordata > Actinopteri > Cypriniformes > Leuciscidae > Hybognathus > Hybognathus amarus. The sequence continues at coordinate 401,760 of JAQIUQ010002014.1, read as the reverse complement.
CCCGTGTCTCTTATCCACTGCGCCATCACCACCCCTGATCTTCCAGTTGTACACTAAACTATTAATAATCCCTTTATTTGTAAATAGACAATAGAACCCATAGTGAGAGAGGATCATTAAGTGCCCTCAATCAAGCTAAGGTTGCCACAGGGTAAAGAAAAAATGTAATAAAGTCACATTCGATCATCTAGCTTCATAAGGCGAGTAACTAGACATATACTTGCCTTGCACTTCTGAAATAAATACTTTCAATAAATAAATAAACTTCTGAAATAAATAAATCCATCAAGTTGACCTGACCATAAAGGCATTTATAATGCTACAAAAGATTAATGTTTCAAATAAATGCTGTACTTTAGCACTTTCTATTCAAATAAGAAATAAGAAACCTGAAAAAAATTATCTTTTTTTTTCATTAGAATTGCATGAAGAAAGATTCAGATTTCTCTCTATCTTCAAAACTTCATGACATTCAGTTGACAATCTCAAGAGAACTGCAGTGAACTCATAGTAACATGTTACCATTGAGCCAATTATATACCGTAGCCTATAGAAATAGCCTACAGTGAGTGCAGTGCAAAATAGTCTATTTTTTTCCTTTCCTTTTTTTTGGCATTAAAAACTGGATTTGGTGAGAGGAAAACAAGCTTTTACACAAAAAGAATAATAAAAAGTATTTTAAATCAGATCTCCAGATCAATAAATATAATATTTTAATATTTACTATGTTTTACTCCTTTGTATAGAGAGTCAGTTTCTTCCATGCTGGAGAATATGATCAGGTTTTACACACACTTGTGAAGTTCATGTCTAAATAAAATAAATAAAGGAACATAAAATCCTCCACCACAACAGACAGTAAAATGTGTGTCTTGTTTAAAGGGAGCTGAAACTCTATACATGTAAATTCAGAGATATGATTCCCTGCCAGCACATCTTGATATGTTCTACAAGTTCATCACATTTCACTTGGACAGGAGGAGATATTTAATCTGAGGCCAGTCCAACAAAAAGAACTCGAAAGATGAGAGATATTGCACAAATATGTTGTAATTCAGAGAGAAAAGAGACCTATGCCCCAAGAGTAATACACAGATTATCCCACACACTGTAAAGGCTTTAAACTGTCCAAATATTAAAACAGAAAATGAAAGACACATGTTATGCTATAATTAAAAACATGCAACATGGATCAATCCCAGAAATAATTTACTGTAAACTTGCAGATAATATAAATATGGCTGCATGGCTATGGTCAACCGGTTTATTCACTATCATGTTTCAACAGCCTAATCTATGTTTATATACCTTTCCGCAGACTTTTTGGCAGACATACTAAAAACAAATTTTGTGTGTGTGTTTTGGAGAAGGGAGAAATGAACCATGCAACCATTACCACTAACCTTTACAATCATTTATTTTGAAGTTGCTTCATTCCAAAGCAGATTTCAGATTATCCACTTAAAATGGTAATTGGGGTTGTACAACCAATTAAGAAGCGCTCTAGCAACCACCTAAAACATCCTAGCAACACCCTACCATCCAAAAATGTCAAAGCAACCAAATAGTAATGTTCACCATATCAACTGCATATTGCAACACCCAGCAATCCCCCACAACAGCCTTGCAAAATGGGTTTCGCACAGGCAAGTACCACTCACATTTACAGGGGTGATGAACTGAGAAACCAAATTTTCCTTGAGCTTTTTGAAGAATATTCTGTAAGTTTCAGAACTGAAAACGTCCTTAGTCCAATAAAAGCTTTTATTGCCTTGGCACCAGGCTCAGCAAACAACTCGTTATTCAAAGCAGAAGAAGATTGACGCCTACTTCAACACGGCGGTTTAGCCCCGCCACCGAATTCTCGCGCATTACAAGCATAGCTAAATAACATAGATCCCTACTTCGTGATGACAAACCGGATTGAGCTACCAAGCAATACAAAATATATATTGTATAAGCTGTATAAGCTTCCTCTGGATTCATGGTTAAACTTTATTTATCATGACGTTCCAGCTGATGAGGGTAAAACCGTCTGTTCACTTTATTTCACTGAGAATTGTTTTGTAAAAAAAACTGGATTTCATAGTCGTCATTTACGGGTATGGGTGGGACATGTCCCCACCACTTTTTACCAGGGTCCATATTGTCCCCACCACTTTTGAAACATCTAGTGGCACGGATGTACCAATAATAAAACATCTCTAGTTAGCTAGCAGCAATTCGTTTCATTCGTTTGTTAAATAAGAGGTGATCACTTGGATGCGCACTGCAATCCGTTGGTGGCTTTCGTTCGTTGCGGTGAAATCACAAATTAAAAAACACACAAACGTGTCGCTGCTTCTCTGGGTTCTAATCTGCACTCGTACAGTTTTTTTTTACCCTCATCAAAAACGAAAATGTTTTTCAGTGGTTGTATATCAATTTGCATACGGTTTTAACAACACATTCTCACCCCAACTCGTCACCTTTGACCAAGCTTCAATATCTGACGCTTTGGGCGCCCTTTGGCGTCAGTTCATGACGCGATCCTAGCAGCGTCATCTAACTGACGCTTTCCTTTAGCGTCAGTTGGATGACGCGGTTAGGTTTAGGTCTGGGGTAGGGTAGGGTTACACGTGATCCAGGGCGTCATGGACTGACGCTGAGAGGGCGCCCAAAGCGTCAGATATATAGAAGCTTGGTCAAATGCGTCCCAAGGCGTCAGTTAGGTGTTTAATGAGGAAAAAATCTGAATAAAATACGAGCTGCGGATTGGAACCCAGAACCTCCAACACACTTGGCAAAAATTCTGCCACTGGACCATTACTATACATACACTGTGGATCTGTGTATTTATTCATGTTAAAATTCAAATAGCCTATAAAATAGCAGAAAATAGTAGAAAATAGCCTATTACTTATTCATTTTGATGTTTTTGAATGGAAAAACGAAGCGAACGTCATAAGTTGACCTCAGACAACAATATAATAAAATTGAAAAAGCCAGTTCATGACCCCTTTAAGTTAAGATCTATTTAAAAAAAAATCATTAAATCGATTTTAAAGTCCAATCTGTAATCTCTCCAAATGAAAGTTTCATAAGAGCTTGTTAAATTAATGCCACCAGTTATAAAACAAAATATAAATAACCTCACACTGTCTCTTCTGCCTGTAGTGAACACTGCAGACTCTCCCTCATTCACTCAGCCTTCGGTCACCAGAGTACTAACCACGCACACCTGCCACTCATCATCAGCCCACATCACACCAGCACTGCTAAAGCACAAACACACTCCACCCCCATCACAGGTTCTCTGGCCTCGGCTAGAGAAGACAGATGCTGTGTTTTAAACAGCCCCCTATTCCCTCATTCACTATTCCTTATATTACCTGACTAGTCCGGACTATTACAAGGAGTAAATAAAAAAAAAGATAGAATTTGGACACTGAGTGTGCCTGAAGGGCTGCCCCTTTTGCAGTTTGTGCTTAATGTTTAATAATCATTTGAAACTTAGCAAACAAATTATCTAGCTCTCTTGGTTGTGTTACTGCATCATTTAAGAAACTTTACCAATTTGTTATTCCTCAAACTCTGACGTCATCATTGTTCAAGCCATTCTATTTCAGCCATAGGCCTGCATAAATTAATTAATTAATTTATTTTTAACTTAAGTTTTTTTCAGTATGAACTTGTGACATTTGCAGTGTTTTTCCACAGTGATGAGCAAAAGTAATTTTCTAGATGTAGGTGTGCAGCACCAAGATGAAGCAGCTCACATTACAATGACTGAGCTGGGATATAGGCTCAGGGCTCAGAGATGATGAGGTCAGTCCAGTATCTGCATTGCAGACAGGAAATAAGGGCTCACATCTCAACTGGGCAGTTAAAAAAATGAAAATGATAGAATCAAAAGCCCATGGAAAGCAACAACCTATTTTTAATGGTTATGTAAAAAGCAAATACTCTGAAATGGATGACATCAGAAGTGTCGATGCTCAAATAAAGTGACAAAGAAAGCAATGCTTTTGAAAGCATTGCAAAATCACATGTTTATAATAATCAATTTATTTTATGGGTATGAATCAATTAAAAAAGAAATATATTTACACACTGAATCATAAATTAATTTATCTAAAAAAAGAAAGTATATATTAGTATTGGATCCAATACAAATAAATATCATGTTAAAGGTGCCATCTGGAACTAAAAACCAAATCATATTCCATTTTCCATAACAGATGGGGGCAATATACCTCCAGAAAGTGAGTTGTGCCGTGACCGTGCGCACTCTCACGTCTTCAAACAACACAAGCGAGCGCTGTTTTGCTCTCTTTTTCTCACGCATATTATTTAACTCATTTGACACGATAGTAAAAGTTTGGAAGACCGCAGTTTTATGTGGAGCATTTGGAGATTTTTAGAGATCAGAGACTCAATGAACAACATCTCAACACTAAATGATGAAGACCGTCTCATAGACGCCTGTCTCAGAAACAAGCTGGTGCATTTCAACGATATGGGGAAATAAAACCCTGGGCTATTATTTTAAGTTTTACGGTATTCGTTTTTTCATTTAACACTTTTATTGTTAGTTTGAACTAATTTGACGCGACAGCATTCGCTGATGTTGATCAAGCTAGCGCCATTCAGAGCTGCCAACCCTCACGAATTCACCGTGAGACACACACAAATGACACTTAGCAAGCAGGTTAGTACAGCTCTCAGATTCTGTCAATTTTATTACGCAATTCAAACAATAAATACCGTTTTGGCGCTTGTACATGTTACACCACAGATCCCTAGCGCACGTGAACCGATCATCTCTATTAGCTAATGGAAAAAGAACACGAACACTGTTGAAAGAGTACAGTATGATACAACTTACCAAAATGTATTCCTCATGCATGTCAACCAATCATTTTTTTAACTCTTCCCTGAACTGAAATGTAGTAATTGGCTGTATTTCCACACGAACTGACTTCAGGTTCAAGTACACACACACGCACGCGAGTTACTCGTGTACTGCAGTTTAGCTGGTGTTTATGTTGCCCGCTGCATACCGCCTCCCATGGCCGAAACTGGTATTACGACACCTGACGGGCCGGGCTAGTAATTTAGCATGCTATTAGGTTTATATCTCGGCAGCACTATAACTTTTCAGTTTTTTAATGACATCATTGCACTTATTGCTTCTCATTCGTTCGATGCGTGTAGCTCATTTTCTGTATATTTTTACCTCAATTATCACATACGGCACCTTTAATCTTTGGCATTCTCTCCAAGCACAAAACTAATAGCATTGAGAAGTGTTATTCACATTTCACAAGACTTTGTTATTATTAAAATGAAAAGTAAAGAGAAAATGCTTTGCTCTACTCTTGCTGACTTAATGGAGGGAATAAAGGATTGCATTCATTTGGTGATTTCCTGTAGCAGAAAAGGTCAGAGGTCAGCAAGATGTATTGTTGCTTCCAAGACAGAGACAAATAACACAACCCACACTCTCACAAGACTGTGGCAAACAATAACCTTGTTATGCAGAATGGGAAGGAAAAAAATGTATCCAGAAAAATTACACAGATACAATTAGCTGACTAGAGGCTAAAACTCAAAGATCTGCACTCAGCTAAAATCATGTGAACAGTGGAGATCACACAAATATGCACACTTTAGGCAAGCTCTATTTTAGGGGTGCAGAGCCTGGTTTGTAGTCACAAAATGTTCTTTGCAGAGACACCATAGCATTATTTTATCCAAAGGTCACATCTGCATGTTTACTGCTCAACAAACTTACAGACATTTCAACTAATGTAACTTATGTAAATAGCAGGGGGTTTTTTCTACACTGGGTTCTGCACAATGCAGCAGATGCCAGTAAAAGCAGCACGGATCTGAAATGAAATTTCTCCATCCCATTAAAACCAATGCAATTTATTTTTGTTCAATAATATTTATTCTTTTTTAATTTAGTATTTTGAGACAATTTGATTGAATTTATTAATATTTATGCAATATTTATGGTCTATTTTTGCCATGGAAAAATATATATATTTCTATATATATATTTTTTTTTTCAAAAAATTATTAATGCAGTATTTTAGTATAATATAGAGTTTAGGCCTTCAGAAAAAAAATATTTTGAAGAAAATTAGCACCATCTAGTTACAGTATAGAGAAAAAGCGTAGAATCATGGTGTAACCACTAGCCCTCCAAGTGCTCTTTGTTTCGGAGTCACACTTGTTATCTTCCCGGTCAAAAGTGACCGGACACCTGAAAATGAAACTTTCTCCATCCCAGTCAAACCAATGCAATTTATTTTTGTTCAATAATATTTTTTCTTTTTAATTTTGTATTTTGAGCCAATTTGATGTTACTTATTAATATTTATGCAATATTTATTGTCCATTTTTGCCATAGAAAATAATACAAAAAAAAATGTTTTACCACTTAAATTGCTCGAATCATGACCTCAAATTTTTTTTGTGTTCACATACCTATTGCCATAAAAGTCACCAAGTTTTGTAATTTTCTAATGAACCTGTGATTTTGAAATATTCAAAACAGATTTCTTTAATCACAATTTATTGGTGTTTTTGTGTATAAAAGTGTGTGTGTGGGTGCGTGGGTGAGGTATGTCTGTTTTGCACTCTTGACGTTTTAGAGTGCCACCCCTTCAATGCTGAGCACTTTTTTCTGCATCGTGGCCGATTTGTAGATTGTATACACAAAGATTCTCAAAGTTTTTGTGTTTTTGTCAATTTCCCATTCATTTCCTATGGTCGGTCATTTTGACAGAAAGCACAAGTGTGACTATTTTTTACGACCACTTAGCCTGCTCGGATCATGACCTCAATTTTTTTGTGTGTTCACATACCTAATGCCATAAAAGTCACCAGGTTTCATAACATTCAGATAAAGCTGTGATTTTTAAAATTTCAAAACAAAAATTTTTCGGTTAGAAATGACCAAAGAGCACCTGAGGGTTAAAGAGATTAGCGTGGAATGCGTGTTGCAAGAGTTTAAAGTGTGCCCATAGATGAAGTAGCACCCTACTGGTGTCTATGGTCTTTCAGAGATTGAAGTAAATCCTTCATGAATGTCCTTAAGAATGTCCTTCAGTGACAGATGAGATCTGAGAAGGACACAGATAAACACTGGCACCAGACTGAAAGGTAAGAGTAAAGGTGACTGAGTGAGTGTGTATTCTCAGCTTTCATTTCTCTGTCCTTTGCGCAGCTCTGATTCATCCTTATCATCAGTTTTCAGACACACAGCTTCCCTACACAAACATACAGACCTTCTTCATTCAGCAAACTCAAAGACAGGCACAAATACACAGATTGGCAGACTGTGTACACTCAGCTGTGAACACTTACACAGCTGCCCCTTCATTCCCTAATGGGAATCCACAGTAAGAGCCTTGTTTCTTTTAAACATTTAATTTACATTCATTTTATCATTTGCTTGTACATAATTTTAGCCATTGCTGTCCTTCTTGATTAGCATTGCTGAGAAAATATTTACTGTTGAAAATAAATATTGTTTTATGTTGTTTCATAAATCAAGAGAACGTATTCAGTATCAGACTTCATCTCATTTTCCAAAAATTGCACAAATGAGAGAATTGTTGACATACGGTAAGAATAAAGAGCGATAAAATGATTGTGAATTGCATAGCTCAGATAATTGTGTGTACACTGTAAAAATGTTAGTATTTTTTTTCCAGAAAGCAGGTATAAATTGGGTTAATGTGCCACGTGTAACTGGTCCCACTTAGAGCGGGGTGCCTCTTGAGGCTGTTACTGGCCTTTGTCCATATACAGATGTTCAGTGAACAATTTCAAATGGTTGAACATTTAGATGAAATACAACAATAAAATACTATCAAGTAAAAACTATGAATATAACAAAGACATTTCCAGAAGTCTTTGCTTAATGTTTAGGCCTATTCCATTATTTTTAGAGTCATATATGTTAACCTGACTGTGTTTTTGTCTTGTGTCTCCAATGTGTACCGATGAAGTCTATAGTTTTATATGAACTCTGATTTTGTTTTACTATTATTATGGTTAACAGTACATTTTAAGCTGAAAAAAAAATAGATTTTGAAAGTTATATATCAACACTACATCACTTAATGAAATAAATATATTTCTACCTTTTGTCAACTAATATTTTTTGGAAAGATATTTTTTCCATTGTTTCATGAGCAGAACAATCCGAAAACACATTAAATAACAGTACAGCCCATTGAAGAGATGCATGTCTATCCCTTCACAGTCTCCTTTCTTTCATTCTCATTAAAAATAGATTTTGAAAGTTATATATCAACACTACATCACTCAATGAAATAAATATATGGTGATTAAGTTGTATAGTCTACAGGCATCATATGCCACCCATAATATCTGTAACACTGTCACCATATTTTTTACTGTGAATTTTTCTGTAACAGGAAATTTTTACAGTGAATGCGATCATTTTTATCTGGAAATAGTATCTGACATTTGATAGCAAATATGAGCAAAATGTGAGACATATTTGACATCTCTTCTGAAAGTTTATGCAAAACATGAAAATAGCCTACTGGAATCATTTGCTCAGATGGAAAGAAATTAAAAAGAAAGATAATGGTGTCATTTTTAGACCATTAAAATACCTTCTATAAACATAAAGAATACCATTTACTCAACCAATGGCGCAAATAGAGTGGTACAAGCATGACATCACTTTGTAAGCCAACCAGCAGTTGGCATCAGACTTCCCTCAACAAACAAAAACCTCAACACATTCTCATCCCATGGCGTCATATACGACAAGTGCAGACATCCAACGGTCATGGTACTCTTTAGCATCAATATAACATGCACAGAGTTTAAAGGGGTCATGAACTGGCTTTTTAAATATTATATTGTTGTCTGAGGGATAGACTTACCGTGTTTACAATGGCAACCGCTGTAAAGAGCTGAATAAAGCTCCTAGATTACTTAAATTTTCCACAGCTTACAGATCAGGAGTTTTTTATCAACTAATATTTTTTGGAAAGCTATATTTTTCCAGTGTTTCATGAGCAGAACAATCCGAAAACACATTAAATAACAGTACAGCCATTTGAAGAGATGCATGTCTATTCCTCACAGCCTCGCTTTCATTCTCATTAAAAAAAATCAAAGATGGCGTTGCCGTGATAAGGCATATTTTGTACTCTAGTTTTGGGTTTTGAGCCTAGCTGAAAAACGCTGGATTTTTAAGGGCGTCTCACACTGAAGATTTGGAAGTAAACGCCCACTGCTGTGAGTGAATAACAGTGTTGCATATTATAATGAGTTTCAACTTACCTCGTCGATGCACTTGTATTGTTTTGAAACGTCCAATGTTGTAAAATGGCAACCGGAATGATTCGGCCCAAAGTCTACGTGTTGCACAATTCCTGTCAGATACAATATAGACGGCACAGCACCATTCTTTACTCTTAATCGGTCTTGCAATCCAGTCTTGTTTACAGGACAATCCTCAGTGAAATGAAGCGAACAGACGACGATGTTTTACCCTCATCAGCTGGAACGTCATTAAAGTCGGAAGTTGAGATTGTCATTTTTCCTTGTCATGACGTATATCCAAGTGAAACGGCTTCTGAAATTAGAAAAAATGTAGGGCAGGACTTGATTTCATCCTTCTGTAATTGATTGGATCGTTGGAGGTTGGGCTTTGCAAACAATTTGAATGCGATTCTCTGAGAGGCAGTGCACCGACAGCCGCACCCTCATCGGATCTGGCCGCACCCTTTTGCCATTCCACGTGACCAAAATAGAGAGAGGTCGTTTCGATGGGGAGGGAAGGGTAATGTATTTGATTAAAGATTTCAAGGGTACATGAATTTTAAAAAAATAATGGAAGTGCACGGATAAATCATTTATAATAAACACTACAATATTACATATAAAAAAAGATTTGTCAAATTTGATTTCATGCCGACTTTAAAAATAAAGTTTATCCATGCAGTCCTATTGGAATCCAGAGGAAGCTTATGCAGACGACTGTCATCTTTCACAACCAGGCACTGCACAATATTCCGTGTTGCTCGGTAAATCGATTCGGTTTTCGGTTTGTCATCACAAGGTAGGCATATATGTTATTTAGCTATGCGTGATTGCGTGTAATGCGAGAATCGGGTGAAGTAGGAGTTGATCTTACTTCTGCGGGGGTGGTGTTTTATCCTCTTTGTCGTCGTAGTTCCCCACTTTTAAAAACGAGTCGTTTGTTGAGGCTGGTGTCAATAAAAGCTTTTATTGGACTCATAAGGATGTTTTCAGTTCTGAAACTTACAGGATAGTTTTATAATATGATGACCTCTTAGATGTCAAAAGCTCAAGGAAAATTAGATTTCTCAGTTCATCACCCCTTTAAAGGGACACTGTGTGGGATCTACCCACATCTAGTGGTTAAAAAGTGTTTTGCATTCAAACGAATTTTGCTCTCCAGCGCCTCGCTTTTTCAAGTGCGTACTGCATCTACGGTTGCCGTTATGTACCAAAAAAGCTATGACAGGATGTCTTGTAGTAACACTTCATCGAGTTTCTCTCCGGATGAACAGGTTTGTAATTAAAAAATAAAAAAAACAGCAACGTGACACAACAAACAAATGAATGTTACAGTATTAGTTGCTGACACTGAAAAACATGAACTGTTGTAATTAGTAGTAATGCCGACTTTATCGTTATATTTTCTGACTTACGTGATTGTTAGATATCATTATCGGATGATTCAAAAGTAGGAGAGGAAGAGGGAGAGGGAGAGGTAGAGGACAGAGAGGCATGGATCAGTGGGATCAAGTGTCGAGGAGATGGACGACGAGGAGCGCAAGTGTCAACACAACGACAACAAAGATACCCGGCAGCTACAAGAGACGATCAAAGTAGGATTGACCCTCTCCAATGTTCACAAATGAAACTATAGTCATAGGCTACATACAAAATTACTGTATGCGTCTGCATTATTCGATGCGGTCACAGTATAAATGATAAATAACATAAAATGTCAGAAAACTAAAATCTTGAAATAGCCTTAGGTGTGCAAACAATGCAAAAACAATCATTATCTCTATATTCTTAATGAATTTATAGGTTATAAAGTGTAAACTTACAAACCTTGATTTTAGCACCTTCACAATGGCAGCTATTGAGTAAAGTAACGTTACTCAGCTGCTATTAATCAAAGAGTTTGTTTAACTTTAACTATAAATGTTATACTGTCTATAATAAAATACACAACCAAGCAATGACAAAAAATTAAGTAAGACTGTAACATTAACTTACATGTCGAGAGAGAAAGCAGGCTACTTCAGCGTCTCTTTGAAATCTTTCTGCTGCATTAACGTTAGCTCTTTCCACCTTGAAAACGCTAACTTATCCCGACATTTACTCTGGTTTTTTGCAATCTCCGGTCACGTTTTCTTTTTCTTTCAAGTCTGGCCTTTTTTTGCGACGAGGCTTCTCCTGTGGCTCTGGCGCATGTATGGTCCGCCATTAACGTTACAAATAATAGAGAAATAAAAAAACATAGGAGTGCAATGCACTAAACTAAACTTGCCGTCGATGCGCCTCAAATGCTCTCCTCCTCCGTTTCTGATGCTTTCAGTCACGTGACGCTAGCTCTGAGTCTGAACGAAAACGCGTTGTGGAAACGCGTTTGGCTGGTGGTACTTTTTGACACGTCAAGTCAGATAATTTGCAGAGGTATTTGTACACCATTAAGGACATATTTATGAATAAAAATATTGATTTCAGATAATAAAATACCTACAGGACTACACAGTGTCCCTTTAAGGTCTGGGGTAGGGTTAGGATTAGACCACTAGGAGGCGCTTTCTACCCCATATATATCTGCGTCTCATATTGACGCTAAAGGGTGCCATGTGCGTTGGATGTCTGACGCTTTGGCGTAAACACCCCTAAAGCTGTGGTTACACTAACTGTTGTTTGGCGAAATGCACTTGTTTTAATATTCAATGGGAATCTACAGGATCAGAGGTTAAAGTTGGTCACACAAAGTCAGCGAATTGACTTTCCCGGATTGGTTGATGGACATATATCCCCCCACAAAATTGCCACACTTTAAAAGACAAACAGTTATAACAAAAATATTATCCAGTATCAGCAAAAACTTGAGCTAAAACTGGACAACTGTGAAAGTAATTACAGTAATTACTGGAAGCCAAAGCAAATGCTGAAATGTTCCCTCCCTATCAGCACAGCCTGTTTCTCTCTCTCTCTGTGTGTGTGTGTGTGTGTAAGGAAGAGAGGGACATCATGTGTCTTCATTTCCCTTTATGCCTGATTTCCTCTTTCACAGAATGTGAACCCTCCCCTGCAGCTACACTGAGTGTGATATAGCGCACCTGCGCTCTCCCACGCCAGGGAAGAGAAAGAGAAGGCCGATTTGGCTGGAGTTCATCAGCAAAGAAACCCCACAGGTCAGCTATGGGTCAGCCAGAGATCACAGAAAGGTTGGCCAAGACTTAGGGCAGCTCTCCAAAGACCTGTGCACCTCCCAGAGCTCCTATCTCGTTGCATTCGGTCCTGTCAGGTCACAAAGATATCACTTCTCAATGCCACACAGATCCAATGCCTACACACTCTGTTATATAGACGAGACACACCTTCCCACTTACTAGAAAACAAATATGCATGTTTTAGACACAAATATTTAAATGTTCTCTGCTTGTACACACTCATGTGTGGCACATCTCTCTCTCCCACTGAGGCACTGCAGCGTATTGATCTGCTGCTGGCTATAGCTTGAGCCGCTGTGGTGGCATCCTGCCTGCTTTCGCACTGAGCGAGGGTATTGATCTGCCATCCCAACTGCAGTCTCAACTGACTTCTATTAGTGCTTCCGCCTTTCGGGTTACATAGAGCACAGACACAGGAAATGCAATTGATCTGTTCTAGAGGAAGAAGTCAATCCCTAGCCCACATTGCAATGTGTCAATTAATAAATGCACATTCAAATCGTTTGCTAAACTTGTGGATTATCAACAAAATCACCTTTAATTCAATACAATTTTATTATATTGTTAATTATAACTTATACATCTTATATTACACTTATGTGCTAATAAATAATAAAATATATATATACCATAAATTATTAAATTAATATTATATAATTGGAAAAAATATTACATAACTATATGAGGCCAGCAGGGGGTGCTCACCCAGTAGTGTCATGTTGGTGTGGGTCATAACACCACAGTAAGAGGACACTATACTGTAAAAAAAAAAAAAAAAAAACAACTTCAGATTGAGACGTTAAAAAGAAGCCCTTACTCTTTTCATAAAAAGGTCATAAATATCCCTGGATGAAAAGGAGTAGGGGTATAACCCCGGCATCCTGGCCACATTTTTTCCCATTGGCCTCTATCTATCATAATGGCCTCCTAATCATCTCCATATACTGAGGAGATTCCCCATCCACATGTAAAGCGTTTTGAGTACCTCGAAAAAAATATTATATAAAAAAGTATAATAAAAATGTAATATTATTACAAATAGCTAAGTAACTTGTATCATTTATATAATATAATAATTTATCATATTATATTATATATATATATATATATATTTTATATTATATATTTTTATATTTTTTTGCCATATAGAATTGAAGTACAAACAATTAAGGCGTAAATCAACAATCATACAGTTACATTCGTGCTGATTTATCACTTAGAGAAGAAAAAAATTACATAGAGAGAGAGAAAAAAGTAAATAAATAAATAAATAAATAAATAAAAAGGGTGAGGGTCTTATTCCAACAACTTAAACATTTCCAAAACAGAGAGAAGTTTCATGGCTTTTGAGTCCGTCATCCAAAGAAGAGATTTTACAAATAACTTCAAGTCATTCATCCAACCATTGAAATGGGGTTTGATCTTTACAAATTTACATCTGTGAATGAAGTGTTTACCCAAAACAATCAGATTTATATTATATAAATGATACAAGTTACTTAGCTGTTTGTGACAAAAAAATTATGCGAGTAGTTAATTGAGCTGGGGTGACATCGTGTGGTAAAACGGCAGTATTACACGTCATAATATGGAACTGCACAAAATGAGCAAAAAAAAAAAGCTGAAACGGAACAATGCCTTTTATTTTGACTTGCATATAAAACTGCCAGTCATAACATAAAAATGACATTTTAAATATATATAAAAAGGTTTCAAAAGTCTGTCGACAAAATAGAGAACAACTGTTTGAATATGAATGATTATCCTGTGGTTTTCACTATTCATTCTGAGATAACACAAACAATATGACAACGATATACATACGTTACAAAATAACAGCAGTGCTAAGGTTTGGTTCAACTAATCAAGACAATTTGCACAGATTATTACTGATTACTAATTATATCGCATCCATCAATTGGAACATTGCACATTTAAAACCAACTATTTTATTTCTAAATATGCGTTCCTCTAATGAAAGTGTCATGGACATTTTGATTTAAACTTTGGCTCACTTCAAATTCTCCCCCTCCAAAAGGTACTTTTTACACTAAATCGTAAAACAGTGAATACTAAAATAAAAAAAACAGTAAACATGAATGTTTTTTCTTTCTATATCAGAATGCATAGGCCTTACAGGTGACATCAGAAAGTGCTTATTAAAAAAAGGGCACACGCATTTTAACTTACAACCTTTCTTCGTTTCCTATTTTTTTCCCTGTAAACTTGGGCTAAGTTTTTCTGCCACTCAGACCATTTACATATGCTTTAGGATATGTGCCACAGTTCAAGTTACAAAGTAGAGGGCAAAACCTGCATGCGTCATAAGCAGCTGTAAATGTGGTGTTCAATTTACGTAACCTTAGTCCTCAGCTAACACAAAGGCATCTGAAAGCAGCTCTTTTTCTATGATCTCTGTGCTAAAGCCTATGAGAGTGAATGTTGATGTACCCATAATAAAGTGATGCTGACATTTAAGACCTTCATGGAATTTAAGAGTTTCATGAGAACATTTTGTGCAGGCGTTTGCTAGTGCAGTTTTTAAATTTTGAAATAATGTTGCGTAAAATCAAGTATGTTGTCCCTAACATTCTAAATATCATTTCAAGGTTTTGTCAGTGTATAATATACCTTTAAATCAGTGTATATACACAATTCAACAAGGCTTAAAAGGTCAATGCTTAATCATTTTAAATCTTAATAATGGAGAAAAACAACCAAAATCTTGTCATTTCCCTCTCATTACAACATCATATATTTTAAACTTCTTTACTTGAAGAAAAATATGCATGAAATGTATGTATGACATTAAGTTTTTTTTTTACATTATACAAAGCTTTCAAATAATCAAACACATGTAAAAAAGTAATTAAATAATAATAATAAAAAAAAACAGATGTCATCAATATCAATGCCATATTGTAAATCTGGGAATATTTTGATGTTTGATGTACTTTACAACATTAATTTCAAACGGAATAAACAGAATATAAATACAAGTAAAAACATAAAATGCGAACTTTCAGTTTAAGCAGAACTATGCACTTCTAACGAGTAAACATTGAGGACACACACACGCATGTGTCTAAGGAGCTGTAAACATCGCAATGGACTCGGAAGATGATTTCTCTGAAACAAACTCCAGATCTATAGCTGGAGTTATGGACTTTTTCAACCTCTGCAACAGAGATGGAGAAAGGCACTGGGTTCATGTTGAGAGAAACACAACAAATATTGATATAGGGAGTGTTTGTGCACTGTACATACCTGCATCAGAGACCCTTCGGTGGTCCAAAGCTCATGTACAGCCCCGAGTGGAATCCAGATGATGGAGGCGAGAGAGATGACCCAGCCGACCACCTCCGCCCAGAGCGGGTACGTGTAGGACTTACCGTATCGAGCTGGAGTATACTGAAAAATACTGGAGATCAGAATACCCTGCAGAGAGAGAGACAGGAAAGAGGTCATTGTTATTAAAGGGATAGTTCACCCAAAAATAAAATTCTTTATAATTTCCTCATCCCCAAGTTGCTCTTGAAGAATGTTGGTAACCAAACGGTTTCTAGTCCTCATTGACTTCCATAGTATTTTTTGGAAGTCAATAGGGACCAGCAATTTTTTGGTTACCAACATTCATCAAAATATCTCTTTACAAATCTCTACATGGTTTAGCTCCTCAGTACTTGAGCAAGCTCTTATTGCATCATATTTCTTGCTAGTCTGAAAATTATGGCCAGCTGATAATACATAGAATATCAAAATCGATTGCGGCGGTAGATCCTTTCCCATTTATCAATAAATCTAGATTAAAAAACATCTTTTTTACCTAGCATTCACATAACACACTATCACATGTCTATAATTCAAATCCATTAAAGGATTATTAGGCTGCATAAATTAGATCAACCAGAACCGGGAACACTTTCCATAACATCCGATGTACATCTTGGCATCTATGCTTGTATTAAAGGGATAGTTCAATTTGAAATTAATGTTTGATATGTTTTAGCTTATCCCAAGGGCATCCAAGATGTAGATGTCTTTGTTTCCACAGTATTTTCAATTTTGATATTTTTAGGTCAAACCGTTCTTGTCTGTCAGTCATATAATGGAGGTCTATGGGGTTCACCTCAAAGAGCATGCACAGAGAAGTCCAAATTAAACATGATTTAATGACTCGTAAATGTTAAGTACACATTGATGGCCTAAGACATGAAACGAGCGTTTTGTGTGAGGAAACGAACAGTATTTATATTGTTTTTACCT
>JAQIUQ010002014.1:370000-380000 GCA_030378365.1 Hybognathus amarus | reverse complement strand
GCAACGCCACAGCCTACCTGAGTATTGTTGCTGACCATGTCCATCCCTTTATGACCACAATGTACCCAACTTCTGATGGCTACTTTCAGCAGGATAATGCGCCATGTCATAAAGCTGGAATCATCTCAGACTGGTTTCTTGAACATGACAATGAGTTCGCTGTACTCAAATGGCCTCCACAGTCACCAGATCTCAATCCAATAGAGCATCTTTGGGATGTGGTGGAACGGGAGATTCGCATCATGGATGTGCAGCCGACAAATCTGCGGCAACTGTGTGATGCCATCATGTCAATATGGACCAAACTCCCTAGGAATGCTTCCAGCACCTTGTTGAATCTATGCCACGAAGAATTGAGGCAGTTCTGAAGGCAAAAGGGGTTGAACCCGTTACTAGCATGGGGTACCTAATAAAGTGGCCGGTGAGTGTATATTAAAATGTAATTTATTCCTCTGGAAAAAAGCTGAATTTTCAGCCTCATTACTCCAGTCTTCAATGTCACATGATCCTTCACAAATCACTCTAATATGATGATTTTATGCATCCAAAAACATGTATGATTATTATCCATGTTGAAAACAGTTTTTTACATTTTTATTTCAGGATTCTTTGATGATTAGAAAGTTCAAAAGAACAGCTTTTATCTGAAATGGAAAGCTTTTGTTACATTAAACACTACCCTTTAAAAAGTTTGGGGTCAGTAAGAATTTGTATTTTATTTTTGAGGGTAAATAAATAAGAAATCAATACTTCTATTCATCAAGGATGAGTTACATTGATCAAAAGTTACAGTAAAGACATTTATAATGTTAGAAAAGATTCTAATTAAATAAATGCTGTTCTTTGAACTTTCTATTCATCAAAGAATCCTGAAATAAAAATGTAAAAAACTGTTTTCAACATGGATAATAATCATACATGTTTTTGGAGCATAAAATCATCATATTAGAGTGATTTGTGAAGGATCATGTGACACTGAAGACTGGAGTAATGATGCTGAAAATTCAGCTTTTTTTCAGAGGAAAAAATTACATTGTAATATATATTAACATAAAAAAGTCATTTTAAATTGTCATAATATTTCACAATATTACTGTGTTTTTGTGTATTTTTTATCAAAAAATTGATGTCTTTAATGGTGTCTAAACTTCAGTTGTCCATTTCAATTAATTCACTCCGAAAATGTTTTAGTAAAAATATATGTAGGCCTAGATATTGCCTTTTGTTATTTGTCATTAAACCGATGCACAAATAAAAAATTCAAACTGTAATATCCTTCCCTCCACTTTTGTTCTGTTCCCTTTCACATTAATTTATTCAAACTTAGATTTACTGTATTGAACTTTTTGAATTTTAATAAAATAAAATAAAAATTAATAAAGTGATTGAGAATAGATATCTCTAAATCAAATCTTCTGAAACTAAAATTATGTTTAGATCAAAGTATAACAAAATCTCAAATGTAAGAATACAATATTTGTTTGTAATGTGAAATTAGAGCATATGTACCCTGGAAATGTGAGGAATCCCCAGCAGAAAGCCAATGCTGCACACTGCCAGAACAATCAGCTCCTTCCTCTTAAAAACTCGCAACGCTTTCTTGCCAAAGCCGTCCATGATGAAAGTTACAGCCACTTCCACCATGGCAAACTGCACAGATAAACATGTACATTCACACAAACAATAGTCCAAAATGTTCAAATGTGAATGTACAAATTGAACATGCATATAGCTCTGTTATGAAACCTGGTGAGCTCCTGATCACTTTACTGATCTCCTTTCCATTCACAAGAATGAGACATTTTCATTTATTATTATTATTATACTGCACTCAAATTTCTCATCTTGCTTACAAGATGCTGACATTGACTCTCTCACAGTTGCGATCTTTCCGGTGTGTGCAATGAGAAAACAGCATTACAGTTTACACAGCCCGAAGAGAAAATAAGAATCCTGTGATCTTAGTCCAGTAAATTATGATTTTTTTGGCATACAAACAACAATAAAAGCAGATGATAAATATAATCCTTTTTTTACTCTATGAGATTTACTGAATTTCCTGCTCATCAACAAACCTTGAGAACTCTCAAGGACATGGGAAGACTGGGCCTACAGCTGCAGAAACTGATAATACAGATGAAAGTACATGAAATGAGCACATTTGCCATCTGTAGCCTAAAAAAATGTACCAAGGCCACATCATGTTTATACTTTGTAAGGAAGATAACTGCAGAATTGCATTATAGAATTGAATAGGAAAATTCTCAGCGACAAAATTAATCCAATATGTTGCACAGAATGCAAAGAATGGCAGATTATAAAAACATGCATATATGTATTTAAGTATACGATGCTGAAAAAGCAGTGAGATCCATTACAAAAGTTAAAGGGTTAGTTTACCCAAAAATCAAAATTAAGTCATTAGTTACTCACCCCATGCTGTACCAAC
Source organism: Hybognathus amarus (assembly GCA_030378365.1). Taxonomy (NCBI): domain Eukaryota; kingdom Metazoa; phylum Chordata; class Actinopteri; order Cypriniformes; family Leuciscidae; genus Hybognathus; species Hybognathus amarus. Next base: position 377,551 of record JAQIUQ010002014.1, on the reverse strand, counting down.
CCCGTAAGACCTTCGTTCATCTTCGGAACACAAATGAAGATGTTTTTTATTTAATCTGAGAGCTGGATCACTCCTCCATAGACTGCCTAAGGGACTGGCTCTTGACGGCCCATTAGAGTCATCAAAGAAAATGTTTCAATATTCCATGTGCCTGCAGTGGCTCAATTATAAGTTTATCAAGCGACGAGACTACTTTTGTGCGAAAAAAAAACATAAATAACGACTTTATTCGACTATTCCATTACTTCCTTATGGGCGCATGCGCGAGAACTGTACGTTCTTCTTCTACTACTTCTTGTTACCGGCTGCTCACCGCTTAGGAGTATTACCGCCACCTACCGTATAAGATGATGACCCATATATATATATATATATACGGCTCTCCAGATTATAAGGCACACTGTCGTTTTTTGAGAAGATTAAAGGCTTTTAAGTGCACCTTATAGTGCGGAAAATACGGTAATTGAAAAGCGTATGTACAGGGCAGATCTTCCTCTGCTTGTAAACAAAGTTTTGCGCTTCCAGCTATATCAGCCATAGACTGTAAAGATATCAGCACGTCATCTTATACGGTAGGTGGCGGTCAATACTTCCTAAGCGGTGAGCAGCCGGTAACAAAGAAGTGAGAAGAAGAACGTCAGTTCTCGCGCATGCGCCCATAAGGAAGTAAAGGAATAGTCGAATAAAGTAGTTATTTATGTTTTTTCGCACAAAAGTAGTCTCGTCGCTTGATAAACTTATAATTGAGCCACTGTAGTCACATGGAATAATTAAACATTTTCTTTAATGACTTTATGGGCCGTCAAGAGCCAGTCCCTTAGGCAGTCTATGGAAGAGTGATGCCAGCTCTCAGATTTAATCAAAAATATCTTTATTTGTGTTCCGAAGATGAACGAAGGTCTTACGAGGTTGGTACAGCATGGGGTGAGTAATTAATGACTTCATTTAATTTTTGGGTGAACTAACCCATTAAGTTTAGCACATGTTCACAGAGAAAACAATTGAGTCCTGTGCGAATTGCTTAATATAAGGAACATGTTTGCTGTATGTAGGTTTCAGGCAGAAAGGCAGCTTTCTGGGGTTTAGAACAGAGCTAGTTTGTGCATGCTTAAACTATGAGGCCTATTCTCTTCTACCTGACTGTCCAGTCCAAGGCAGAGTAACATGATGAAAAACAGAGGTGCCCAGAGCTGAGAGATCGGCATGGTGGAAAACACTTCAGGGTATACCACAAACACCAGACCAGGCCCTGAAGAAAAACACATACACAAAAATCACACCGATTAAGAGAAAGATGACACCAGTTGACAAGTTGTTCTGCCAAAGTAAACATTAACAACAATGGTCTTAACCATCAAGAATAACCAGATCTGTCACACAGTACTTTTACTGTTTAGTAATGCTTCACCTAACACGTTTACCCTTTTTTTCTTTCTTTTTTTTTCTCCAACTTTCAAAAAAATGCAGGTTATATATTCCTACAGTACTAAAACCCCAAAATAAGATATTGTACAGTAGGAAGGAAGGAGGACTCTAAATAGAATGAAAAGGTTTGGAAAAGTGACGCTGTCTAATTTTAGATTTTAAGGTCTTTCAAAGAGAAAACAAAGAGTTAAAGAATTAAAGTGACAGAGACATTAAAGGGATACTCCACCGTTTTTTCATATTAAACTATGTTATTCCGAGTTGATGCATACCTCTGTCGTATCAGTGCGTGCCCTCAATCGCTCTGACGCGCAGACACTTTGTTAGCACTTAACTAGCCCAGTTCTTTCAATATGGGCCAAGCAAGCCCCTTTTCCACCAAAGCATTTTGAGAGCCGGTTCGGAGCCGGTGCCTGCACGTGAACCAGTTCTTCGTGTTTCGACAGCCAAAGAACCGGTTCGCGGCCGGAAAAACTGGTTCCAAAGCGGCACTAACTCTTTGCTGGACTAGAACCGTTCTTTTAGCACGTCATGCTTACGTCGGGGGCTGGGGCGGGTTTAGATGTGTTCTAAACATATTTTCTGACCATCGCAAAGCCAGGAGAAACTGCAGAAACACGCAAGCGTTTTTATTTATTTTATTTTTTTTATTTGAAACATAAGCAAAGAAGAAAACAGTCACGATATAGAACAAATAAATGGAAAGAAAAGACACAAGACAGGGGTACATAACTTCAGAAAAGATTACATATCAAACGAAAAGATTAAAAGACTTACATATTCAGAGATGTATAGTAACGAAGTAGAACTACTTAAGTACTGTACTTAAGTACTATAATGCTGTATCTGTACTCTACTAGAGTATTGTTTTTTTCTCATACTTCTACTTTTACTTCAGTAGATATTTTCGATGAATTTAATACTTCTACTTCGATATTTTTTTAATGTTCTGCTAGTTACTCGTTACAATTATAAAATTTTTACGAATCATTCGTGGCAATCACATGCCAGATTTATAGGGTAATGGTATTGATTGACACACACATTGACAACTAATGCAGGGGTTGTCCTGCAATGACATTTTTTAGCGCCCGCCAAAGCAAATTTGTATCCCGCCAAAGCTCCTTATTTGATTGCTACACTGTAAAAAATAAATAGTAAAAAATAAAATAAAAAAAGTAAATACTAGTGAAAAAAAACAATGTAATTTACTTGAAAAAGTTAGTTAAGGCAAGAATTTAAAAAACGAAGGAAATTCCATATCAGTACTTAATTCAAGCGAGTAGAAATGAAAGTGTAAATATCAACTCAATAAAATTAAGTAAAAATTACTCAACTTTTCTGATACTGGGGTTCCCATCATGCACTGGACCTTGAATAATTAATGAGGCTCATTTTTCACTGGTTTCCAGCTGTATTTACACTTATTTATCATTGATATTTGTTGTCAGTATTAGTAACTTGCCATTTTGTGACATTTCGAGTAAATTTTTTGCTCAAAATGACACATTCAAATACAGAACGACCCATCAAATGTTACCGCATTGTGTATTGTCTGCCAAGTATTGAGGTGTTTGCATTCACATGATGTTTAACATCTGACATGATTCTTAGATGATCCAAGTAAAGCACATACTCTAAAAGACTAATCAAATTTAAGATTATTGTTTTTGTGAAATGTAATACAAAGGCAAAGGAAATCGATATTAATCAACCTTTTACTAGCCGAGTTAAAATTACTTATTTTTTGTAAAGTTTACTTAATTCATATTCCAAGTAAATTTACCTTAAAGATTTCTAATTAAAGCTACTGATGAATATGTTTAGGTTTTTACTTGGCAAATCTTTGTAAATTTACTAGCATTTTCTGAGTGAGATAGTTTAGCAAGCATTTTTCAAGTAAATCCTACTCCATTTTTTTACACTGTAGTTCAAACTTTTGACTGCTTTCTTTAATAATTACATGACACAATACTTGTACTTTTACTTTTAGTACTTAAGTAGTGAATTTTTAAATAAACTACTTGCAATACTTAAGTAGAAAAAATGTTGAATACTTTAGTACTTCTACTTGAGTGTGGTGCTTAAAGAGCACTTCAACTTCTACTCAAGTCACTTTTTTGATAGAGCACTTGTACTTTTACTCAAGTCCGGGTTTCTAGTACTTTATACATCTCTGTACATATTTCAATTGTTTTTAAAGTTTTCTTGGTAGGTTACACAAGTTAATCCCAAAGCAATGTACCTGCAAGCGTTTCTAGCGACGTACACAGTGACGTAACGACGTCGTTCCCTGGGCGCTCTCAGTCAGTGGAAAAACAAACAGGTTCTGAACGGGTTCGCAAGTTGAACCAACTCCGAACCAACTTTGAACCAGTTCCGAACCAGTTCTTTTTGGGTGGAAAAGGGGTAGCAGAGAAGTGACCAAACACCTCCACTTTTTCCCTATTTAAATACAGTTACTCGAGCAGTGTAACTCGACCTAGGACGGTGACAAAATAAAACGTTGCGCTTTTCTTCAGCGTGTAAATTGGATAACTATAATGTATGGCGGAATACCACAGCAAGTGCTTGGGAGAACTTCGAACTCGGTACATATTTATCCATGGACTCGGCGCAGTAATATCATCACTCCGGAGAGTGAGAGGGGAGAGGACTTTTCACTAGGGATGCTCCGATCAGGATTTTTGCAGCCGATACCGAGTACCGATTTCTTGTCATGGTGATCGGCCGAATAACGAATTTCGATTCCGATGCTTAATTGACTTAATATAAGACAAATAAACAAAATGGAACAGTTTAATGCAACTCATAAGGTTTATTTAAACATTGTCCAATACTGTGGAGGACAAAATAAACATTTAGTCTCCTAAAATGGAGAAGTCTGATGTAACTTAAACATCGTCCAATACAAGTCTGAGCAGGACAAAATAAATAAATAAAAGATCAAACAACATTTAAACTCCTAAAAGAACAAATTGAAGTGGTTTGATACAACTCATTGGGTTTAATTAAACATTGTTCAATGTTAAAGAGAATAAAATAAATAGAAACATTTCAACTCCAACATGGAGAAGTCTGATGTAACAAATAAGGTTTAATTAAACATTCTCCAATATAAGTATCACGTACGTCCTCACGCGTTGACGTCATCAAATCGCGATCGGTTTGTAAGATCGGCCAAGTTAGTGAGTACTGATCGAGTCAAAAATTGTTATGATCAGCCGATACCGATCTCTGGCCGATCGATCGGAGCATCCCTACTTTTCACAATTGATGATATTACTGCGCCGAGTAAGCACTTGCTGTGGTATTCCGCCATACAATATAGTTATCCATTTTACACGCTTAGAGAAAGCGCAATGTTTTATTGTGCGTCACCGGCCTAGGTCGAGTTACACTGCCTGAGTAACTGTACTTAAATAGGGAAAACATGGAGGTGTTCGGTCGCTTCTCTGCTTGGCCCATATTGAATGAACTGAGCTAGTTACAAGTGCTAACAAAGTGTCTCGCACGCACTGAGAAGAGAGAGGTATGTATCTTCGTCTTAGTTAAGGGAATAACATAGTTTAATATGAAAAAACGGTGGAGTATCCCTTTAAACCATTTATTATGACGAGGATATGCTCAGCAAAGCTGCTGAACCGCACAACTATAACTGCATTGCTCAGAAAAAAGATCGGCCTGCTGTTCTGAGAGATGCCTCCTCAAAAAATGTGTATGAGAAAACACTACAAAATCAAACATTGTGCATACTAATAATTTTCTGAAGTACTGTATAACTGCCAAGTATAACTGCCACTGTATTCCTGTTTCTCCCATGAATGGTCTCTTTTATTCCCTTTCTCTGGCATAATCCTATTCACCCTTCACCTCCTCTCACGCTTATCCTCTCTCTGGTGGTACAGAACAAGAACGTTTCATTTATCATCTCACTTCATTTTAACGTTTGAAGCTGGGATTTTCCCCACAGCATTCTCATTTCCTTCGCTTGCGAGGTGTTGATATTGACTTCCTTAGGGCTGTTTCACGCACAAAACCAGCGCATATTTATATCAACGTTCACATTAATAGGTCACAGCAGTGTTTACATTGCCAGTGCCCGGTTCTGTGTAGATTAATTAGGACTCGATTGTAAATGTGATTTTACTTATGTACAGTGCATTAGATTTCACACCCATCACAAGAGCACAACAGAAAAGAGCACATAAGAAAAATAACAGATCTTTTGTGCAGTGGTGGATACAGAAAGTGGATGATGGGTGGGCCTATAAAAGTGTAGGTGGTCTGGAATAATTCACATCCCCATGTTTTTCAATCGGCTTAATTTAGAAGAAAATGAACCGGTCACTGTATAAACACCCATGACTTAAAGAGGAAGTATGTAAGGTCCAAGATTAACCAGGTAATGAACACATCAAAGTGAACATGGTATAATGAACGCTTCAATACATCATAAACCTGTTCAGAAAGACAAATGTTCCCGTTTATAAAGTTTCATTTGATGCGTTCAGGCAGTGTGAACAGCCTCAATTAGTTGTCAAAAGAATTGCCAGGTGCAGATCTGTTGGATGGATTTATTTTAAGCCAAACGCTTGTGTTAGACAGAGTGTTAGCCTTGCTTCATGACACATAGCAACACAGCTTAAAGTATTCCTCATATGTTGGATCTTAGATTGCATTTAGTCTACTTTTGAGACAAGCATCCGTAAGAGCTGTGTTTGTGCCACTGTGTTCTAGGTGCCACTAGTGTTGCAGATACATACCTTTGAACACCCACTCAGATTGCGCAGTGCGATCAAGTGCGAGCGGCCACCAGGTAAAAAAAACAACACAAAAGCAAAGCAGGAAAGAGAGAGATCCAACCTGAGTTCTGATCACAACTATATCACAAAGAGAAATTACAATGTCTGAATCCTGTATCGACAACCAACCATGGCTAATACAGTGCACACATGTGACCTATGTACAGTTCAGAAAACCCCTCGCTCCCAACTATTAAATGCAAATATTATATAACCAATGCCAGACTAAAAATCAACCCAACTAACCAATTTCTCCAGTAAGAAAAGCGGTGCATTCACAAACTTTCTAGCCATATACCCTTTCAACAATTCCTCAAAAAGACTGTCTATACTTTCTTTGCTGGCCTTAGAGTCTGAAGAGGTAACAGTTAGGATTTTTTCAGGATGTCAATAACCAGTTTGCACTGAAAGAAACAAAATAGAAAGTTTTGTCATGACACTAGATGGCACAGGCTTATAGGTTAACTCAACCTGCTCGCAATCATTACATTGTCTATAGGGCACAGCTGATTGGTTCCTGCTGTATCAGTAGCCAATCAGCTCACATGCTTAACCTTTAAATACTTGGTTGTTTGTAATAGATAGCTGTTTAGACATTTTTTGGTAAAAAAAAATCTGCTAGGATATTATAGCATCTGTTAGTTGGTGCGAAGAACATAGCGTAACTGAAGAGATCAATTAGCATATTCTTATTAAGATTAGGATATAGTTCTAATGCATGATAACACAAACCACACTTAAAAGAATTATATTTAATTCATTCTTTAATAAATAAAAATTTCATTAATAAATCTAATATTGAAGAACTATAAATTGTATTATTAAAAAAAAAAAAACGTATTTCCCTGGATCTGACAGGTTGCCGATCTGGATGGGCCTATGCCCACCAGTAGCTGCGCCCTACGCCCCCTGGTCCTTGAAACTGAGCTGTGATTCATGGCTGGATGAAGACAGCAATTAAAGATAACAGGAAATGTGGTATTTCCAGTTCAAGTCATTCAATGTATTTAATGCTTGTGAACAAACCATGAAAAACACAAGGACATGGGAGGACTAGTTTTACAGCAGTAGAAACTGATAAAAACCCGAAAAAACAAAACAAAAAAAAACACTTACCATCTGTGGCAATGTCATCTACAGGTAGGTTGTGAATGTGAGCCATGTACCCGATGGCAGAGAAAATAACAAAGCCTGCTACGACACTAGTGGCTGAATTTGCCAGAGAGATGATAAATGTGTCCCTGTAAAATAAAAGTTAATCGTGACGAGGAGAATCATGCATTTTTAAGATAACAGATCCTTTAGCTCTGAAAGCACTTAG
>JAQIUQ010002014.1:140000-367500 GCA_030378365.1 Hybognathus amarus | reverse complement strand
GGAGCATAGGAGCATGTGGTTGCACAACAAATGCGAGCTCCGGCTAACACTTGGCACTAGTTCAAGTGTACTTAGACTGTAAAGGCTAAAAAGAGGATTTCCGTTTAGGACAACAAAATGTTGGCCAACCAAAATAGGGTGAGCCTTACCTCTGCTTTAATGTAATAATACTATAACTATACTATAAGTGTAAGTGGGAAACCATGCCATGACCAAACCAAAGCTACTATCAGAGAAGTAATGTTGGTGTACTATCTGTAGTAGTGGTCATGACCTCCAACTAGAGATAGTGTTACTTTAATTCAAGTTTATAGAGATCTTTGGGGACAAAACAAAATACTTTTAGATAGAGAAAGCATGAAGGTGGCCTTCTAAACAGTATAGTCAAGTCTGGGGAGTTTGTGATCGTGCCGTCACAAGGCTCTCTGTGCACTTTAGACTCTAATGAACGAGTAAAACATAAAGTAAAGAGTTAAATAGAATAATCAAATGTCTTGATACAGTATCATATAAATGATCAATTACCAAATGCAATTCCAACCTAAATTCAGAGGTCGCATTAAAATGGAGTTAGATAAAAGAAAATTGGAATTAAACTAGTTTTTCACACTGAAAAGACAGAACGTGCATAAAACCTTCACCAGCTTATCGGAAAACGGTAGTTCGACCGATTGGGTGGGCCATAGATAGTAAAAAAAAATGTAATCTGTCACTCACTCAAAGAACTGTTGACTGGCTGATTGCAGATGCGTGGCATTGCCAGGAAAACCAGTGGAACAGTTGCCAACTGCATTCCATGTGTTGTTGCAGGATTGCCATGGCAATGAGGGGCTGAACGAATGAAGCAGGTAGTAGAGAGCCCAGGTCATGAGCACGTTGTAGTAGGTGCAGAGCACGTAAGAAATCACTACCGTGGCAAGCCCCACACCTGAGGATAGACAAAGAAACAGTGAGACACCAGAAAATGACGTCGCTTCCTGCCACCATTTCCGAGTCTTTCACTGCCGAACAGACTCATATTGGAACAGCGCTTAGGGCTCCTCAGAGGCACTGAAATGTTTAGAATTAGGTTTTTATTTAAAAAAAGAATAAAACCGTTGACCTCCAGATCTTTCTAGGTTGGTGTACAAGTTTCAAAAGAGCAAATTGTCATGACCGCCGTTTTCATTTTACTTTAGGTCAAATTATATTAAGATAACTCTTATCTAACAACATTTGTAAACATACGTTAAAAAAAAGAAAGTCTAGTTTCCCAGGATTCTTTTGTTATCCTTTCTTAGTGAATATTTTGGTGGTTGACCAAGACACCAGGGGTTTCTTATGGCTCCAGATACCTTATGCAAGAGGTTCTTGGAGATTTAAATCAGATAGTCTATTTTTTTTATTATCATTTATTGAGGATTGCATGAATAAATCCAGTAAGGCTGTACAATGTTATGCTGTAGCTTAGATTTCAAAAGACCTCAGGCACACACAATTCTGAAGAGCTAAAAAATATTTGTACCCTGCTTACATGTGATTCCGATTGGATTGATATTGTGGGGTTTTAAATGTGTTGTTGGAACAAGTAGTCTCATAATCTTGATCTTATGAAAACTTAAGCTTCAAATAGCTTTTTACTACTTGTAGCTTACAATGGTTCTTAACTTGTTCTAAATGGGATATCAATTGGAACTTCTGCATATTTCCAAATATATTGTGCCAAACAGCTTGTTTAACAATGCTGCCAATATTGAATGGGGGGACGTCACAAAACCTGTGCATGTACTGTAGGTATTTGCCTTTCATGAAGTGACTGATACACCTTAATATCACAGAGTTAATTGGATGCACAGCCTTTAAAGCTAAAAACCACTGGCTTATGCAAGAGTATTTCTGTTTCTCAATGATTTCATGTATTAAAGGCGCTCTAAGCGATGCTACGCGTTTTTAGGCTGAAATGTGTTTGACACATATAGCAAACAACATCCCACTTTCGGCTAGATCCCTGTCCCCTGGACACAAAGTAAAAACAAACGCTCTCTGTAGACACCCCAGGCTCCACAAATGGCAACAAAAACAAACTGGTCCAACCTAGACCACGAAACATAACAGTGTTCCAGCCAATAACTGACAAGAATGATTTGGGGGGTTAGTGTGCATGCAATGGAGGGGACGGTGGGGGTGGGTTGAGCTAGCCTCCGTTTTTTCTGACAAAACTTTGAACATTAACAAGAAGTGACGTCACCCAACATTGCTTAGATCACCTTTAATTGTATCCTGAGAAAACAGAGAAACAGAACTCTTAGCGCACAACACAATATGCTTTTCTTTATAAAGAGATTCAATGGCCAGGAGTAAACTTAATACACTTCTTTTGTGCTGACACATCTCTGAAATTCTGATGCAGAACAGACTTGCTTCATATGGTTTTGATTCATTACTGCCCAACTGTAATCAGCATTGAAATCTCATATAAGCCTGAAGTGAAACAGAATTAGATTTAGAAATGGACATCAGGAAGATGTTTAAGAATTAAGTGTCAAATAACAAAAACATTCCCATCCAGTCATCATCAGAGTTCTTAAAGCTGCAGTCCACAGTTTTTCCTCTTTGTTGCCATCTCTGTCCGAAATCTGCAGTTGCAGTCATTCGCGGAACTATCAACTTTACGTGAGCTGTATTTCGACATGGCACAGCGTGGATGAACACAATGTTTTGAGGAGAGTGTGTGTGTCAGTCACCGCGCCGATGTGGATACTGGCATTCGCAATCACATTTGACCAATATAAGAATTTTCGCCCTAAAATGTAATCTGAAAAGTAAGTAACATTCACTTTTGTTCTTTTGACTAAGGGAAAATCTAACGTTTAAATCTAACGATCACATATCATATCACGTCAAACCGTGCAAATTATACTTTTCTACGGTTTTCTACTGTTACTACTGTTCTCAAATTGTTAATGTTAACTATATCAGCATTGCGTGACTACATTTAAAGCCCTTCAGATATTTATCCTTGTTTTCGCATGGGCCGGTTGCAGTCTCTTTTCCAAGCTCTAAGTCCAAAATCTTTTGCATTTTACAGCGGTTGAATCTGGTGATTGTCATTTGAATCATTTTGGATCTGCCATCAAATTAATAATGGCGCTTTTCCATTACCAGTACCAGCTTCGACTCGTTTTGTTCCGTTTTCCATTGCAGACAGTACCGCCACAACTAGTACCCAGTCGTCATAGGGACGCCTTTCGTTCCTCGTTGCCCTATCAATCTCTTGCAGGAGTTGCCATAACATTAGTAGTTAGTTTAGAAACTACCTCTGGCCAAACTATTTAAAAATACCGGGGTTATTCTGGATACTCCACCTGGCGCGCGTAATGATGACGCAGTGAACGGTAACTATTCTCTCTGACCAATCAGTAGTCGGCATTGTTTTCACAGCTTCGCCTCAGCTCGCTCAGAACCTCGTCGGAGGTGGTACAAAAAAAAGTACCCGAAAGCAGGAACAGGTACAACTTTTACACAGTGGAAAACCAATCAAAGGCAAGGTGAACCGAGTCGAGCTGGTACTGTGTAGTGGAAAAGCGCCATTTGTTTAATTATATCAGGTGCTGTGAGAAAAGGCTATAAATCTCCACCTCAAGAATCCTCACACGCAATATAGTCTACTAGCCGAGACTCTTCTTTGTGTACAGATGTGACGTAATGACGCAAAAACATGCTCGAATCTCCCGTGGAAATCCACCAGTACCACTGAAATTAAAAACATTATTACAAGCTTACTGTTTTGAATCGAGCTAAGGCAAGCAGACAATTGAACTCTAGCTATTTATTTACTTGCTTTTTAACCTAAGAAAGTTACGGACTGAAGCTTTAAAATAAGCTTTTGCCATAAAAAAGGGAAAAAAATTATATTACCCATTCCTCATGGTCCGTTTATGATTTCCTTGACAAACCAAACAGTTTGAACCGTTCTGAATTCAATATAAACATGTCTATTCAACATGACTTGGTAGGACATGGGATGAAGAGGCAAAGATCACTGATTTTAATTTTTGCCATGTTTTGATGCCAGCTTTAAGTCCTAGGATTAGCTATCATCACTCTCTACGGATCTTGGCATTGTTTTGTGTATTCCCACCACCTAAATGGAATGTTCATTAGTTGTTTCAGGCCTGAATGGTAGAAAGCACTAAAAAACGGAATGTTGTTGTTGTTGGCACATTCTGTGGTGCCTTCTGAGGTCATATAAACTCCCCCAGAGCATTTTGTTCTCCTGAGCTTGAGCCTAAATTATTCCACTGCTAAACAATAATACAGACGAAGGGCATTATGGGATTATTGGATGCTCTACTTGGAAATCCAAAATTGACATTTAGTCTATGATGAGATCCATTGCATGTAAGATTATTGTATACGTTGTGTTAAATTTGAAGTTGTTGAAAGGTTGTATGCATTTTTAAAGAACAAGTGTGAACCTAAAATACCATCACATATTATTAAAGGAGAAAACACAATACTTGAATACCTTTAATATGCATTATCTTTCAAAGAGTAAATAAACACCTACATCCATATTGTTATCTTTTGGAAAACAGCTGGGCCTCCAAATATTTTGTTTTGTGTGACAAATATTATTGCCGGCAGTCGAGACAGAAAGATACTTTTTGTTTTCTAAGAAAAGCTCATCTACTATATTTTTCATCTGTTTTCTTGTGCAGAAACAAACCCAAGAATTTATCCTCTCCCAGGTACCATATGAAATCCTAGCACCAGTTCCACAAATTTGTACAACAACTGTATAACTGAACATAAATGCCTGCATTTTTCCTGTTTAGTTCACAGTAGTTCATTGTTTATTTGTGAGTGTGGGCATTTTCACCTTAGGAACCTTGTTAAATCATGCAACCCTGATGTCAACGATTGTTGAAGGCTATTATTACTCTAGAGACAGAAAGAATACTGAGGTATAAGGTTACTTTTCTGACCATACCAAGATATAACCCATAAATAAAAGTCCCGAAAGATATTACAAAAGTTAAAGGAGGAGAGCTATTATGGAGAGCTATTAGGAGGAGAGCCATAGAGAATTACCCTTTACTCACTTTTTTTCTTGTGGATCATCTGTAACATCAAAAATAATGTGACAAAAAGAGTACATTTCAGTTAAAAGAATATACAGAAAGAACTACCTACTTCAGTCCCTCTGCTAGCAAGGAGCCATAATCGGCTGAAATGAGCCCTATATCAAGGGATGGACCCAAAAGATTTGACCGGGTAGACTATCTCTGTCTTTGAGGAGAGAAGCCTTTAGTTAGCGGGTGAAAGAGTCAAATTTAAAAAAGAAAGAAAGAAAGGAAAGAAAGAAAGAAAGAAAAGAAACTCAAATGATGAACAGTGATGGCTGAGCTTGGTGTTGACAGTCACTTTAGTCATTTACACACAAATTGAATTTTTATTTTATTAAAATTGTATTTTTATATATATATATATATATATATATATATATATAATGAAGAGGATTGATTCAGGTACAGAACAAGAGATCAGCCATCACCAGGTCATCAGACACTGTATGACGTGCCATATTTACAGGTCCACACATTTTTACAGGGAAAATCCAACACAAGGGTGAGAGGGTGAGAAAATCTGTATCCATGCTAGAACTGCAATGTCAATACAGAGATGGGTTGATACACTAAACATAGTCCAGCAAAATGATAATGTCATTGACATGACATGCATATTTTTGTGTCCAAGTGCATTATTACTTTTTAAAATAATTTGATAAATTCATGACATGTATCACTTTATTAAAATAATCCACAATCCACCACAATATATTTTCGGAACATTCAAATAATAAATAGGCCTATTATTTTATTTTTATGCTTTGGTACCTAAGCATGATAATGCATCATCCAGAGGATCCCAATTGATCTTTGTGGCTGAGGGAAAAGATTGTAGACTCTCTCAGGTCCTGTTTACACCTGGTATTAAGATGCATTTTGGTCAATAAGATCACAAGTGGACGAAGCTAAATACAGGTGTAAACGGGGTCTAAAATGTTTTGAGCTTCCAGAGGTAGCCGAAATGCATTCGTAGAGTTAACATGCTGTCGAATGTGTTTAAAAAGCTGTAAAAGCCCGCCTACTCTCTGCCAACTGGTTTAATGTGTAAACATTAAGGGAAGCACACTAGCCAGACAGGATTTCAGGAAAAGCTTACCAAGCACAATGTTATCTCACCATTTTTGATTCTAACACACTTACTTCAGGGCAGTCTTGCGGCTATCAGAGCAGAAATGAAAGCTGCTGCTCTCCATGTTTTTCCGTTGTCTCAGGGCACGTTTGCTGTATATGTAAATGTGCAAGCTTATTTTGTCTATTGAATGATCTAAAAAAAACACATACATTTACACATAGACCCCTGATAAAAAAAATCAGGACAGAAGTGGTTGAAAGTGGACAAAAGTGATGGACTAAAATAACAGGTGTAAACAAGTATGCGTCTCCCTCGTTAAGTTGTGATCCAATCGACCAAAACGCATCTTAATACAGGGCCTAAGTTGCAACAGTCAGGTGATACAACTGTAATGAATGTCCCTATATGAAATAGAAAAAAACATTATTTAAAAAAAACATTATTTTTTTAATTGTTCTAAAAATTTCGTTTTAAGTTACAAATGTTACACTTTAAAGTATTTTCATGATAAACATTTTTATATAAAATTTTAAAGAAAAAAACGGTCACATTTTATAGGTGTCTTTAACTACTATTTACTTACATCAAAAAATGTTAGGTATGATGTTGGTCATGTTGTTTTGCAAAATACTTGTGCTGCTATTGAGGAGGGATATGGGTAAGATTACGGACAGGTTTGCTTGTATGGGTCGGTTTAAAGGGGGGTTAAGGGGTAACAGTTATAGATGTCACCACAAAAATTAATTACAGATGTTATATGCAGGTATTTAAAAAAATGGGTACAATGTAAAATCATGCATGTCCACAATCAGTGCATTGTATCATATGATTAATCTTCTAAATGTTAGTATATAATAGTTATACACTTAAAGTGGGACTTGCAAATTTCTTTCATTTCTTGCAAAAAGATAAGAGAGGTGATGAATCTTATTTAGTGGTTATTACAGTATATAGAGTTCCATTCAAGCTGCAATTCATTTAATGTTTTAAACGTCTCGATTAATGCATTTTTAAGCTGTAAACTTAATGCAAACTTAACCTGATGATTATTTTTGTATCAATATAAAACTACTTTATTAAATCACAATCGATTATGGTTTATCTAACCAAACTTTTGCATTGCAGCCTATTCCAGTAACTATGTTCCGAATATGGTCATGATTTATTCTGTTTTTGATCAGTTTACTACTTTTACTTTATCTTTGTTGACACAGTAAAAAAGAACAATAGAAACGAAGCAGAGGCTTGTTCCATAAAATGCGCTAAGAAAATTGTGGATTACAGTCCACAACCTGACATGAATTACATTAACAAATCAGTCGGAGCTGAACGGGTTCCATAAGAGAAATTTAAGTTCACGCAATACCACTAATTTGACCCTGATTCAATGAGGCAAAATCATTTGATATGCACACTATTTTTCAGCAGCTCTAGCTCCACTATAGCAAATAGCACAGTTTGGGCTGTTTAATGTGTTTGTTGCTTGTTGCTTTCCTCAGTACATAATGTACATGTCACAGGTATATTCTCCATCTGTAAATGTTAGAAAGTCATGCAAATATTTCCATTTCGCTGTCATGATTGGACGAGGCTTTGGTAAGTAAGCCTCCACAAAACTTTGCAATAGAATAGGAGCTCAATAATTCTGACTAAAATATCGTTTTCTTAAAATATTTGTTGTTGGACATTCAAATGTGCCTTATGTAGAACTTTAAACCTAATCGTAAGTGTATTTTTAAGATAGCAGTAACTGTAAAGGGACTACTGTAATTGGGTAAATCTAATATAGGCCTAATTACTAACTCAGATGCGTGTTCCTCTTACCAGTTAAAATTGAGTCTGTGAACTTGTTATTTATTATCACTTTTAATTGAGTGATTTTAACGTCTGCTTTAAAATGCTTTTTTTATTGAAAAGTTCTAATGGGTGGTGGCATGGTGAGATCGGAGGGTAGAGAAAGGAAATCACCGAGTTAGAGAGCCCAGCTGAGAGAGAGAGAGAGAGAGAGAGAGAGAGGGAGGATGTTCAAATGTCCTATTAACCATAAAAGGAACTACAGCTGCCATAAACAAAACCAAAGTGAAATGTATTCATATATTTTAATTTATCATTGGGCACTATACATTCAAACAGTCATTAAGAAAAGAAAACCTGTAGGTATTATATATGAAGAGTTCAGATGCAAAAGCCTCTAAGTGCCATTTGAAATTTTCTTCTAAAATTATCATTTTTATCAAGCTTTTATATTAAAGTTCAGTAATTTCACTTAAATGGCAATGAAGATTACCTATTAATTGTCATTTAAGTGAAATTACTGAACTTAAATATACAAGCTTGATAAAAATGGTCATTTTAGAAGAAAATTTCAAATGGCACATAGAGGCTTTTGCATCTGAACTCTTCATATATATATATATATATATATATATATATAGCATAAGTTGCCAGAGTGACTGATCTATGTTAAATTTGGTTTATGGAACCAAATCAACTGACATTGAGTCAGACTAAAAAAAAAAAGGTAAAAAGTATAAAAGTATAAGAATTAGCCTGCCCTTGACCAAATTAGTGTACCAGTATAAGTTGCCAGATTGACTGAGCTTGAGCTATGTTCAGTTTGCTTTATGGAACCAAATCAACTGACAATGAGTTAGACTAACAGAAAAAAGCATGGCTTATTTGGTAAACTTGTTTTATGGAACAAGCCTCTCTGGACATACAATGCGACAAGGTGCACAGCAGGCAAAGGCGTCTAGAGATTTTACGAGGAATATATCTTTGTATATTTTATTTATAAAACATATTCCTTAAACTCATTTGATGTCAAATAATTCAACAGACTTGAACACAGTTGAAAGTTGAACAGTCCGCCATTAGTTTGACTGAAATGCCAGAATGTCCAATACAACAAAAAAATCAATAAGACATTTGCTGTACTATGTTTGGATGGTAGAAAAGAACCCAGGAGATGTGAGTGATTGGGACACATGGTCCACTCACCTTTGAAGAGGGGACATATTTTAGCCAGAGCATGGACCGGCCCCAGATGAGTGTACTGCCCAACAGTGAACTCCATGAAAAGCAGTGGGATACCACAGAGAAACAACATGATGAAGTACGGAATCAAGAAAGCACCTGGAACATGTGAAAGATTGAAAAATAAAACATGAGGCTAAATAACAAAATAATGAATAAATAATTAAAATAAATGAATGATTAAATATTTAATAAATATTATGTTATGCTTCAATGGTCACAAATGTTTTCTTTTTGTTTTCTTCTTAATGTTCAAATAGTCCCGTAATTATATTTTCCACCACTTAATTTGTCCTTTTTCCACATCATTCTGTAAGGTTAAGTCTATTTTCTTGCAACTCATGTTAATGCAAATCGGGAGGGAAAGATGGTTTACTGACATGCTCTGTATAGATGAAAAGGCCATAAATGTATTTCCTTTGATTTAAAAAGTAATAATTTGAAAAATTGGTCATTTTTGATGAAAAGAATCTGAGGTTGTGAATGGTTTTACTGTCTATGACAACACAGGTGAAGAAAGCAAACAATCATCTGGACAATATGGATGTTCGCTAAGAGAACTATATGGTTCTATACAAACATGAAACAACAGGAGGCATGATTATCTGCTGTGAACTTTGTTACAGCAGCTGACCTATATAACCTATAGGTTTTTAATTATCCTATAATATCGCAGATCACAGAAATTGAGTTTTGTCGATTGTCATTCTGGGATAGTATATTGCGTCTTTTTTTAACAATTAAAATCATTTTTAGAATGATTTGAAAACCAACATAGACTGGCGTGAGAAAACAAGATATCCCATGTCACACACTCCTGTCCTGGATCTACAGTTACATCTTATAGTTACACAACAGCCACAAAATTAACTTCTAATAAATAATTTAAACACCAATAAAATAAACAGAATGGTCATAAAAATGTAGTTTACAAACATGTGCCAAATGTAATCTTTTGTATTTACGCAAATCCTGAATATTTTTCTATACTCTTCACAAAGATTTGGATTTTTCTTACTCTAAAGAAGGTGGGAGAGCCTTAAGTAAAAAAGTATTAAAATGCTTTCATTACAACTTATGTTCAAAAAATTGCCTATCAAGACATTTCCAACGCTTTACTCTATTTGACCTGAACACAAAACACAAAAGAGCCTTTTCCCTAAAAGGTCAGAGTTATGTGATTATATATGTAATTTATGACCTTGAATTGGCATAGCTTACAAAAGGGGTCCTCTCGTGATATGTTGTTTGTCACATGACAACAAAATGCAAAATGGCTTCCTGCATGTTTACAATGTGTTGGTGGGCTACACTTGACTTTTTTTAAGTAAAAGTTTGTTCAGATATTCATATTTTGCATAAAAAAAGGCCAAAATGTTTTCCTTTAATATATTTTTTATTCTCAGTCATATAATTTGTCATCTCTGGACACTCAAAATGCCCGTAAAGCAATTATTAACAGTAATACATAATTCATTTTTTGAGGAAAACTATTATGTTTACCATGACGTGTACGGGGTGTTTTATAATAAGACAAAGATGAGCATATCGCAATGGCTAAGTTACAGACTGGTGATTCATCATGAGAGAGCAGGAGTCTCGTCACTCACCTCCTCCGCTCCTGTAGCACAGGTACGGGAAGCGCCACACGTTCCCCAGACCCACCGCATAACCGATGGAGGCGAGCACGAACTCCAGACGTCGACCCCAAGTTTCTCTGGGTTCCGTTATCAGGTGTTCAGCCTTTGTCAGCCTCATGGCCTCATCTACCTCCTCTTTTCCTCTCCAAGCTGCTGCAATGCATACTTACTAGGCAAGGTCGTAGTCTTGTTATCAGTTCCAACTCCCATCATTACAAACGTTTAGCAGTACAGCGCAAAAAAGGTATTAGCCTATTATTAGTGCTTAGAAATAGTGGTTTTTAATATGGGCAAATAAGGATGCATCAGTACTTCAAAATGAATTAGCTTGACACTGTTGCTCTTTGCCGGTATCAAATGTCACTATCACCGCTTATTCAAGATACGTGGTCAAGCATTTGGCTAACTAAATCTACCCCTATAAAACGAGATATACCGCACCATCTTTTAACTGTTCCGAATGCATAATATGCACAAGTGGTCACCTGCTTATATAGCTCAGTTACACAATGTTTTAAGACCAGCCCCCTAAAAGTATAGTTTCGGAAAATCCGCATGTTACATAGCAGTCTGCATTGCATTCTGTCTTCCTTCGGCTCCGCCCATTAAGTGACGTCAGTAGCTTACAAATACACGCTCTCGCTGTGTCATTGGTCACGGTCAGAGCCTTCACGGTGTAACGGCCACTTCGTGTTTTATGATGGCGTTATGGCAATCTGAGAAGTGCGCATGTGCGTTGAGTGTCAGTTAGATTTGTGTAGTATGAAGCTTGAGTAGTATGTAGTATGAAGCTGCAGGAGTTGTGAGGAGAGGAGATAACTAAGCGCTCTGCCGAGTCTCATTGTATTTTTTCTTTATTTCTTTTTGTGACCATAGTTGGATGTTTGTGTACTTTTTCTCGCTCGATCCCCATTAATGCGGACGAGTGTGACGTTTGACAAGTTTTATTAAACGCGGGGATATATGACAATCGTCTCTCGTGCATATTTTCATCTGACATGTTTTTCTCTCTGGGCAACATCTCAACTTTGCGTTTCAACGGGCGACCTTAAAACGAGTCAAATAACCAGCATGCACGTGTGGTTTGTTTACTTCGTACACAATTAATGTAACATATTCCCGAATTGAAACAGACTGATTGTGAAAAAAGCTTTTAAACGTGATAACGTTTGATTAATGTTGAGAAGGGTTTGGTAACACTGTAGACTAGCCCACTACAAATTTGAGGATTTAAATTGACCATATTTTAGACCAGTATGTAAGTAAATTAATTCAAATTCAGGTTGAACAAAGTTTACATGCAACATCTTCCCTTTCACGTAGCGAGTAAAGGCATTCTTTTGTATTGCCGACTCATCGTGAGTTGCAGATAAGGGAAGGGAGGGGCGGTCACCACCTATGGTTACCACTAGGCAAATGCCATGGGAAAAGGGGAGATTTTAAAATAGAGTAAACCCGCCCTCAACTGCATTTGTTAACTCAATAAAAATATAATAAAAATATCTGCGCTCATACATAATCTTGCCCATTTAAAACACACAACATAAACCCAAGGACAAAATAAACCTCTGATGGTAATTACTAGGCTTAAGGGAATTGGAATTTTACGAGTTCACACTTAAATGGATACTCCACTTTTCTTGGAAATAGGCTAATTTTACAACTCCCTCAGAGTTAAAAAGTTAAGTTTTACCATTTTCGAATTCATTCAGCCGATTTTCTGATATTTAGAGGAATATCAGTAACCAGACAGTTTCTGCTCCCATTGACTTCCATACTATGAAGTCAATATGGTAAACCGGTAAAACCCAACTGTTTAACTCTGGGGGAGCTGTAA
The DNA here is from genome assembly GCA_030378365.1 of Hybognathus amarus. Classification (NCBI taxonomy): domain Eukaryota; kingdom Metazoa; phylum Chordata; class Actinopteri; order Cypriniformes; family Leuciscidae; genus Hybognathus; species Hybognathus amarus. Next base: position 354,804 of record JAQIUQ010002014.1, on the reverse strand, counting down.
AATGAGCCTATTTCCAAAAAAAGTGGAGCAACCCTTTAAGCTACAGAAATCTAACGTTGTAGATTCCTCCCCCTCTCCCTCTCTCCCTTCCCCCCTCTCCCCTCCTCCTCTACTGGGGTAGACCCAGCCAAATGTGAGGTGATGGGGTGGTGGAGGGATGCTAAAACACATGTCAACAGGAGGTGAGGAAAAGCTTTATTTATACCGGCTTCCTGTTGAGCTGATTGATTGATTACCTGAACAGTGCTCCTATACTGCTGTACCGCAGACTTAAGAGCAGAACATGCTCCAATCTTAACTTGTTTTTAAAGGGATAATTCACCAAAAATGTTTAAATGTTGTCATCATTTACTTAGCCTTAAGTTGTTCCAAACCTGTATGAGTTTCCTTGTTCTGTTGAACACAAAAGAAGAGATTTTGTAGTAGGAAAAGTAAGAAATAGTAGGAAAACATACTAAGATCCCCCAATGGGAAGGGCATCCGTACCTAACCTCTGCAGAAGCATACAATTGCACCAAGTCTGGCTAGACAGAAGCATGCAGCCAATGCCAGGTAAGGCCCCTCCCCCTTACCTGAGGGCATATAACGCCTGCCAGCGCTGCTGGCTTGTGCGGCAAGCGGGGCAAAGCTGTTGGATATCTCCACTCGATGTTTCAGAGAACTTGTCAAGAACTTTCAGGAATTTGTCAAGATCAAGAAACGGAGGATTCAAATGCAAGTATAAATGTACGTTTATTGAGAACACTGATGGATGAGATAATGACCGCGGGAAAGGCACTTGGTACCACAGGGACACTGTGAGTAATTCCTGGGGGTGGTGATCGCGCAGTGGATAAGACACATGCCTTTGGTGTGAGGGACCCGGGTTCGAATCCACTGTGAGACACCAATGTGCAAAACACTTAACCCCTAGTTGCTCCAGAGGCGTGCGACCTCTGACATATATAGCAATTGTAAGTCGCTTTGGATAAAAGCGTCAGCTAAATGAATAAATGTAAATTCCGGTCTCAATGGGCAGAGAGGAGGTGAAGCGAGGAAACAGTCTGTAATCTGGGTGGAGGTGAACCAGAGGAAATGATGAGACGAACCGAAGTGCCAGGACAAGCGTACAACCGACAGGACTGGAGACAGGCAGGAACACAGGAGCACATTCATCAACGATCTGAAAAAGACAAGGAAAAAACTGAGGGACTAAATAGGGTTCACTGATCGGCTGCAGCTGGCACGATGATCGAGTGCAGCTGCGATGATCAGCGACTCCGCCCAACGCACAACACGAGAACAAAAAAAGGAGATAGCGGATTCATAAACCGTGACAGAACTGGGGTTACCGATAGTAACCTATTGTTCTCTTTCATCATCTTGTGTTTGAGATCCCCTTATAGGAGAGACATGGACAGCTCCCTGATTGCCCAATACACTCACAGTGAGGTTCTGAAAGCCAGAGAAGGACGGTTGCCCCAGAGAGGTGCCCGACACGTCCCATCATCATGAACCAGCAATCCTGACGTACACACAAAACTGCTGTGTACAGGCAGGACATAAAACATGTATGTGGCACATACATGATAATAACCCCAGGAACACAAATATGCATATGTACACCCAGGAAGGAATGGGAATGCATGCTTGGTGACAGGAATGTGCATGGCCTGCCGGCCCATTCACTCCTTATTCGTTACTTCCAACAGGGTTGCTGGGAAGGGCTAAGAAGACCCCACTACTAAAACCGACTGTGCTTCCAAGATTCTGGTGACATCCAGCCGGTAGTTGTTACAAAGGTGTGAGAAGATGCCCAACTGGCAGCGGAGCAGATGTCCTGCAGTGACAGTCCCCTGAAACAAAGCCCAAGAGGTGGCTAAGCCCCTTGTGGAATGAGCTCTGATGTCCCCTGGGGGCTGCACTCCCTTGGATTCATATGCCAAAGCTATAGACAAGTTTATGAGCCGTTTCCGCTCTACATCCTAAACTCCTCCCATCGATGCAACTTACTTCCGTTCTGGCGGGCTGGGTTTGTTTTGCTAGCTTGCTCAGTTGTGCCGACAAGGCGCTGATATCGCAGTGACAAAGAAGATAACAATTACAACATGAAGAAAGGTGGTGTTCGGGAATGATGTGTGCGGTAGTTGGTTGCAAACACTCGAGAAAGCACCTGAATGAGTGGTTAGAGAGTGCTACGACCGCAAACCAGCTACGAAGAGGCAATGTCCATGCGCTCCATTGTTTACACACAAACACACCCACACAGTATCGCGCCTCTCTCACACACACACACAAGTTCGATCGCGCCCCTAATTATTATCATCATGGCACACACACACTTTGCACTCTAGCTAAGTAGCCTATGATATAGTTTGGATACCAACGTCAGGAGGACATTCACTGACAGCGCGTTCTCTTTTGTCTTGTCGCGCATGAGTGGTTTAAAGCATTTGCGTGAATAAGACCGTGATCATAATCCAAGCTAAAGGATGACAGAAAGAACAGATGCGTTTGCATTAAATATTTTAACACGTTAAAGCTGGACAAAAATGAATCGCAAAAATATTTTTTTTTCTCACGGCCGCACGCCAGAGATCCGACACGGTGCCGGTGTCGTGGGCGAAAAGTGATTGCCTTTATTATAGTAGAGGCTTCAATCATTTTGTTGTAAGTAGAATAGGCCTACTGCATTTTATGGGTTAGTTTCTACATTTAAAGGTATTTTAAGAGGTAAAAGGGTACACAGCAGGTAAAACAATGCAGTCATAAGGATAATTGCAAAATAGTTTCTTTATTTAGAGCTTAGCAGTAAGTCATGTTATTATAGGTTACAGTCCGTTTTCCAATTACAAACACGTATTCCATCGGCAACAACAGGCTTCTATTATTTCCTAAATCTTGTAAATGTCATACCTGATTAAGCTATAAACTGCAAACACTTATTTGGCCACAATTGTTATTATTATGGTAAGAAACATTAAAGGATATCACACAGATACATTTGCTATTACCACGGACATAAACTGATAGTTATTTGCACGCTGTGTCTGTTTGATCTAGCTTTGTATGACATGACAAGGCTTTCAGCTTGTCCAAAAGCTTTTCCATCTATTGCCATGAATTGCACGAAGTAGGAGCAAATCTTGCTGTACGTTATGCTGGGCCACCTCGTCCTGTAAGTGTTCTGCACTGAATTCGGGTGGGGGATAGTAACGCCATCTCCACACAAAGTAGTGGAACCGTCGCTGTGTTTACACCGGCAGACGCTGTGCAGACCACTTCCGGCGGAAATGAAATGCATTTGAGGAGAGTTATGGCGGCGCCCATGATTTGGCGCGTAAACTTGTGTATAGCATTCACAAGTCAATGTGAGAGGCGTTGCTTAGATATGGGATTCCCTTTATGAGCAGGTCGCTCTTCCAGAAAGCATTGGTCCTGGTCATGTCTGTAAAGCATTTAGCCTCTAATCCTCCATCCTTCAGCGGTTAACGTGAATGATGTTAACAATATTGTGAGGCAGTAGCAGTCACACATAAGAGTAAGAAAGAGAAGGGCATTCAATTATATATTTCGAGCTACATCGACAACTTTGAGGGTGAGTAATCTCTCATAACATGCAACATTCAAGTAACGAATCAGTTTTCTAAAAACGTTGTCTGTTTCTGAGAAAATTTATTTTATTAAAGTTTGGCCTCTGCCGACGCTGGCTGAGACTGTACCGGAAATACGTCAGCAGCGTTTGTGCATAGAGCCTATTGGATGCTTCTGCAGAGGTCAGGTACGGATGCCCTTCCCATAGGTGGATCTCGAACTTGAGATGATGAAAGAGAACTCATATGGGTTCGGAAACAGCTTGAGGGTGCGTGAATTATGATTTTTATGTATTTTTTTTTTTTTTGGTGAACTATCCCTTTAAAAACATATGGGGATTACTGAAGGCAAAAATAGTGTCAAGAAGCATGCAAACGTCCTTCAGCAAATCCATTATGTGTCCCAGACCATGACTCACCATGACTCATGGGGTACAGACACAGTGGGTATAGGTGTAAATCGGACAGTTTAAGTACATATTTTTGAGCAAAGCAGATAATGCCAACAGTTTTTTTTTCAGATAACTCCAAAATTCATGTTTCACAGAGTCATCTGAAAAATTGAAATTTGCAATTACATTTTTAATTACATTTATATTAAACATTTTGTTATCAATTTTAAACAGTATAGATAATTACTTTGCGGTGATGCAATATTTTTATATAACAATTATGTATGTCAGGCCATACATCCCTATATAAATCATATTGGGTTATGTTTCCTGTGTTTGAGTAGGTGAAGAAATTTGCACGGTGTCATTTCACACAAACATTAACACCACTCATGGTCACACGTGAAATTTAAAAATGCAATAAACATTCATTTAACAACATTAAATGTAGCATAAAACCCTTATGTACATAACTGATTAGAAAAAAAAATTATGAGGAAAGTAATTTCAACAAAAATGCATCAAATGTGAAGTGTGACGCAGGGAATTGTGGGAATGTCAATTTACGTTTTTTCACTGTAAATTATACAAGGAGTTGTTCTTTTTCACTTTCAAAAACTGTCTAATTTAACGGTACTTTACAGTAAAAAATATCAGTTATTTACCGTATATAGTACGGAAACTTTCTGTTAACCAATTAACAGTTTTGCACAGTAGCATTTTTACAGTCTTTTACCGTTAAATTACGATTATTTTCTTACAATGTAGAAAGTAGAATCATTGCCACCAGAGATCTCTACGATCAGCTCATGATGCTAATGAAAAATTAAGCCCAGGCTGTTTTTAGGCCGTGTTTTTAAGCAGTGTGTAAGCAAAGCAACAGCACAATTGCAATAGCAGGCTCACTACTCTGCATTGCTGCAAGCTACTGCATTGAGTGCTTTATTATTAGTGGTCATCATTAGCTGACTTGGTTGTTAACTGTTCATGGCAAAAAATAGGGTAGGATCTGAAAACTCTATGATTGAAGTTCTGATTATGTGGGCATTGTGCCTGCTTAAATCTTGGCGGAAAAATGAAAAATATACAGCTCAACTTTTGTATAGATGTGACTACATGTGTGCAACAGGCCTCAGCGTGTAGATAAGCACATCTTAAGGTGTGTTGTACATATTTATTGTGACATGAACAATCCAGTTTGTCAGTATACCTTTGGGCTGGTCTACATCTTAAAGCGTTAGTTCACCCAAAATTTAAAATCCTATCAGTATTTACCATAGACGCCATAGAATGCAGATTTGACTCGCTTCTGCAGCCTGCCTCAAGCGGCCACTCGATAAATTGCAGTTTAATTCACTTCCGTGTTGGCTTCAAGAGAGAGACGGGGAGGTTGCCGCTTGGTATTTCGATATTTTTAATTAAATCTTAGAGCTGTCTCATTCCTCCATAGGCTTCTTAAGGAATCGAAACTGGCCGGCCCAAAAGTTATAACATTTTTGTTTGTATTTTTGAGCACAAAAAGTATTCTCTTCACTTGATAAACTTAAGATTGAGCCACTGTAGTCACTCAGACTATTTTAACGAATGTCTTTAATAACTTTTGGGCTGGCCAGTTTTGATCCCTTAAGAGAGTGATCCAGCTCTCAGATTTAATCAAAAATATCTTAATTTGTAGTCCGAAGATGAACAAAAGTCTTACGAGGTTGGAACAACATGAGGGTGAGTTATTACTGACAGAATTTTCATTTTTGCGTGAACTAACCCTTTAAAGTGCAGTGGAAATACTGCAATCTGTATTCTGTCCTATTCTGATCCTACAGGGCCAGACCTCTGAGAAAGCATCATTTGACCTGTTACCAAACTTTATGGACTATGGACATTGTCTATGGACTATAAACAATCTATGGAAAATGGACATTCTCATCCCCATTTTAGCAGTCTCCATTCTGACATTCAATTTGAAAGAATGGCAATCCAAAAAAGCCTCTTGACCTTTCAGACACATTGACTCTTTACATTTAGTCAAATACTGTACACTGGGGAGGGTTGGGCGTGCTAAGTGGACTATGCTGCTCAGATTCTTAGATTAACAATGTCGATGGGTGCAGTACAAGGCGTCACCATAAGTGCAACTCATCCAATGACTTAGAAAAATTGCAATTATTTAGGGATGAATACTTCACCCTGTTGACACTAGTTGTTCTTTTTGTGGTGCCCCTAATGAAACTGTTCTTTATATGTTCTGGGTATGTCCTCCTCACACATGTATTTTGGAACATTTTTTAAATGTATTAACCACAATGTGCTTCCGGGTTTCTCTTTGTTGTTTAAATATGTAATGTTTGTTTTTTGTTTTTAATATACAAAAATCTAAATGAATACTTTATAAATAATCTATTATTGCTCCTTGCAAAATTTCACATTTACCACAGTAAATTCACTCATCAAAATCCCTTTATTCGTTGTTTTTAGGAGAGCGGTTCAACAGTCCATTCAAACTATTTCATTATCTAAGAATCTTAAAGCTCTTATAAACTTGTTTCAACATTTTAATTAATTTGATTAAAGTTTTTTGTTCTGTTTTTCCTTTTTTACATAGCCTACATAATATAGGCTATTATATGTAACCTATGTATGTATAAATGATGCTTTGCTTTCATTGTTATTTCATTGTCATTTTTATATTTTTGATACATTGGCATTAATAATAAATATTTTTTAAAAATCACCCTCTGTCAAGTTCTTAGGCTATCACATGAGCGCCTCTACTGCTCAACTGGCTGCTTCACTGAAACAGAAAAACTCCTTGACTAGAGAAGAAGAATTTACTTAAAACAGTAAATACAAAAAAAAAATTGTAATTAGTAACCACCATATACGATGTGTATTGTACATAACATATAAAATTAGCAAAACTTTTATTTAACAGAATATTTATTTAAAATTGAAATTGCTACAGAGTACTATAATTTGTTGCAATATGAGATGTTTCATGAGAAAAAAATGACATGCTTGAAGATTGTTGGTGATGGTTTGAGAAATGGTTGGGTATAAGCACATATATATATATATATATATATATATATATATATATATATATATATATATATATATATATATCGGTGGCGTATTGCATCCACTTGAAGAAAAAAAATCTACTCTGATTTTTCTTAATTAACGAGTTAATTTTTCATGAGAAATTTTTTTTGCTCTGTTTTTTTGGATTAACGACTTTATTTTTCATGAGAAAAAATTTTTTTGCTCTGTTTTTCTGAATTAACGACTTAATTTTTTCATTAGAAAAATTTTTTTGCTCTGTTTTTCTGAATTAACGACTTAATTTTTCATGAGATAAAATTTTTTTTGCTCTGTTTTTCTGAATTAACGACTTAATTTTTCATAAGAAATTTTTTTTATTCAGAAAAAACAGAGCAAAAAAATTTCTCATGAAAAATTAACTCAATTAATTCAGAAAACAGAGACCAAAAACTTTTTCTCATGAAAAATTAACTCATTAATTCAGAAAAACAAGCAAAAAAAATTTTCTCATGAAAAATTAACTCGATTAATTCAGAAAAACAGAGCAAAAAAATTTTTTCTCATGAAAAATTAACTCATTAATTCAGAAAAACAGAGCAAAAAAAAATTTCTCATGAAAAATTAACTCGTTAATTCAGAAAAACAGACAAAAATTTTTCTCATGAAAAATTAACTCATTAATTCAGAAAAACAGAGCAAAAAAAATTTTCTCATGAAAAATTAACTCGTTAATTCAGAAAAACAGAGCAAAAAAATTTTCTCATGAAAAATTAACTCGTTAATTCAGAAAAACAGAGCAAAAAAAAATTTCTCATGAAAAATTAACTCGTTAATTCAGAAAAACAAGCAAAAACTTTTTTCTCATGAAAAATTAACTCATTAATTCAGAAAAACAGAGCAAAAAAATTTCTCATGAAAAATTAACTCGTTAATTCAGAAAAACAGAGCAAAAAAATTTTTTCCTCATGAAAAATTAACTCATTAATTCAGAAAAACAGAGCAAAAAAAATTTCTCATGAAAAATTAACTCGTAAATTCAGAAAAACAGACCAAAAACTTTTTTCCTCATGAAAAATTAACTCATTAATTCAGAAAAACAGAGCAAAAAAATAATTTCTCATGAAAAATTAACTCGTTAATTCAGAAAAACAGAGCAAAAAAAATTTTCTCATGAAAAATTTACTCGTTAATTCAGAAAAACAGAGCAAAAAAAAATTTTCTCATGAAAAATTTACTCGTTAATTCAGAAAAACAGACCAAAAACTTTTTTCCTCATGAAAAATTAACTCATTAATTCAGAAAAACAGAGAAAAAAAAATTCTCATGAAAAATTAACTCGTTAATTCAGAAAAACAGACCAAAAACTTTTTTCCTCATGAAAAATTAACTCATTAATTCAGAAAAACAGACCAAAAAAAAATTTCTCATGAAAAATTAACTCGTTAATTCAGAAAAACAGAGCAAAAAAATTTTTCTCATGAAAAATTTACTCGTTAATTCAGAAAAACAGAGCAAAAAAAATTTCTCATGAAAAATTAACTCGATAATTCAGAAAAACAGAGCAAAAAAATTTTTCTCATGAAAAATTAACTCGTTAATTCAGAAAAACAGAGTAGATTTTTTTTCTTCAAGTGAATGCAATACGCCACCGTGTACATATACATATATATATATATATATATATATATATATATATATATATATATATAAATATATATATATATATAGATAGAGAGAGCGGCGTCAAAAGAATGAACAAATATACATTTGCGTAACTTTGAACATTTATTGCCAGTGGTTTACCACTGGATTTTAAGAATGCTACCCTGGCCAAACTCTTTTGTGCCTCAAATATTCAATTGTGTACTTACAGTACAATGCCAGTCAAAACTTTGCAAACATTACTATTTTAATTGTTTTTAAAAGAAGTCTTTTATGCTCATCAAACCTTATTTTTTTAATCAAAAATACAGAGAAAAGAGTAATATTGCTGAAATATTGCAATTTAAAATAATGCTTTCTATTCTAATATGCTTTGAAATATAATTGATTTCTGTGATGCAAAGCTGAATTTATCATCCATTACTCCAGTCTTCAGTGTCACATGATCTTTCAGAAATCATTCTAATCTGCTTATTTGATGCCCAGTTATCATCAATGTTGGAAACACTTGTGCTCATATGCGGCTTAATATCTTTTGGAAGCTGTGATACTTTTTTTTCAGGATTCATTAATAAATAAAGGTTTAAAATAATTGTATTTATTCAAAATAGAAATCTTTTCTAACAATATAAATCTTAACTATCACTTTTTAATCAATTTAACATCCTTGCTATTCATTTTCTTTCTTTCTTTTTTCTTACATTTAAAGACATAAAAAGCCTGTGCAAGTCCACAGTTCATTTCCATGAGTACATGCTTTGCTTAAGGATTTTCACTTGTGCTCAAGGACATTGTCATGCTGGAACAGAACATTTGAAATGGAAAATCCAATTTTAATTGTTGTGACAAAGTAAAAAAAAAACTTACATTCTCAAGAATAGTGATATATTCTAATAGATTAAATTGCTGGTGAATTAAATTGCACGCTCTTTTTGAACTGTGTGTATGGGATGAACAGTACACTGAATCAAAATATATTTAGCAAGAATTGTGGAACAAAGAAAAGCACTGGATTCTGTACGCTTCGCTCCATTAGAGCTAGATGTCGCTGCGCTATCATTGGACGTGGTCCGGCTTTGTCGCGCAGTCTGTAGCAAACGCTCCTGTTTCAGGTGATTCTGTTTGATCCCTTCCGGTCTCCGTACATTTCTATGTTATGACGTCATCTGGTCGGACGAACGAGAGAAAGAGAGAGAAGCTTTCAACTTGCTAGGAAATTTGATGAAACATTGTTTCTTGCTCAACTTTCTGCTGGATTTTCTCTGTGGGTCTAACATATGGATCAGAAAAGGAGCATCGCTGGTATGCGGCGTGTGAACTTCAGACCTTTCTGGACCAGCATGTGAGCTTGAACAAATACCATTAAATCAGAACAGGGAGGTCATGGACGAACGAGAAGGTAAGGATTACGCGAACGATATTTACTTTTGTGCCCAAAAAATGTTAGCTTGAGCTCCATTTATACACAGTCTTCTACTAAATATTATTTGTGTTGATTTTGTCGCAGTTCATAGACACTAACTTACCCAAAATAGTTCAGATCAGATGCAGAAGAAAATAGCATGTAGGAATTTGCTCGTTCGATCGCTTTTTTGTAACTAGTTGACGTTTGACGAGAAACAACACTCTGTTATATCATGTCAGAATGAATTAAATAAGCAACGTTAGTCCTATTGCATAATTTCTAAATATTTAAATGCTTGAAATGTACGCTTTGTATACGGTGTTTAATCACACAACAACCTGTTTTTCGTTTAAAAAGAATTGGAGACAGATTTTAAAGCAGTGTTGGTTAGAGAAGATCCATTGCATTTAGATTGCATTTTTTTTGGTAAAAGGCTAATAAATGGGTTAAATGTAATAAATCAGTCGCTAGAATAGATTTGCAGCGCGAGACTACATAATACTTCAGCTCGTGTTCACACAAGTTTTAAAACACAAAATGTACCACATCGAGTTAAAGTTAAGGCAACACTAAGTATGATTTTTTTTAACTTAAAATATTGAATTTTACCTTAAAATAATGTTTCCAAAATCAGTGGTTCAGTAGCCTAAGTCATAACAGGGTAAACGGTCTATCCCACTACGATTGCCAGATAGGGTCGCATTTTTGACATAAGAAAACTACACATTGGACTTGCCTTACGTCAAGCATTAGTCATTATTTTGTTTTTCTTTGTTCCTGATGTCAGCAATACATCATATTTTCATTGAAATCATGCATACTCTACCATGTCTGTGGACGGACATTGTTCATTCCAGAGCCCGTGCTGGATAAACAACAATAGGCTGCGGTAGGCTAAATTATTTACATCGATAATGGACACTTCTGCTTCCAACCTGTAGGGCGACCGCAGATTAAAAGTTACTTGCTTTTTAGTGGTGTGGGCTTTCCCATGAAAACAAACAAGGTCTGTGTATAAGGTGCTAGTTCTGAAAGTTCCTCTGATGTTTGATTGACAGATGTGATGGAGTGCGCGTGCACGGGCTGTGGCGGGACGATTCAGGACAGGTTTCACGTGAAGGTTCTTCAAGATGCCTGGCACAACTCATGCTTTCAGTGGGTCTTTACTTGATTTCTCTTTTAAACTGAGCCAGACTGGCTAGGGATGGAGCGAAATAAACAAAATGTGTTTAATTGCTTTCCTTGGATTTTTCTACTATTTAAATTCTTACTCTTCTGAAAAAGCATTTAAAACCAGCCTAACATGGTTTTATAGTTTTAAATGTTTTCTCACCAGCCTTATCTGTTGGCTGGTTTTAGAGGGATGTCCAGCTGAGCCTTTAGTTGTCAGCCTTTAATAGACCAAGCTTAAACCAGAGAAAAATATCCAGAATATTGCATTCAAATGAAAGCATTCTGCATTGTTTTCTTTCACACTTACACACATTTAGGCCTATTACTGGGCTGCTTCGTTCAATGCATCTTGTCAGCGACTATTCGGACTGGAACGCTTAGAACTTTCAGCTTAGATGTTTTATGTAAATGCTTAGAGAGAAACATTTGTGTTAAAAAAAAAGTGAAATGATAAAAAGTTAAAATGAAATGATGAAATGACTAGTTGTCCTCCCTTTTCTATCTCTCATAAGGCTTCTTGATCGTGCAAAGGTCATTTTTAAAGAAAACGCCAATGATCTAAAACTCTTAAATTCTAAATCGCCAGTTCTTGGCTTGATTAATGTGTCATCAAAACAGTTTCATGCCTAGTTAAAAATCTGCTTGCCTGAGTCCATACTGTCATTATTTCTAAGGGCAGCTCTTTATTTTAGGCTACCTGTGACCATTGTTGCGTAAAGGACATCAGTTAACATTACTGACCTCAGGAAACATTTGTCAAGTCACCATTATTTATATAGCACTTTATACAAGATTTATTCAATGCAGCTTTACAGTGATTACAGGAAAATTATTTAATTATGGGATCATGTGAACAGCTGTAGAGCAGTTAAAAAAATAAAAACTAGTGTCATTGTCCTGCTGAAGTCAGTTTATTGTTGATTCATTTCTGTTGTAAAGATAATACATTGATATAAAGCAGTTCTGCAGAAAACAGTGATATCATCCAGCTCAGTTCAACTATCATCCTATTGTTTGTTATTAAAGGTGCCATCTTGCCTATAAAATCTAATCATATTCCATATTCCATAACAGATGGGGGCAATATACCTCCAGAAATGTAGTTGTGCCGCAGCCGCGCGCATTCTCACGTCTTTAAACCACACAAACGAGCGCTGTTTTGCTCCGTCTTTCTCGCACATATTATTCAAAATCATTTGACACGATAGTAAGTTTGGAAGACCGCAGTTTCACGTGGAGCATTTGGAGATTTTTAGAGATCAGAGACTCAATGAACAACATCTCAACACTAAATGATGAAGACCGTCTCATAGACGCCTGTCTCAAAAACAAGCTGGTGCATTTCGACGATATGGGAAAATATAAGCCTGGGCTATTATTTTAAGTTTATGGTATTCGTTTTGTTCATATTACACTTTTATTGTTAGTTTGAATTAATTTGACAGACAGCATTCGCTGATGTTGATCAAGCTAGCACCAAGAGCTGCCAACTCTCACGATTTCACTGTGAGACACGCGCTATTGACACTTAGCAAGTAGGTTAGTTAAGCTCTCAGATTCTGTCAATTTTATTACGCAATTCAAACAATAAATACCGTTTTGGCGCTTGTACATGTTACACCACAGATCCCTAGCGCACGTGAACCGATCATCTCTACTAGCTAATGGAAAAAGAACACAAACACTGTTGAAAGATACAGTATGCTACAACTTACTAAAATGTATTCCTCATGCATAATGGCGACCAATCATTTTTTAACTCTTCCTTGAACTGAAATGTAGTAATTGGCTGTATTTCCACGCGACTGACAGGTTCAAGTACAGACACACAATCCGGCGCGAGTTACTCGTGTACTGCAGTTTGGCTGGTGTTTATGTTGCCCGCTCGCATACCGCCTCCCATGGCCGAAACTGGTATTACGACACCTGACGGGCCGGGCTAGTAATTTTGCATGCTAATTAAGGTTTATATCTCGGCAGCACTATAACTTTTCAGTTTTTTAATGACGTCATTGCACTTATTTCTTCTCATTATTTTGATGCATGTAGCTCATTTTTTTATATTTTTACCTCAATTATTCCATACGGCACCTTTAAGCGTTACAGGTGAATGAAAGTGAAAGCTTTTGGGGGCCTGTTTTATACTTAATCTGACTTTTAGACTCATTGAAAGTGACTTGAAAGACAAGTTTGACAATATCATCTGTGGGTGAAACCCCAATGGCCTTAAAGCTGTCTTAGAGGTAGGAAAAAAACCCATTCATTTCAAAAGTTCATAGCCAAGGTTTATGGAACAATTTTGTCATCATGACCGAATCGGTCTTGTGCTGGGAGACTTCGGACCATATGGAGGTTCCATAATGAGGGCAGAAATGACTCCAGGGCCCACAACATTTTATGCAATCTGGAACAAGCGTACAGCTTAGGGCTTTTTCACCAGTTGATTTTATTTTATAATTTTATTTATTTATTTTTTTTTTTGTTAAATTTGAGTTTCCCAATTAAATCATAAAAGCTTGTTGTCTCTGGCTTAATACCATCACAGGGTTTATTGCTTGGTTTATAGTTCAGTGCTTGATTACACATTTAGTGATTAACTTCTTTCAACTGTATAGATTAATTGATTATGACTCCTTGTTCCTCTGTGGAATCCCTTTTATGTTATGGCAGGCATTCCCTGTTTTTCTATGAGCAGTTGCAGTGCAGGTAGAATCTCCTCTCTGGTTGGTTTTCACATTCCCAGACATCGGCTCATAGATCCACAAGACAAATACAATCTCTCTCACTGTTCTAACTATAATTATGGGAGGGGCTGTAAAGTCTTCTGAATGCTTCTTGGATCTGAATTTCCCTATTTACTTGAATTTACTAGTGATTAAAATGTGATTTATGTTGCATGGAGTTTATAGTGTAATCGCCAAAGTTTGTTGATCCCTCCTTAACTGTGTCGCCACATTTTGTTTTGTTGTTATCTGTCGGCTTTCCCTAATTAAATTGTATTTATGTGAAAGTATCTGCAGTTAGCATTTTTTTTCTTTCTTTTTTATGGTATCGATTGAATCTAGGCATAGCTGTTTTGACCAAATCCAGATTTAAAATAATCTATGGCATCTTTAAACACCTGGATTTGTTTTAACAAATTCAAATTTTTGATGTGATTATAATACCAGTTGCAGGCAGCATAATGTTTCTTTGTTAATGTGAATGCAAGTATAATGAAGGAAGTAAAGAACTGTTTGTTCTGTTCTGCTCTGTCTGTACTGTTTGTCTTGAGTATATGTCAAGGTTTAAATAATTTCTTTTGTTTCACGTGTTGTGAAGCCTTTTATTTTTCCTCTGGGTGTAAACTGGAACAGGAAAGAGAAGTGAAAGAGAGAGACATTTCTTGAAATACCTGGTCATCTAAAAGGGTGTTACAGAGGTTCAGTGTGAGCGTTGTTTACAATGGTAGAATTGTAGATCTTTGTGATAATAATTAAAATGCCCCAATAGAAATCGGTTGTTATCTTCTCTGCCTATGATTACAATGTCAAATATCTCTTTCTAGTTTATAGAATTCCTAATATGGCAAAGCTGAATTTTCAGTAGCCATTTGTCCACGGCCATTTTATTTTTTAGTACAAACTATTAAACATATTTACTGACAAATCGATTGAGACAAGCAATATTAAATATTGTAATTTATTTATTTGGAGTAAGTAACACTATTGCACATTCTTAATATTAAGCTTCAAATAAGGAACTCATAGTAACACTATCAGTACTTGCAAGTAATATAAAATGTTTTTACACTAAATATCTTATGTATAGGATATTTAGTGTACCCACTGTGTAAAAGTATACTTGCTACAGTTCCATTTTAGCACATCAAATATACTTAAGTATATTTGTTCCCATATTATGTTCACAACTTGTTATACTTACTTCAAAGAGCTATACATTGAAGTCAAGTAACTTGAAGTAAGTGATTTGTTAGTGCATTTCTGAAATGCATAACTCTGACACAGTCACCTCTTATAACAAATCACTCTAAATTTTAATGTAGACGCATGCATTTTCTATAAAGCTGCTTTGAAATTAATATGTATAATGAAAACTGTTATACAAATAAATGTGAATTGATCTGAATATAGTTATAGTCTTTAGTTATCCTGAAGAGACGGCTGATCTCCAGCTAAAGTTTAAGTACAAAATTAGTTGCTCCAATTTAGCAGATTAAATATATCAATCAATTTAGTATATCGAAAGTACAGTTCCAAGGTATTTATCTTTAGTACATACCCATCTAAATGTATTAATACTTAGCATAAAATAAATGTTTTCAAATACATTTTAATATATTTATTTTTCACTAGGGATCGTCTATCAGAAAATATTCTAATATTCTGATTTTATGCTATTTTTACATTCAGATTACCATTGCTTTAACCAAACGCTCACTTTATGTTGATGTTTAAGAACATGAATAATTTTTAAACACTATTTAATGTAATCTCTAGCAAATACGGTATGGTAGCAAGTTCGGTACGGTTTATTTATATTACAATACTGCTATGTCTAAATTCCTTGAAGTGCTATTATAAGCTTAGCTAAGATCTGTGCATTGGTATTCTCCATTTGGAACATGTCAGACATGTTTTGAAATTAGTAGCCAAAATGTACCAGTCGCGTTTGGTGCACAGGTGAAAGTTTGTCATGCGTGCACAGCTGCACACCTGCTCAGCCTTTGCAATGTCCACACAGATGTTTTCCTGAGGATGATTCACAAACATTTGCATCTGCTATGATGTCACTTTCAGAGCACGGTTGCCTAACTTGTGAGCAGGTTTCACCCCACAGGCACATAAATGGTGTTCCTAGACTGGATGACAAGGTTCTACCCACTCTGCGTGGGTGACCGACTTATTGTGTCTGCCTCTAGAAACAAGATCTTGTCAACATTCCTCCAAACAAAGGCAACAATTGGGCTTATGGCCAAAATCTGTCCGTTCTGTCGACAGGCTTGAGGGTTTGCTGGCCTTCTCACACTAATGTGATCATTATCAGAATGTCTCAGCACTATGTTGCTTTTCCACATCCTCCCCACGTTCATTCCATTGAGTGGATTTTTTCCCCCATTTCTTTCCCTCTATTTCCCTTTTTCTGGCACATGGTGTACCAGAGAGAACAGCCTTCAGCAGAACATAGCATGCCAGACACTTCCCTTTGGCACTTTGTGTTGTTGGGTTTGTCAGAGAGTTGGTTTCGAATGATAGTTGGCCTTCAGTGTGCAGGCCTTGATTTGGATGCGAAAAGAAATCTGCAACGCATAGCTCTAAATTTAAACACAGAGTTCTAAAATGAATAGATTGCTGGAACTCACTGTCACTGTCAATAAATTTCCATTCATACCGCACACCAAGCCATTCATGCTGTGTGCCAAATCAATTTTAATAGGGTATTTAAAAAGATTAATTATTAATACCTTCAGCATTGGAGAGTATTCGTGTTTTCCTCATTGTGGAAATAAAGCTCATTGAACTTCTGGAACATGGCCTGGAGATGATTTCCTGCCTGGATGCTTGGACTTTGCTTTGGTTCAGACCTGGTGGCTGTCTACCTCCTTTCCTGACCAGAGTCTCATAAAATATAAGTAACTGTTTTTCAAACAACTTGACTGATTTTTACAATTGTCTGAGAGTTTATTATTGCTATTTTACCATAGCGGCTAAGATGTTTTACTTTTCTTGCTTTTACCACAGTGGAAAATTGGGCCAGATTCACTCCTTGCAAAATTGTTTTAGCTGCTACAGTTCTTTCCTAATAGACTTAAAGAGTTAGTTCACCCAAAAATGAAAATTCTCTCATTAATTACTCAACCCCACGTGGTTTCAAAACCATAAGACTTTTGTTCATCTCTTTGAAGAAGTCTGAGAGCTTTTTGTCCCTCCATATACAGCTACGCAACTGACACTTTGAATGTTCAAAAAGTGAATAAGAGACCGTAAAACGAATCTAAATGAATTGAGCAGTTTAGTCAATTTTGATCACTTTATATGATGAACCGATTGAATTTAGTCTTTTATTCACAATATTAGCTTTGATCGTCAGACAACGGCTTTATGCACAAGAGAACAAATGTGGAAACACAAAAGTGCTGCATAAAACTTGCGGAAACGAAGACGCGCTGCGTAACACTTGACAATGAACCTCAAGGCCTGTTCACACCGGGGCGAATTTCGCGCGTTATTCGCCGACGTTTAACGCCTCGTGACTAAACAATGGGCGCCAATGTGAGTGTGCACACCGGCGCGTGAAACGTCACGCGTAAAAGCGTCATTTAAAAAAAACCGCCTCGGGTTCGTTTTTTTAGTTTGACCCGCTGCATCAAAAACTCTCAGACCAATGAGACTGGCGCTTTTCCTCACGTGTCTGAAGCTTCTGAAGTTACAGTAAAGCACAACTTGGAGGCGCTCAAACACAAAACGGTCTTGCCGAGCACAAGAGGGTGAGGGTGAGTAAATTCTGTAAATTGTTACTCGAAATCTCATGCTACTTAGGACAAATGTAATACACAGAAGTAGTTGCACTGCTTAAATACAAAATTAAAGTTTTTAAACGAAATGATGAGTCACTCTGATGACACAATTTACCCCAATTGTCATGGTATGGGGAAAATTACCCAACAATGGGGAAAATTACCCAACTTGAAACAAATTTTTTGTATTCCTTGACCCCACAAATGTACACTTTGACACCAATTTTGTCATTATAGCCATAACAGAAGCAAAGATATGGGCTCTAGAGTATTTTCAGCGCATTGGTGGCCATTTTTGAAAAAAAAAAAAAACATGTTTATTTCTTATACAAAGTGTGATCTCATTTGTCTTCGAATACATTTATTTGTATGACCCTAATGTACTTCCATACCAAAGGCTACCTTTGCATCATGGCTTGAAGTTAATTTTTTGGGCTTAACCTCCCTACTGTATTGTTCAATGACTATATGAGCAGGTCTGGGTGTGTATTTAGTGGAAATATTTTGGGCATCCATCATGGCACTGCCATTTGCCTCTAAGGCAGTACTTTAAAGTTATGCACCCATTAGGTGTTTCACATCTGATGTAGGTCCCAGTTGCCCCCCACCTCACCTCACCTAGTCTGGCAAAACAAGCTGTGACATGTAAAGAGGAACTTTTTGCTTTTCACTCATCCTTCCTTGTCTCTCCTCGACAAGTGATCCTTTAATGTCTCAAAAAGCCTCAAGGTGCAAGTGCTCTGCTGTTCAAAGTCTTTAATTAGATGATTTTTTTCTTTCTCGTAGGAAGTAGATAATAGCTTAAAGTGGCATAGCTTGTATCCCAACATCAGGTTCCAATTGAAGGTAGGGTGTATGAGAGAATTTCATGACTTGTTTTGGCTCACGTCCCAAATTCCTTAACTATAGTGTTCGTGTGTGTTGACCGGTTGGACTTTGTCTCGGCCATGATTGAAAGAATGTTTTTGTACATACTTGAATGTGTCTCCTTTGACATAATTGACCACTGCTTTAGCTTGATACTAAAAAATACGTCTTAAATAGAATGTACTTTGTGAGTTATGCTATTTTCAGATGTATGGCTGAAACACTATAAACATTTAATAACGTATGTTTTTTCATTCCTTTGATGGACCATCTGTTGGAGCCAAATGTTTGGTGAATGTTCAACTAACAGTAAAAATAGTTTACTCATCTTCATGTCATTCCAAACCTGTGACATTCTTTTTGGCAGTGAAACACAAAAGGAGAAATATTAAAGAATATACTGATCACTCTTTTACATGTAACAAAGGTAAATTGCACTGTCAAGCTCCAAAAAGTGGAAGAGTACATTCTTCAATAATGCACCTCCTTGTATTTTACTGAATAAAGTCCTGTGGGCTTGGAACAGATTGATGGAGAGTAAATGAATGTTAGGTAAAATATTTATTTAAAAAATAGGCACGAAATTCCCAATGACATGGTGAACACTTCGAATACCTAGACTACCTCACTTGCTAAACATTTCAGTCAATCAGGTTTCTATTCTCCTAGAGAGCTGAATGTTTAAAGGAACGTCTGCAACCAGAATGTTTCACTTAGACTTTTCCGCTCTTTTTTTTTCCCCACAGGTGTTCTGTGTGCTTTGATCTCCTGACAAACTGGTACTTTGAGAAAGAGGGGAGGTTGTACTGTCACAAACACTACTGCGAGAAGTTTGGGGAGTTGTGCCATGGGTGCTCGCTGCTTATGACGGGACCTGCTATGGTAAGAAAAGCCATGTGAACTTGTCCGAATTGCATGCATGGCAGTGTGTTTGTTTTTCCACAGAGTTTTAGAAAGAAAAAAAAAACAGAGAGAGAGAGTAAAGAAACGGACTTTCAGTCAGAAGGTCTTAAGAAGATAATTTCAGAAGGATCTGCTAACCTGTGCAAGAAGCGCTTAGATCACACACACCATTGTCTCATTCAGCAAATATTTACATGGCTAAATCAAGAGGTCTAAAAGTAAATAAATGCAGATGTTTTCCATAGTCCTGAAGAGGTCACTGATAAGGTAAAGGGTGGTGGACAGGCTTTAAACTCTCTTTCCCACTCCTAATGTGAGCAGAGAATCACATTTGAGTGATGCTTTTGGGAGGAATTACAGAGTAGTATTCTTGTGCCGAGATCTGTCATTAATTGTTTTGCAGCCTTAATGGGATAGTTCACCCTAAAATGAAAGTTCTATCATCATTTTTCCATCCTCATGTTGTTTTGCGAAACACAAATAGTTAAATTGAAGATGTTTCTAATGATTTATGGTAATACTTTACAATTACTTTCCATCAGTAAGGTTAGTTAATGCATTGACTAATATTAATTAACAATGAGAAATACATTTGTTACAGTTTTTATTAATCTTTAACAAAATTAATTAATACAAATATAATCTAAGAAACATGTTAGTTCAGTTGAATTAACTAATCTTAACCAATACAACTATTGATTTTGATCATGTGTTAGTTAATGTTTAGATTAACATTATCTGAGATGCTTTAGAAATATTTTTCATTGTTTGTTCGTGTTAACTAATGTAGTTAACTAATGTTATCATATAAAACCTCATTGTAAAGTGTTATTGATTTTTTTATTCCTTCTATGAAAGTTAATTTAACCTAATACTTTCAAGCTCCAAAAAGGACATGAAGACCTTACACAAACTAACTTCACACATCATTGGTTCTCACACGTCACATGACCAAACGTTTGATCGTCACCATATTTGATGTCAAATATAGTTTGGATTTGAGAGTAAATAAAGGCTTACATTTCAATCTGTTCCTCATACATTACAAAGTAAGTGTTTAGAGTAATTTCATGCGATCTTACTGTTCTTTTTTGGAGCTTATAAGTAGTGGGTCCCATTGGGTAACTTTCTTCAAATATCTTTTGTGTTTCTTTGTTCTCATTCTATGACATGGTAGTTTTCTCATTTGTCTCAAGAATATAAATGAATCTCATTTCTGATGAGATCTCAAAATCTCAATTATAAATGATCTCATTCCTGTGATCTGAAGGCTGGAATGGCCACAGAATTGTGTGCTGTTTCATCATGCGTCTGGAATGCCTTTGCATGGGCTTCAATGAGGAGCTTTGTAATCCTAACGGTAATGGAAGCTCTATCAATGTGTGAGAGACTTACAAATCTATCTCTAATGTACACAAATCACTGCTCGCAAAAACAGGTAGTTTTTAAATTGGTTAAGACAGAAAGGGGCAGAAAGAGGAGAATTTGGCAGAGAGCAAACTGCATAATAGGCCTTTTCTGTTTGGGCTTTGGTTAACGGATGCCAAGTATTTCTGGTCGGGGTGTGTTTCCAGTTGTGGGCTCAGAAGCTCAAGCAGCGGGGTGTCAAAACTTTTGAAAGATAGGCAGGAAGAAATCACATCCTCATAGCTGAAGTGCTTGTTTGAATATGTTTGTTTATTTGTTCATTGACCATCTTTGATGATAAAATATTTTCTTTGGTTGTCTGAAAGTTCCTCATTGTTCAGTTTCTGCCCTATTTTTTTTTTCTACCTTCATCTTCAAATTATTTTTTTTATGTTCAAGGCAGCTGTACTGGTTCACACACCACTTTTTATGAGAAATTAACTCGACTAAATTGATTTTATCTCTCTCTCTCTTTTTATCTGTTCAGTTAGCTGTGGTGTTCAGTTACCATATTCATGTTAGCTGTGGTGATGTGACTCCATGAGTCCTTAGGGAGGGGTGGCTCTTTTACAGTGAACTTCTGGGAAACAGTCTCTCAAATGCACATTCACACTCTACTGTAAAACAGGCGGGTATGACATAAGCACAAAAAAGATTTGAGACATGCTTACTCACAGGTTGAACCAAGTGTCAAGCAGGTCAACTAACTGCCCTTGAGCAAAGCACTGTAAATGTGGACTGTGAAATATATATATATATATATGTATATTTAGTTATTATTTTATATTGTATTATATAAATACATTTACTATTAACATTGTATAATTATTATTGTTATTTTTCTCCATGCTATATCTATTATTATTATTATTACTATTTAGTGTTATGGTAGAAAATCTATTGTAATGGGGAAATGCATTTCTGTTTAATGCTAGAATAAGTGAGAACAAAAGCAAGTAGGCATACGATCCTCTAATTGCCTGTCTGCATGTTCTACACTCTGATTGTTGAATAGTGTAGACTGCATGAGGAGGAGTGGCTTACCCAGCCGACAAATTACCCAAGAATTTAGTTAGTCAACGGTCCCTGGGACCGTTGATTCACAGCTCGGTAAACATAACTGCTAATCTGTCTTTTGTGGCTCACATTAAATGAAACCTCAGCGTGACCTCATACTTTCTCCATTCAGCCAGAATGAAAGGAAGAGCCAGAGGATTATTGGTTAAATCATTTTCCATTCACAATAAAAGAATAAATGTCTGTTTCTGTTCCATAACCCTTGTTGATTGGCAGTTCTTTTATATTGAAGATATCAATTTGTGTGCCTTAATACTTTAAATGAAGAGCTGCAAACTGTGTGTAGTTTCTTTCTAAGAAGTGAGATGGAAAGCTACTAAGATTTTGGCACTGAGACTTTGTTTATTTTGACAATCAAAGTAATGAATGTGAGTTTTATTTGGCGTTTCTTTGGAGATAAATGTGTCTTTTAAAAGTTGACTAAATCCAACAAAAATTCCCTTTGGTGAGATCCTCAAATGTAAGAAAATTATTAATAAACACTTATTAATGTTAAAAGTGCAAGATGTTTTCTTAGGGAATTAGATTTGATTTTGGTTAGTGTTGGTCTGAATTAGTAGAATGTGCTATATCAAAACAGTGTGACTGTAAAAGAAAGGAAAGGGATTTGGCCATGGGGTATTTAATTGCTTACAAGATTAATAAATGTGTTTGATTTATGCAAATGAATTTTGTGGAATTGTACTTGCTAGTAATTAGTTAATGGATGTTTATGGTTAATGTATTTAAAGTAAACATACGTTTAAAATGTTGTGTAGTTACATATTTCAAGTTCTTTTTTCCGGTTGATCAATTTCTCAGGGTTAAATGTCAACGAAAGTAAAATGAGAAAATAAAGCTTGCCCCAAACATTTCTGAAAACGGTTTCTTCTTGTAAATGTGTTTTTTTCTAAGATTTATGAGAGGGAGGTCAAAGAGATAGCCTGCGTCAGATAGAGGTAGGAGGTGTTAAAGAGAGACTGACACACATTATGTGTTGTGTAAGAGCATGGGATCATGGTTATAGGAAGGGCCTGGGAACCTTATGTCATTTCTGATAACAGACAGGACCAGACACTTGCAGGTGTTAAGGAAAAAGATAGAACGCATGCTTAAGTCACTGCCAAAGAACGCAGACTGAAAGAAGAGCGTACACAAAGCAGATGAAGCACAATGAAAGCATGATCCACTACACCTGGGCTTGGCAGAGATAGCAGTGAGCATATACTAAGCGTACAGGACTATTCCTGAAATATTGTATCTGCACTGTCAGGGCTAGTGTTGCTGGCACTTAGGATGTGGACTTTTGGTGTGAAATCACGAGGCATCTGATGTTCTGAATCTGCGCTGGGTGTTCATGTGTTTCAGGTGGCAGGAGACTATAAATATCACCCCGAATGCTTCGTGTGTTTGAGCTGCAGGGTGGTGATTGAGGATCAGGATACCTATGCCTTAGTGGAACGTACCAAACTTTACTGGTGAGTAACTTCACACTTTTCAAACTATTAATTCCTCTGTGTGGATTTTACATATCTTAGCTGGAACCAGCAGATATCCTGATTTTACAAGGGGGGTGCCCTGACAATTCATTAAACAAAATGTAAATGTAAATGAAGAGTTCAGATGCAAAAGCCTCTAAGTTCCATTTGAAATTTTCTTCTAAAATGATCATTTTTATCAAGCTTGTATATTTAAGTTAAGTAATTTCACTTAAATGGCAATGAAGATTACCTATTAATTGTCATTTAAGTGAAATTACTGAACTTAAATATACAAGCTTGATAAAAATGGTCATTTTAGAAGAAAATTTCAAATGCCATTTAGAGGCTTTTGCATCTGAACTCTTCAAATATTTCCCGGTTTGCATATTAAACTCACTGAATTTTAATTAAGTATCTTCAGTGTGATTTTATCTGCAGTATGTGGTAACATTTGAGGTGCTCGATAGGTTGACCTTGCAGAGACGCAAAGCTGTTTTTGAAAGCCAAACTGATCAAAATCTAAGAATTTCTTTTTTCAACACATGGAATTATGCAGTATTTTTTTAGGGGTTCTGCTCTCAGCTTACATTTTTGCAATTAAATTGGCATTAACCAGGTAAATTTGCATTTCTGTTATTACTTTATATGATAGGTGGACCCTTCCCATTAAAAAACAGTCCAGACACCTCCACCCCCATTTGTCCTAGTTGTATTTGCACATTTTACTGAGAAAACATCACATGAATTAATTAAATTGAAAGCTGTCCGTGGGAGGTGTCATCACATTAAATTCAAACTCTGGGAACTTGCATCCAAACAACACTGGTAAACAGCAACTAATATTTAATATGATAACATTATCTCCTAATTCTTTATCAAAACGGCTTTTTAACTTGTGGTTTGTGTGTGTTTAATTTGCTATTTTGTTTGGTGTTTCTCTTCATTTGTCGTATTCAGTAAAGCACGGGGAGGTTGATACACATCTGGGTGTTTCATAACATGTCTGGTGGTGACTTGCTCTTGTCAGGTCTTGTCCTAAAAGTTTTGGGGCCGTATTCACAAAGAATTTTATCTTACCACTAGGAGTACTCCTAAATCACACTAAAATATTTTAGCTAGGAGTTTTCTCTTAAAAGTTATTCACAACGCCTTTCAGACCTACTCTTAGTAAGGAAAAATGACAACTCCTAAACTAAGAGTGAGCCTTCGTTGCTATGGATGAAGAGAGAAAGAAGAGAAAGAAAAGCCATGAATGAAATTATTCAAGGTAGCCTAAGGGCCTGCAGTGTTCACTTCATCGCGTCTTTGCACGCTTAAGTTCGTTATTTTAAATGTCAGGCGCGCGATTTGTGCGCCCGTTTTTTCCAAGCGCGTCCGTATGGAGCGGTGCGCGTGACAAGAACCAACCGGAGCGCACAAGAACCAACCGGAGCGCAACCGCCGGGAGAATGCGGCGCGCCTTGCGTTTTTAGGTGCTATATGTGAATGGTGCCTAATGCACTAATGAAAACCTTTACTTGCCTAATAATGAAAAACGGCACTTGCATTAACACTTGCTTGGTTAATTGACATTCTTTTAGCCTAACTAGACTATTTAAAGCAAGGACATGTTGCTCATATTGAAGTAATGTAATAGTTGAATGACGGTGGATTATAAACTCGCCAAAATGGAAAAGAAAGCCCAACTGGACGCAAGATCAGTTACTGCTGCTGGCCCGGTTGGTGCTAGAAATTTTTTTTTAAAATAAGTGAAATTCGGCATTGGGATTTCAAGCAAAATTAAGCATGAGACATGGGAGAGGATTTGTTTGCAGATGAATGCAGCATTCCCGCTTGTGTCGCGGACCCCTGAGGACTGCGAGAGGTGCTGGTATGCGCTACAATCCTTTGTGAATAGGTCTTAGTGAGTTAGGAGTCCTCTCGACTTCTTTTAAGCTGTCCCAGACTTAGGTGCTACTTTTAGGGCTAAAATGCTTTGTGAATTACTCTTAGTGAAAAAAAATTAGGAGTCCTAAAGTTAGGAGTGACACGCCCATTATTTTTAGGAGTTGCTCCTAAATTCGCCAGTTAGGAGCTACTTTTAGCCTAAAATTCTTTGTGAATACGGCCCCTGGTGTTCAAACTATCAAGTTCTCTATCTCACACAGTGGTAAATGCTACAAGCAAGAGGTCCTGACACCGATGTTGGAGAAGCGTGGTTTGGCTGACTCTCCAACAGACCTGCTCCCTCACACAGTAACTCTGGTATCCATGCCTTCTGCCACCAATGGAAAAAGGGGCTTCTCTGTCAGCGTGATTCGAGACTGCACTAGTGCCACTGCCAGTGTCCAGGTCAAAGAGTAAGTAAAGTCATGCAGAATAAACATTTAAAAAGAAACTTGATGCACCCCCTACTTGCCTTACTTGAGATATTAGTTTGGGATCTGGTTAAGCAAGGAGTCAGATTATAATGAATATGCTGTGAAACATTTGGAATAATAGAGACTTGAAGTTATTTACCACCTCACAGATTCACCACAATGCCACCACACCCCATGCCAGAGACACTGTTAATGACACATGGAATGTGTTGCATAATTGTGGCAATATGACAGTTCATGTTGGATTAAATGCACAGACTGCCATTTTGTTTTTGTGTTCTTTGGATGCAAAACCATAACAGAAAGTAATGAGGTTTCTCTCATCATTCCTCATCAGTCTTTTGACAAAAACCTCCCAAAACCTTATCCTTACAGGGTCAGAGGGATGCATATTAGTCCAGAGGTTCGTAACGCCATCCATGTTGGGGACCGAATCCTGGAGATCAATGGACTCCCGGTGACAGCTTTGATGGAGGAGGAGGTACTTTCTATTTTTTACTGCTACCATGTTTGATATTAGCTTTGAGGTGAAATTGTGCCAACGCTAACGTGTTGAAGCAATGTGACAATACAGAGGAACGGCATGATAAACATTTGAAACACAAACTGTCATTCCATAGCTTGTCCCAGCACATACAATGACACTCCTTTCATACCTTGCACTGAATTTACATTACTCCCTAGTAACAAACTGTTTGTTATATGGCTTTGATGCGTGTTATCATTATCCATATTACACTTGGCACATCTGTTGTGTTTTGTTAGTGTTAATGTTGCAGAAGCAATATTTAGTTTTCTTAAGAATAAAATGTAAGGAGGCATGCATGGGTTTAACCCATGTAATGCATACCTGTGTTGGGAGGTTTGTGTTTAGACTATAGTACTAAAGTGACTTGTCAACTCCTGTTTAAATGCTTTGCATTCTCGTCGTGCATTTGTAAATGTGATTTCATTTTCCCACCACATCTCCTTAACATTTGAATTCCACTTCTCTGTGTTGTGGATTTGTGCCTTAATTTAATCATGTACCATTGAGGTTTTAGGACTGACTTTGTTTGGCAGCCATCTGGAAGGTATAATAAGCTGCCTGAGATTCCCTTAATCCTAAAAAATGTAAAGTCCTGAAATTGGGGCTGGATCTAATGATTATTTTTTTCAATTGCTTAATTTACTGATGGTGGTTAATTTACTAATAAATAACCATAAATATGGTATGTATGAACTTTTACGTAATGATACTACACTGAACAATATCATAAATGCAACACTTTTGTTTTGGTCCTCATTTTTCTTGAGCTGGACTCAAAGATCTAAGACTTTTTTATGTATACAAAAGGCCTTTTTCTCTCAAATATTGTTCACAATTCTGTTTAAATCTATGTTAGTGAGCACTTATCCTTTGCCAAGATAATCCATCCACCTCACAGGTGTGGGGGTTTGGGTGTGACCACCATTTGCCTCACGCAGTGCAACACATCTTCGCATACATCAGGTTGTTGATTGTGGCCTGTAGAATGTTGGTCCACTCCTCTTCAATGGCTGTGTGAAGTTGCTGGATATTTGCTGGACCTGGAACATGCTGTTGTATACCCCGATCCAGAGCATCCCAAACATGCTCATGCTGTCCGGTGAGTATGCTGGCCATGCAAGAACCGGGATGTTTTCAGCTTCCAGGAATTGTGTTCAGATCCTTGCAACATGGGGCCGTGCAATATCATGCCGCAACATGAGGTGATGGTCGTGGATTGATGGCACAACAATGGGCCTCAGGATCTAGTCACAGTATCTGTGCATTCAAAATGCCATCAATAAAACGCACCTGTGTTCATTGTCCATAACATACGCTTGCCCTTACTATAACCGCCACCATTGGCCACTCGATCCACAACGTTGACATCAGCAAACCACTCACCCACACAATGCCATACACACCTTCTACCCTGTACAGTGGAAACCGTGATTCATCTGTGAAGAACACCTCTCCAACATGTCAGACACCATCGAATGTGAGCATTTGCCCACTCAAGTCAGTTACGACGACAAACTGCAGTCAGGTAGAGACCCCGATGAGGGCGACAAGCATGCAGATGAGCTTCCCTGAGATGTTTTCTGAGAGTTTTCTGAGAGAAATTCTTTGGTTATGTAAACCGATTGTTGCAGCAGCTGTCCGGCTGGTTGGTCTCAGATGCTCTTGGAGGTGAAGATGCTGTATGTGGAGGTACTGGGCTGGTGTGGTTACACATAGTCTGCGGTTTTGAGTCCGGTTGGATGTACTGACAAATTCTCTGAGGAGACGGCTTATGGTAGAAAATGACCATTCAATTCACGGGAAATTCAATTCATTTACAGTGACCATGCCAATTGCATGCTCCCTCAAAACTTGCAACATCTGTGGCATTGTGCTGTGTGATAAAACTGCACATTTTAGAGTGGCCTTTTCATTGTGGCCAGCCTAAGGCACACCTGTCCAATAATCATACTGTCTAATCAACATCTTGATATTCCACTCCTGGATTATCTTGACAAAGAATTGCTCACTAACACAGATTTAGACAGATTTGTGAACAATATTTGACAGAAATAGGCCTTTTGTGTACATAGAAAAGTCTTAGATCTTTGAGTTCAGCTCATGAAAAATGGGGGCAAAAACAAGTGTTCCGTTTATAATTTTGTTCATTGTATTTATTCCAAAAGATAAGGTTTTCGCATTGTGTAGGCCCAAGTAGGAATGGTGTTTACTATTGCTGCTTCAGTTATTTTTCAGGATTTAAAGCAGCAATTGCTTTACAATTGTGAATCCTGAAATGATTTGTTTATTTAGAAGATTAAAGTAGCTGTTTTAAGATGTTCATTCAGCTGTACGATCAAACAGCTTAAGTCACTACCGCATTCTAACAAACCATAGCGAACAGTATCAAACATGGCGGTTTCCATAAACCGTGAAGTTTTGCCACGATCGACAGCGCATAATTAAATAAACGAGTGGGCTGGGTATCATTCAAAATTTTGATACCGATCCCTTGACTTCTATACTGATTCCTATACTATACCTTTTTTGTTACCAATTTTATGAAATCTATTTAACAAGATTACATTACCTAAAAAAACCTCTTAAGACTTATATAGGCCACTGGGTGGAGATATATTATGCCTCGTGCTCAAGCGCACATAAAGCTTGCCTCAAAGCACTGGCAAAAATAGCCTTATGATTATGAATGTGTGTTCAAATTGGTTCGTTTAAAAGTAGACAGTTCAAGCTTTCTATGTCTATATCTCATGTCTGAGAGGCAAGTAGCCTATCCACTCCAGTGATTTTTGCAGTCAAAGACGGAGCAACTTTCTACTCTTATTAAGTTTGATTTTGAGGCTGATTTTCAGCATGCAGGAGTTGCCATGATTGTGGAACATAAACAGCGCAACGAATCGGCACATTATTCGCGAATTGACTAATTGACATAATTAATGTAATATATTATGTTGAGGTGTCATTCTAGGCTTACAGAAAGCTGTTTGTCTTCATTTTTGGATGTCCAGATTTGACCTGAAAATATTGAATCTCAAATGTATTCCACTGTTCCTGTGTATTTCACTTAAATTTAGTGTTGGTTTTGAGTGTTTATCTTTTGGCAAGACCTTTTGTGTGGCACCAGCTTTGACTGGGAGGTAAATCAATGTTATCAATGCAAACAGCACCAGTGCACAATGCTCAAGTTTTATGACCAAATGCTGTCCTCTAGCTTTTATTGTTTTTGTGACACACTGGTGCTTATCAAAAAAGACCAGGAGTTTTTTGTGACCTGAATTCTGATTGGTCATTCTAGGTGGAGGACCTCATTCATAGGACCAGTCAGACACTGCAGCTGTTGATGGAATATGATCCAGTTAGACAGCGTCTGGACAAACTCCGCCTGGGCTCTTCCCACAATCAGCTGGGTGTCCCAGCGGCCTCCCGCATGCGTCTGTCCTCAGATGCTGAGACTGAGCGGAGTGACACAGTGGACAATAGGACGTTAAAAAGGAGGACCCTCAGGTAAATTATCCAATCAGTTTCCAGCACTGGGCATGTGTAGGTATAGCATTTAAAACTGGAGCACAATTAGTTTGTTCCACAAGTGGATGTGGATATACAGATAGTGTGCAAAGTAAATGCACTACACACTTGTTTATCCTTTCCAGGCTTAGACAGAATCAATACTTTTCATTTGTGTGTTGTAGACGTAGCAACAGCACCTGCAAGTCTCCAGTCTCTTCATCTCCTAAGGACCCTCCAGTTCTGACTCGAGATATTGGGCGCTCTGAATCCCTCCGCTCTCCTTCCAGCTGGTCCCACCGTATCTTCCGTCCCTGTGACCTCATCCATGGAGAAATCCTTGGAAAAGGCTTCTTTGGACAGGCCATCAAGGTTTGCATATGTTTAACAACATATCTAATTTTCTGTATAATGCAGTGTATACGTGGTCACTGGTTCCCCAAAGTTGTCTAGAAGAGTTTTATCACTGCATTGAATAAGCTTAGTTCAGTGTTGAAGGACAGGTTCTGTACAGGAATCACATGAAAATTTGGTTCTGATTCCACAGTTTTGCATTTCCAATTGCACTTTCAAATTTTACAACTTGACTGAAGAAATTTCTATTGCTTTGGGATGCTGCAGTGCAGGATTATAGATCCATTCACAACTTGCAGAAGAATGCAGGTGTTCGAGAACCCTACAATTTGGATTCAATATTTTTGAAGAACTAGAATCACTTTTATGATTTCCAACCCTAAGACTGTGTGATCTTCTCTAGGTGACCCATAAAGCCACAGGTGAGGTTATGGTCATGAAGGAGCTGATCCGGTGTGATGAAGAGACACAGAAAACGTTCCTAAAGGAGGTATGAAGATCCCTTTCTTTCCCTGCAAGTCCTCCATCTGATTACCTCTTAATTTTTTCCTTCATCTCCCTGTATCCACTTGTATACCTTCCATCCCTTTGTTGTCTGCTCTGGGTCAGTATCAGAGTGTGATTTAAACCGCAGATAAAACAGATCCATGTGGCGCCGGGATACAGTGTTGCTGTAGGGTTTGTGATTTTCTTCAGAGGAAAAGAGACTTAGTCTTAGATTTATCCAGTCTGTATTTAGTATGAATAACTTTAAGAATCTCAGCAATTAATTGTTTTCTCTCTCTTTCTCTCTTTTCCAGGTAAAAGTGATGAGAAGTCTTGATCACCCACACGTTTTGAAGTTCATTGGGGTTTTGTACAAGGACAAGCGGCTTAATCTGATAACGGAGTTCATTGAGGGAGGCACCCTAAAGGATTTTATCCGTGACAAGGTGCGTCCTGATTTTAAAATCCCTTTTTTCCTTTCCTCTTGCTTCTAGGAAGGGTCGTACATCATCAGTTAGTGTTTTAGTCTTTTTCGCTGTCTCTGTTCACCTGAGATGAACTTTGCAAGTTGAAAGGGAGAGGGACAGGGAATAAGGACTGAAAACACAAACACACTCTGAGAAATTAAAGGGAGAAAATGCAGTTGTTCGGTTGCATCGGATGAGAGATAAGGAGGTATGAAGTGTTTCCAGGTGAGGGATTCTTGTAGGAATGTTTTCCAGATCACCCGCTGGGTTTACTTCAAATATGGGTTTCAACTCCAAACATAAGGATAACAGATGATATACCGCTCTCATTCAGTCTTTCATTGTGTCTATAATGCACTATAATGTTTTCAATAAAATTGTCTGTGTGGTGGTTATTTGTGTCCGTAATAAGCGGCTGCTGTTATGTAACGATTTCCTCTCTATTTTACGGACAGCATAGCGTGCTGTCAGACTGGGCTGTATTATAGTGTGGTTATAAACTAGGCCAGCAATTCATCTCTCGCTCTCTTCCTCTCTCTCTCTCTATCCCAACAGGACTCATTCCCATGGGAACAGAGAGTTAGTTTTGCAAAGAGCATTGCATCTGGAATGGTGAGTGGGCTTCTGGGTCTGCACACTTATAGCATTGCAAAACAAAATAAGCTATTGTTGTACAATATTTCAGGCACTTTTGGATCATAGCTGACATTTATGTATATATATTTTGAAGGAGATGGTAAGAACATATAAATGGCTTTCATGGTCTGTTTTAAGTAGTTTTTGTTCATGTTTAAAAAAATAATTCCATCTTAGATTAATATACAAATACTGCAAGACTTCCGTAGGTTGATTGAAATCCAAACACTGTGCCTCTGGTACTATCAAAACGTCGTTGTTGTTTTTTTAATGTGCCAAACAGTGTGGTTCAGCTACATTGGCTCCACCGATGGCATGAGTTTTATCAACTGATATCTAAACAAGGCCTTTTCATAATTTTGGATTACATTATATGTCATTAGAGGAGCAAAAGTACTAGTAACAACACAAGCCCAAATTTATTAGTCCTGTTAAAAGAAGAATCTGTGACTCCATGGAGTAACATTTCAGAAATGGCATGTCATTTGATTTCTATTTCAGAATAGGCCCCAGCCACTGTAAAAATAATCGGTTCAAGTTGTCTATACTAGGGATGTGCACGAATATTCAATATGTAATTATTATTCGAAAAATTAAAATACTATTCGAATTTTGAACACGTTGCTTTGCTGGCCGTCCATGATAAATCCAAATAACTAACTCGCAGTTATAATTAAATGCACTGGATGGCGCTGTGGAGTGTGTTAACAAGTTGTCTGTATTTGATCACGTAATGTTGTCGTCTGCCTCACGAAGTTTGGAATTAACGTTACTTGAAAAGGATTCTTACTAAACGGAATTACTTTTGAACAAATTAATTAATAATCTGAGTTATGATATCATCACCATGAGAAATCACATGAAATCCAAACAGTCGAGTGAGGAAAGATAACGTTAGCTGTTCATCATTGCATCACAACTTCAGGTAAGCGCAGCCGTGATCAAAGATTTTGAGACATAATTCCTTTAAGTTCCGGAGACCGGTTTAAGAACAGAAAATGCAAAGTGCTGTTAGAAACACCGTTCTCGCTCTTTGTGTCTCTGAAACGTCTGTCAACGCGGCATCTTTTCTCACTCGAGCATAAAGTGCTGGCAGCGCCTCTGCATGTAACGTTAGATATTATTGTTTTTCTCAACATAAACGTGAAACAATATAAACACGATAATCAATCATTTGCTGACTCGTGTGTATGTGCTGTGTACGATATCTGACGCAATCTGCTTTATAAGGGTTTTTTTTTCGCTCGCGCTGCTTGAGCATGCTTTTAATAATGCTTTTTTATATATATTTTTTTTGTTTACACATAGGCCTACTGTTTAATGTTCAACTAAAAGAAAACTTAAATTACTATTGTAAGCTTGTTGTGTATTGCCTAATTGTAAGCTTGTCCAGAAATGGTGACAAAAATGTACAAAAAAAACAAACTTAAATAACGTCTTTTTCGTTAAACATAATTTAAATAAACGAATATTCAAATTTTCGATTTTTATGAGCCTGAATATTCGAATGCAATATTTTTGAAAAATGCCCATCCCTAGTCTATACATTAAATATGTTTTAATGATGCAAATATCTCTGTGCCATATTGTTTATCAGCCTATATCAGTATCTTTTATATTTATTGCCATCATCCATTATTTGACATTTATCCATTAATATGGGGATATTTAAGCGTTTTTGCCTATTTTAAGATTTAGATCATCATCTAGCTCTAATTAAGGGAGACTGATAGATATGCCAAAAATGTCAACTTTTCTAATAGGTTCCTTAACAAGGTTTCTAATAGTTCCTAAACAATTTCTAATATGTGTGTATGCTGTTTAAAAATAAATATTGTCTGGGAATTCTGTGTTGTTACAAGCCTATTCGGAATTACTGCGATTGTATTGTGCCATGCAATATTTGCACACACATTACTTGCTACTCAAAAACCTTGTTAAATTACATCTGGTTAGGACAGGTGGTTTTACCTTCCTCTCCGGGCACATAGTTCAGGAGACAGCGAAGGAACTTTTGTTTTGTTGTGTCCTGTTGCCTAGCACTGCCGTGATGCACCACTTCAGTTTTTGTTTTAGTTCTTGTTGTTGTAGTGATGATAAAGTGTCTAATGTATTTCTGTCTTTCCTCATTCTGCTCAGACACAACCTCTTTTTCTTTCTTCTCTGATTGGTTTTGTTCTTTTCTTATTCTTTCAGGCATATCTGCATTCAATGAGCATCATACATTCAGACCTAAACTCTCACAACTGCCTGGTCAAACTGGTACGGGAGGAGTTTTACCCATTTCACATTAATTTATCAGTCTACACTGCTTGGAGAGCCCAGGTCCCAGAATAGCTGACAGGCTTGTGTCAGCACAAGTAGAAAGGCTAAAGTAGACAAGCACCCAAAAACAAGTTATGTAAGACCAATTGAGCAGGAGAGAGAAAATGCAGTGAAGGGAGAAGAATCGTTCACACTTGAGGATTGTTTAGTTTAATGGTTGCCCGCTTGTTTAGTTAAGTGGTTAAGAAGATAAGTCAGGAAATGCTGTCACTCACATATCCTGAGTGAATCACTTCTGACAAGCTATTTAAAGAATCAAGAGAACAAACGACATGCCTTTGGGACCTAAACATTTAGACATGTACAAAGAGTTTAAAGCTAGACCTGATTTCTGGTGTTTTGACTCTACTTTTTAATTATTTTGTCAATTTTACATTATTATTATGATTATATTATCATTTTTTTACATGTCGTTCCTTTATGCTCATAGAAATGTATATCTAATCTGTCATAAGCATTTTTGCACATTAAGCATAAATATGTTTGTCTTTGCTCTACTTCTCTGACCCCTGCAGGACAACACGGTTGTGGTGGCAGATTTTGGTCTGTCTCGCTCTAATCATGGATGACAAGGTCAAGCAGCCACCCCTCGACAAACCAACCAATAAGAAAAGGCTGTTTAGACGCATTGACCGTAAGAAACGCTACACTGTGGTGGGGAACCCTTACTGGATGGCCCCAGAAATGCTCAATGGTGAGAAGAGAGAATTAAACTTAAGATCATAAACTTAAATATCCATGCTGCGCCTGAAAGATTTAAAAATATCAGTAAACAGTTTAAACCTAAAACCGTATTCTGGACAATGTCTTCCCCTTGATCTGAGCGGTACAAGACTTCACTACCTAAGTTTGCCTCCT
Source organism: Hybognathus amarus (assembly GCA_030378365.1). Lineage (NCBI taxonomy): Eukaryota > Metazoa > Chordata > Actinopteri > Cypriniformes > Leuciscidae > Hybognathus > Hybognathus amarus. The sequence goes on along the minus strand of JAQIUQ010002014.1, from coordinate 319,814 downwards.
GAACACACACAATTTTTTTTTACTAAATTCTACAATGTTAAGTGGGTAAAAAAACCTCCTTAAATCTTGTATTTGGGTCAAAAAATGGGCACCCATAGAAATGAATGGGAAAACTGTAATTTAGAGCAATATTAAATAAGCCAAAATAGACACCAGGTGACAGCAAAGTCACTTCATCTTTAGGTTTTAGCTCTAAGAACTTATTCGAATGATATTTTAATGTAGTAAAAAAAAAACTACATGGTAATTAATTTACATAGAAATAATTTACATAGAAAATATGGTACTTTTTGAAGTAAATAAATTCAAAAATACCCCCAAAATAAAAACACCATAAATGGATAGACAGCTTTATGGAAGACATTGATATAACATTTATAATAAATAAAAATTAGGATCACAACTGAATCCTCTGTGCCCACATTTGTCCACAATTACAGGATTAAGGGCTATATAAGTGAATACAGTTTGAGGGCTACTTTATGCGAGTACATTTTATAAACTTGATGGGCATTAATTGTTGTCTGAGAATATTGTTCATGTTTTTTCTGTTCCTCCATGTAATTGCCATCATCTGATATAAAGGTGTTTGTGTGAGTTGTGTTTTGTAAGCTTGTTTTTCTTGATGGAGCTCTTTTTTCCTGTGTGAACAGGTAAACGCTATGATGAGAAGGTGGATATTTTCTCCTTTGGCATTGTGCTTTGTGAGGTAAGAGTCTTTAGTAGTGGTAAACATCTCACAGATTATATGGCATGTCTTTATGAGGACAGCATGAGCTCTTAAAACTAACTGTCATTTATGTAAGCACTTGCTCGGAATGTTGGAATGCCGAAAGCAAACGTTACGCTTAAATGATTTGAGTCAAAATGGATACATTTCATTCTCGGTTATGTAAGAGGACGCTAGAAAGTTTCATTTGTTTATTTTTCTTCCATTTGTCCTAATTTATTCTACTTTTTTTTTCTTTTTTTTGGTAATAGATTATTGGTCAGGTTTACGCAGATCCCGAGTGTCTTCCGAGAACGCTGGATTTTGGGCTCAATGTGCGAAAATTCATCGAGAAATTTCTACCTGAGCACTGTCCACCTGCTTTCTTTGCATTGGCTGTGGCTTGTTGTGACCTCGCCCCTGACAACCGGTAAGTGCCACTGGGTTTTGTCAAATGTCCTTCTTTAAGTAGTAATGTTGAAGGCGAGATTGAAATGTTAACAATAGTCTTTTTTTCTCATCACAGGGTGACAAATGTGAAATGATCATTTTTCTGAGGTGTTTTATTTATAAAAACGTTCAACTGACACTGTAACTGCTTGAAATGTCATGCCAGCTACCCATATGTGTATAAATAATCCTTAAAAAGAACCTGCACTACCATTCAAAAGTTTGCTGTCTGCATGTTTTTTTGTTGTTGTTGTTGTTGTAGTTTTGATAGATAAATACTTCTATTCAACACAGATTAATTAAATAATTATTCTAAATAAATGCTGTTCTTTTGAACGTTCTATTAATCAAAGAATCCTGCAGAAACTGTATCAGTTTCCAGGAAAATATTGTTTTACACTGTTTAACACTGTTAATAAGAAATGTTTCTTGAGCAGCAAACCATCATATTAGAACGATTTCTAAAGGATCATGCGACACTGAGACTAACGGCTGCTGAAAATTAAAGAAAAAAAAATGCTACTTTACAATCACGGAAATAAATTATATTTGAGAACGGCTATTTTGAGTTGTAATAACATTTCACAATATTTCTGTGTATTTTGTTTTGTTAAAAGCAGCCTTGGTGAGCAATGAACATAAGAGACTTCTTTTAAGAAAAAAAAAGAACTTTACATCTTACCAACCCTAAGCTTTTCTGTAGAGACAGATAGTCTATCTAGCTATAGTTGAACAATGGTGATTAACATTAACCTGTGACTTCCAGTTCTTACCTCTTTCTTCTTCCTGTCTTCTTCAGGCCTGCTTTTCAGAAGTTGGAGGACTGCTTTGAGGCATTGACTCTCAATCAAGAGTTGAATATCCCTCTACCTGCTGAACTGGATGAACTTCAACAGGAGTTTTTAAGGACTTATGGACCCAATGAAATTGCATCTGAAACCCAGGAAAACAACAGGAACTAATCAAATGGCAGCAAAGGCTGAGATATGGGCTGGATATATCTTTTTTTTTTTTGTACATTTTTTACAGAGTTTACAGAACTGAATCAGAGCATTTACCTTGGGTTTGCATACTGGGTACATGTGTTCTTTGGAGAAGATCGGTCACGACATGCAGAACTTTGAGGGCATTCTAGAACTGCAAAGGGTTCCAAGCAGAGTTCTGTTGAGGGAACAGAAACATTTCAGTGACCATGAGCTTCTTGTTGCTTCTGTCTAATTTGGATGGCTTGGGCCTAGTTATGATTTAACCATGTAGCTCAAACCTTTAAGCCTACCACTAGTTTATCATAGATCTCCCTGATGAAGTTTTCCATTAATGTCTGATTAATGAAAAATCATAGAAGTAGCATCCATTTTAGCATTGTAGCATTTTTTGTCAATCACCGTAATTATAAAAGTGTGGTTGGGTGAATCTCATGAAGCCTGTCAAGAACATGTCTGAGTCATATGTCTGCCCACATTAAAAAAGGAATTGATCCCCTTCTTTTTAAGTATATTTTGAGACCACTTCTAAATGAATGCACAATACAGAAATGTGGGGAGAAATGTGCTTAGGGTGAAATGGGACAACATATTTTTAAATTTTAAAAATATGGAGAGTTCTATTGACTCATTGAAACTACCTGAACTCTAGGAATGTGTGTAACTCAAGCATTGTTGGAGCACATTGCCTCCTGCAGGTTGTTGTGCTTATGTACACTCAATCCCTTGGTTGTTTCTGTACCACTAGCACTTGAGGTCCTGACCTCTAACTCAAAAAAGACAGTGATAAATCTGTTATGAAAATAAGTAATACACTTTTGAGTACTGATTTGTGTGGTTTCTTGGAAATGCTTCTTATATTGTAGTTAATTCCTGGTACATCAGCTATTTGGAAACTGGAGTTGTCTATTCCGCTGTCATGGACTCAGCTTGTAAATATATCATGACAGGGCAAGAACTTTTTTTTTCTCTGTATCTTAAACCTGACCTGGAGTTGTATTCTCCAAGTGAAATGATAAGTGACATCGTAATGCTGGATCTTGACCGGCCGTTTCTCGTGAAATAGCCTGTGATAAAAATGTCTGCAATCGCAGAATTTAACAAGTGACTGTTTGTGAGGATGTTTTATAATGACTGTCATCATCACTTTGATCACAAATGTTTAAATTAAAACTGGATATATTTTTCATCTTTGTATAGATTTGATGTCATGTTGGGATAATGTGGATTTGTAGTTTGCATATGTTTGTAGAATGTGAAAAGCTGTATAAGAGCATTTTTTTTCTCTAGTCTTTTGTCAACGGTACTGACATGTATAAAATTATAACCACTACTTGTACGCCACAGGTTTCTTACACTAATGTTTAATGAATAAAGATGTAATAAAGTACTGGCTGTTGATACATTCATTCACGTTTTTTTTAATTGTATAATTTTTGTAAGCGTTTCATCAGCCAAAGGGGGCGCTGTTGTGTAGTATATGGAGCTGACAGTAGTTACTATGAAATGTCACTATTTCTGCAATATTCTCAATAGCCTGGTTTCACAGACAGGGTTTAAATTATTTTTAAATTAGGATTTAGTCAGAGATGTATAGTAACGAAGTAGAACTACTTAAGTACTGTTCTTAAGTACTAAAATGCTGTATCTGTACTCTACTAGAGTATTGTTTTTTCTCACACCTCTACTTTTACTTCAGTAGATATTTTCGATGAATTTAATACTTCTACTTCGATATTTTTTTAATGTTCTGATAGTTACTCGTTACAATTATAAAAATTTTACGAATCATTCGTGGCAATCACATGCCAGTTTTATAGGGTAATGGTATTGATTGACACACACATCGACAACTAATGCAGGGGTTGTCCTGCAATGACATTTTTTTAGCGGCCGCCAAAGCAAATTTGTATTCCGCCAAAGCGCCTTATTTGATTGCTACACTGTAAAAAATAAATAAAAAAGTAAATACTAGTGAAAAAAAACAATGTAATTTACTTGAAAAAGTTAGTTCAGGCAAGAATTTAAAAAACTAAGTAAATTCCATATCAGTACTTAATTCAAGCGAGTAGAAATGAAAGTGTAAATATCAACTCAATAAAATTAAGTACAAATTACTCAACTTTTCTGATACTGGGGTTCCCATCATGCACTGGACCTTGAATGATTAATGAGGCTCATTTTTCACTGGTTTCCAGCTGTATTTACACTTATTTATCATTGATTTTTGTTGTCAGTATTAGTAACTTGCCATTTTGTGACATTTCGAGTACATTTTTTGCTCAAAATGACATATTCAAACACAAACGACCCATCAAATGTTACCGCCATTGTGTATTGTCTACCAAGTATTGAGGTGTTTGCGTTCACATGATGTTTAACATCTGACATGATTACTTAGATGATCTAAGTAAAGCACATACTCTAAAAGACTAATAAAATTTAAGATTATTGTTTTTGTGAAATGTAATACAAAGGCAAAGGAAATCGATATTAATCAACCTTTTACTAGCCGAGTTAAAATTACTTATTTTTTGTAAAGTTTACTTAATTCAATATTCCAAGTAAATTTACCTTAAAGATTTCTAATTAAAGCTACTGATGAATATGTTTAGGTTTTTACTTGGCAAATCTTTGTAAATTTACTAGCATTTTCTGAGTGAGATAGTTTAGCAAGCATTTTTCAAGTAAATCCTACTCCATTTTTTTACACTGTAGTTCAAACTATAAAATGCTGCTGTGATGAGCATTGAGCAGCAGAGGACAGTCTGTTGATCATGAGAATGAAGATCTTTTCAGTGCAATGCAGTTTCTGCTCTCTCTAATGCTTTCACCAATGCAGACACAATGATGTACATACAGTAAGAGCTTTGTTGTGCAGAGTGGGTCATTGATTTCATAACGAGTTGTCCAGATAAACTCGTGCTGTGTGGAAAGATTGTTCTTTGATCACTTTCTGTATAATTTCGTACAGAATTTAAATACGTTTATTTTCATCCTACTAAAAGAAACGATGTGAAGTTGATATCTTAGTCACTGGTTTGACTTACTAATGCATAAACAGTATACGATTTTGAGAGAAAGATTAACTTGTCTGAACTTGAACAATTAGGTTACATAATAAAAATTGCTTGGTAGTTCCAATCGATTATTTTCAGACGTTCATCGAGAGGAAACAGTCGTCGGTGAAATGTTTGGACTATACAAAACTTTGGGAAGTTGAGTCGCATTTCCAGAGAAAATAAAATTAACCCATTGTTTCTTTAGAGGCTCGGATAAAGGAGCTAAAAATACTTCTGTGTTCAATTTGTACATCTGATTCCGAACACTGATCAACTGCCATGCTTCGCTCGTTTGCAAGCCACGATATTTCTCAAAGAAAAACTCGAATCTTAAAGCTATTTCTCTAGGAAAAAATCAAATCAAATCGAAAAAATTAAATCGTGCGCCCATACTTCCTAGCTCATTTTCTCATGGGCGAGCCAAAAAGCAGAGAAAGGGGAGTAACCTTTTCGATTGCAACGCGAGTCCCGCGGCTATAAAAGTAGGTATGTGGACATTTCAGTAAATAGCGGCCGCCATTGTGTTCCAAATCTCTGTGCCGGATTTTCCCGACTCATTTTGAGCGGGTCTCCTAAAATGCGCTGTTTTCATTGACTCGCTGTGGGAATCCTTGATTATTTTTAGTCAATCACATCATTAGGGGTTTCGACTGCACATTTGTTTTCATTTTTTTCTAGTCAGGCTGCATTTTCCTCCTGAAAGGCGATTTCAAACAATACGGAAGATTTCAACTGTCACGAAATTATTTTTACCCACTTTGGACACTTTCCAGAGGAAGGTAGACATGAAGAACATATGTTTGTGGTGTGCTGTACAAAATTTCGTGGCCATTTAAACTCCCCCACTTTTTTTATGACTACCGACACTGAACGTTACCTGTAGAAAAGCTGTCAAAATGCAGCGCGTCGTGTAGGCTACACTCAACTTTTGTGTGGTCTCCTCCACTTTCTTTCCTCCACCAGCGTTAGTATTGTTAACTCTATATTCTTACACAACTGGAAATAGCATGAATCAACCAAAATCCATCTTTTAAATTAAGGATATATAATTTTCCTTGGATCGTTGTTTTCCATTCAATTATTTGTATTTTCAACAACTGCTCGTCAGACAAATACTATAAAAGATAGGCCAAATCAGTCTTTATGTGTGTTAAAATCAAGTAAAAATCCAAATAACTATATGAAACCCACGTTAGATCCAAATAACTATATGAAACCCATCTCCACAGAAAATTTCATTAAGATATCTTGAATATTGAGAAAGTTATGAGCATTTTTGTGAAAAAACAACTTGTTTTCGGTCACACTAAATTCTATTGTTTTCACCTTAGAAATGAGACAAAAATAGGCGCTGATTACTGAACTATAAAATGTTGTAACTTTCTTCATACTTGACATATTTACTTTTTTCTTTTTCTTTTGTAAAGGGGGTACCCAGGTCTTTCCACACATGCTATCCATTTGTCTATTTGTTGAGTTTTAATTTTTTGTCCACATACCTAATAAAAGAATAAGGACATTTAATTCTACCGAACTAACGCTGAATTACTCACAGGTCAGTTTATTAGAGGAATTAAACTTGAGGTAACGCAGCGCTGCTTCACTTGCTCTAACAGTTTCACTATCACACTAAAAGGGCATTTGAGTGTGTTGAATGTTGTTAGCTGCTAGTTAGGTTGTTTGTTTGTTGGCTGTATAAAACTAAGCTAGATAAACATTAGAGAATAACATACAGACCATATTACAAATTGTCATCATGTTGAACTATATAACATTGATTAGTTTTATAAACATTGATGTGCTCACCTGTTTGCTCAAATAACACGCAACACGTGCGTCTCTGTCAAGTCGAAGTTTGTCGCGGACGTGGAGCTCCCCGGCATCTCGAAAGATGTTATTGTCCTTTTTTTGTCTCAAAGTCTGCTTGCCATGGTCCTTAATGTTTGAACAAAACCCTGCTAGGGACGCTCACGCTGTTGAGCACGCAAAACGGGCATAACCGACTCAGTTGTCCACGTCTGTCGCCATGGTCATTACTGCAGTACTGAAGTCAAGCCTGGCGGAAACCGGGTAACGCGGATATGACGTCATTGGTTGGCGACTCCTCCTCCCCTCAGATTTACAAATAGTTGGAAACATTTGGGATATTGTAAGTAATCAACTAAACAAAATATATAACACTGACCTAGTGGTTTTTTTATATTTCTCTGCAAAAATTCTGGATATTGTATCTTTTTTAAAAAAAACGTAGAAAGTGAAAATTTCATGTCAGGGGACTTTTAAGTGTCATCCCTGGCCCACCAGTGGGCCCAAATTTTTAATGAATGAATGATTTTAAAAATAAATTACATAGGAGCCGTTTTTTTGTTTGTTTTGTTTTTTTGCAACAAGACTATTTTTTTCATATACTCCTAAGGCGTGTTCAGACCTTTACTTTGAAATAATGAAAAACATGAAAAATCATGAAAGAAGGGTAGAAACCTCAGTTTGTTTTTCATGGCAAGAGTTCAAAAAGATTGCATCCATTCAATTATTTTAGAAAAAAGGGTCGGAAATTTTTTACAAATAAAGAAAAAATGATAGATTTACCATTTGTGATGTGGCAGTGAGCTATAACGCTCATACTTGTTCTTTTTATGTGTTTATTAGAGGTTGAATTCATATCAAAACCTGCCAAACTTATATTATTTTCTGAACAGAATGTCTACTTCATAAATTGTATGAAAATTGTGGAAATAATGGTTCATATCACTCAAAACGCATATGGAAATGAGCGCCCTTAGGCCTATGGGCAGTGATGGGAGTCTGGTTGTTATTTAGTGAAAAGGTTTGGTACTGCGCCCAAACAAAATCTCACTGAAAGCTCATTATTTGAGATATCAACCTAAAATTTGAAACACGAGGGTTTTTTTTTTGTTTGTTTGTTTTTTGCAGTTTTAGAGTCGCCCAGGTTTTGAAAACATATTTTAGATAAAATATGAATAATTACATTTTTTTTACATTGTACATTTTCATAAACTCAAACTTCTATAACTTTTCTATTTCACTTTCTTAATTTATTTCACTTTTACATAAATTTACACTTCTACACTTCCTTTCTGAACTCTTGTTTTGCTCCTCTACTCCTACAAGTTATACATAGAATAAGCCATGCATGTGTAGTGTAAACTATTGCAAGATCATGTCCAAAATGAAGTATGACAATATAATTTCAAACATTTATTTCACAGCAGGAAAAAACTGCCAAAAATAAAAATACAATATTTTCTGGAACTTTAAACAGTTGTACAGTCTAATAAACCATGGGAAAACAAATGTATACATAAAGTCCCATTTCATAAACAACAATCTCTGCAAAATCCCTTTATATTATTTTAATCGTCATTTTGCACTCTCTTTCAGTCTCTGAATACTTTTGCCTTAATGGAATAACATACTCTTATGCGATCCCATTCTCAGCTTTTGTCCATTGTCTTATTTCAGCCCATCTGTATGGTCAGGAACATATGAGCATTGATATGAAAAAAAAAATGTAACCAGACCACAAATCAGACCCATTCTGATTGGTTTGCTGAAGTCATGAGAGCACTCAGTTGCTTGTTATCAGATTGTGGCCACAGAAGCAATAATACATTCAAATGTAATTTACCAAGCCAAGATCTCTGGAAAGCTTTCCTCTTTATTTTGTCAAAACCTTCACCAGCCTTAGCTCTAGCGTCCCAGGCCACATGATCTGCCTATTCAATATGAATTTCTGGGAAAGAGCTATCAAATGCAATTAAGTCAATTAGCTCTAACTGTGAACCAAAGCTCCCTATAGAGTGAACAGCCCAGCTGTGCCGCAACAGATTGTTACACATTTACAATTTCAGTTTCAACAGCATTTAGGGACAAAATCAAAGTAAAAGGCAGGATTAGAATGGATTGTCTTCTCTTTCAAAACACCAGAACATCAGATAATCTGATCCATCGCCACTTCTCAAGAGGACACGGAGCAGTCGCTCATTGGAGTTTTAACAAGCAGGGATTATTCATGCCCCATGATGATCTGCACAAAATGTTCTTGCAATTTTTCTCCAGGCAAATCCCTGACATGCATATTTATACAGAAACCACCATTTCACCATTTCCAGTGTATCCCCACATGTCCTACTTTCCCCAACAGCTTCGTTGAGGAAATAAGGACACAGTCTGGGATCCCAAAAAATCTTTCCACCGGTCTCTATGGGCACATGCCCTAACCTAACCGTGAAACCGTGGTGTAAAGGCAAGGTAAAGCGAAAAGAGACGACAGGCAGAGGGATGCGGACGTGGAGTTTTGTCCTTTGAGATTCTGCAGTGCATCGAGGCACTCATCCTGTTCCTCCATCAGGCTCCAGGGGTCCCCGCTGTCCCCATGAGAGGGTCGGCCCCGTCTGCGGGCTCCTGAGTGGGGGTGAGGTTGTTTCGGCTCAGCCGTGATGACGATGGTGTCTCGTCCACCAGCTCGCAGGTGGGATTGGCGAAGGCAGAGAGAGGAAGAGTGATGCGATGCATCTCACGCTCGTAAACCCGTTGCTCGTGCTGTTTCTTGAGGTCACGACCCCTATAGGATTAAAAACAAGCATTTTACTTCAACCATTGCCACACATAAATGTATATGCAATCTAGAGTTTGTCCATGTTTTGCCACTTGTCAACTGATCAAATAAGGTTACGTTCACACTGAGTTTTTGGGATTGACAACTGAAATGCGAGTCTCGAAATGTCTCGTTCACAGACAGCAATTCGCTGCAAGTTACCAACATGAAACCACACACGAACCCCTCAGCAGAGCGGCTCTCGCACTGTACTGACGTGACAGACAAGTTGTCCAGTCCAGTTTCATTCAAATTTCATTCGCGAATTTAGACCTGAAAAAAGTAGTTTTGGTTATCGAATGCGGTTGTGTGAACGAAACCAAAACGTAACTCAAAAACAGGACTGACAACCGTATAGAATGGGGTCTAAAAGTCAGAGACCACCAATGGAAATGCATTCGTTAAAAATAAAAAATAAAATGTTATTTAAAACAACAAACAGCTTATTAACTCAAGTATTTTTGCCATTTGTGCAGTAATGCTCAAACGTTCATCTTGTGTAAACTGTTCTATTCGAATGCAATCATTAAAAGATTAGTTCACTTTTCAACTTTCTGACTTACTCACCCCATGTCATCCAAGATGTCCATGTCTTTCTTTCTTCAGTCGAAAAGAAATTAAGGTTTTTAATGAAAACGTTTCAGGATTTTTCTCCATATAATGGACTTCAGTGGGAACCAGGTCAGTTCAAGTTCCAAAAGAAACTTCAGTACAAACTGCAAACTTGTTAAAAAGGCTTTAAACGATACCAGACGACGAATAAGGGTCTTATCAAGCGAAACGATTCGCAATTTTGGTTCATTCGGCGAAAGAAACGAACGCATTGATTCTGAAAAAGATTTGTTCATTTTGATGAACGAGTTCGAACAGGAGTGCGTTACAGAACAGAGCAAGGCGAGCGTTTGAGCTTATAAAACTTAAACTTTGTTATTTATTTATAAAATGAGCGATCGTTTCGCTTGATAAGACCCTTATTCGTCGTCTAATATCGTTTAAAGCCCTTTGAACAAGTTTGCAGTTTGTACTGAAAGTGTCTTTTGGAACTTGAACCGCTTGGTTCCCACTGAAGTCCATTATATGGAGAAAAATCCTGAAATGTTTTCACTAAAAACCTTAATTTCTTTTCGACTGAAGAAAGAAAGACATGGACATCTTGGATGACATGGGGTGAGTAAATTATCAGCAAAAGTTTTTTGAAAAGGTGAAATAATCCTTTAAGAGCCTGTTTTTATTTTTCTCTTTTTAAAACATAGGGGAAAATGTCACAGATTTGTTATCTTTCAATGATTTTCACTGTATGAACGACTGACTGACTGAACTGACTTATTCTGCAGTGGTTCCACTCCATTTTCTCTGAATATTTTGAAGATTCTCCATGTCTAATATTATACATTTCTGTAATACTTAACAGTGACGCATGAACTCCAGGACAGAAGGAGTGATTGGTCTCCGATATCGGCTATTTTTAGTTTCAAGTTATAAATGTGCTACTGGAGAGAGAGAGAGAGAGAGAGAGAGAGAGAGAGAGAGAGAGAGAGAGTGAGAGAGAGAGAGAGAGAGAGAGAGAGAGGTATAATTCCTCATTGGCTGACAAGCAAGAGACGGATCTCAATGATCACATTCCAATTCCTAGAAGTGGACGAGATCATGGGAGCTGAATGCTGGAGAAGTGTCATATCACTGGACACGCTCCTGTCTATCCTTCCTTTCGCTCCATCTCTCCTGTGCACGGCAGGCCTGCAGCATGTTATGCAATCCTCCTACACTTCCACAACACTGTGTCTGAAATGAACTGAGTGCTACCATCTTCATCTTATTAAAGGGATAGTTCCCCCAAAAATGAAAATTATGTCATAATTTACTAAGTTTTCCAAACCTGTATGAATTTCTTTCATCTGCTGAATACAAAATAAGTTATTGTGAAGAATGTCAGTAAGTAACCAAACAGTTGATGGACCCAATTGACTTCCATAGTATTTATTTTCCATCGACTGGTTACCCATATTCTTCAAAATATATTATTGTGTGTTCAGTAGAAGAAAGAAATTAATACAGTTGGGAACAACTTAAGGGTGAGTAAATGATGACAATTTTGAATATATGAGATCCATGTGCTGTTACATCATAACATATTTCCTGTAGGTGACATTGACCCTAAACCCTTATATCATCTCAACAACCTGCCTCTGCTTATAAATACTGAGCCAATTAAGCTAGAAATATGATGACAAGCACGCATAATCAGCTGACGCACGAGCACATGCTGCCTAAGGCTATTGGGTAATCCAAGCTCCTTACAAAACAGAGAGGAGAATATACTCAAGTTTTAGATCCTCAACACCCACTTCTAAACATCTAAACAACCCCCTAAATATAGACCGTCAAGATGCCTCCAATATCTACATGCACTCACTAATCACTCTCTCTCTCATGTGTCTAATGGCATTAAAGTAATACAGACACTGATGTTAGAAGACCATGGTATGTGTTTCCAGTTAATACCTTGCCTTTCTGACCCATGACATTTTATTCCCATGAAAGCATGTAACAAACCCAATGACATAATTTATCTCTGTTTTACAGCCAGCACCTTTGAGCTAGATCAAAACCAACAAACATCTCAAAAACTCTGTCAAATCAAACACTATCCCAAGCAATGAATTCTACATGAAGTTTATTAAGTATGAGGCATATTCTGTTCTTAAAGGCCCGCACTGAAGTGCCTTGACACGTGCAGCATGTGTTTATATCATGTCGCACTGAAACAGGAAGACAGCACGGGACATATCGAACAGCACCTCCCCTTTTTTAAAATAGCTAATAGCGGTTAGTTTATATCACAGCTCGGTCAGAGCGGTTTCTCTGCATCTCCTCCCTATCCCAATGGCTATCCTATGTGCTAAAATATAGCATTCTGTGCGGAATTCAAATGGGTCCAATTGGTTTTCTGGTATATGCCGATTCGCTCTGTGCTATAGTGTCTCTGGACTGGAGCAGACTGTGCACGCTGAGGCGGTTCATGTGATACTAACGTGAAACCAGACTTCATTCACCCCAATGGAAAGTTTATTTACACTGTCTGAATGGTTCCCTCTCTCCTATTGAGAATGAGGAGTTGACGTCATTGTACAGAGCCCCTCCCCTCTCCGCCATGTTGGTAGGATTCCCACGGCAAAACAGTATTGTTTACGTGTGTTTTTAGCTCGGTAGTAGAGGAGTTTCTCGCAATTCTGCACTGTTTTACCATGCCTGCTGCGTTAAAAACTCCTCCAGTAACTCACACGAGACATATGGAAAACATAGGAACAATGGAATACAGTTTTTTAGGCTATCGAAATGGACACAGCATCAGAGAGAGTATCTGACGAGGAGATGCTGGATTGCATGGTTGGCTGATGCCTTTAGTATACGATTTTCACTGTTTGCTGTGCCGTAATGAACATACACAAAAGTGTTGTTTGAGTGCCTTGTTCATTACTTTTTTATTTCTTTGAAATAAACGTTTGAAACAACTTGATATGGCTTAACAATATTTATTGAGAACTGGGGCCGTATTCACAAAGAATTTTATCTTACCACTAGGAGTACTCCTAAATCGCACTAAAATATTTTAGCTAGGAGTTTTCTCTTAAAAGTTATTCACAACGCCTTTCAGACCTACTCTTAGTAAGGAAAAATGACAACTCCTAAACTAAGAGTGAGTCTTCGTTGCTATGGATGACGTCAATTTTCATGCACAAGCTTCCTCGCAATGATCACGGTGATTGGTTGTTAGATGACAGGGCCATCATGCGGAACATAACACAGCAACAAATCATGGAATTACGACATCTATATGTCTGTGTCCTACACAAAATAATAATAATAATAAAAAAGTAATGTAATTGAAATGCATAGGCTATATAATGACATGTTTGTGCAGGACACAGTGAAGTGTAATTCTAAAAAGGCAGAGAGAGAAAAGTCATGAATGAAATTATTCAAGGTAGCCTAAGGGCCTGCAGTGTTCACTTATCGCGTCTTTTGCGCGCTCAAGTTCGTTATTTTAAATATAGGCGCACGATATGTGCGCCCGTTTTTTCCAAGCGCGTCCGTAGGTTTAATTGTCCGTAGGTCACGTGACAAGAACCAACCGGAGCGCAACCACCGGGAGAATGCGGCGCGCCTTGCGTTTTTAGGCGCTATATGAATGGTACCTAATACCCTAATGAAAACCAACTTGCCTAATAATGAAAAACGACACTTGCATTAACACTTGCTTGGTTAATTGACATTCTTTTAGCCTAACTAGCCTATTTAAAGCAAGGAAATGTTGCTCCTATTGAAGTAATGTAATAGTTGAATGACAGTGGATTATGAACTCGCCAAAATGGAAAAGAAAGCCCAACTGGATGCAGGATCAGTTACTGCTGCTGGCCCAGTTGGTGCTAGAAAAAAAAAAAAACATAATAAAAGTGAAATTCGGCACTGGGATGTCAAGCAAAACTAAGCGTGAGACATGGGAGAGGATTTGTTTGCAGATGAATGCAGTATTCGCTTGTTTTGCGGACCCGGACGACTGCGAGAGGCGCTGGTGTCGCTACAATCCTTTGTGAATAGGTCTTAGTGAGTAAGAAGTCCTCTCGACTTCTTTTAAGCTGTCCCAGACTTAGGTGCTACTTTTAGGGCTAAAATGCTTTGTGAATTACTTTTAGTGAAAAAAATTAGGAGTCCTAAAGTTAGGAGTGACACGCCCATTATTTTTAGGAGTTGCTCCTAAATTCGCCAGTTAGGAGCTACTTTTAGCTTTAAAATTCTTTGTGAATACGGCCCCTGAAATATATATGTATATTTGGACAATATATGGAGAACATAAGTAATAATAATAAAATAATAATACTGTTATTAGTGCCAAAGAACAAATATCTTGATGCTGATTCTCCAAATACAGCTGTTTTGCGCTTTGTGTGAGTTTGTTCCTGTAAGGTCCCTTTTCTTTCGCCTTATCTTTTTGCATTGCTTTACTTTCTTCCTTTTTCTTGTATTCTTAGATCCGTCTCTGTCCTGCCAAAATAATAAATGTGCGAAAATAATAAATGCGCGAATTAAAGAGCTCTGGAATGTTTAGTCGCGTCTCTGTGGGGTTCTAAAGGCGTTGCCGCTGGTAACCGATAGCGTCTCCTACCATCATGGCCAACCGGCTCAGACCCAGCCCAAATCGGCATGTGACTCCTCATTCTCAATAGTGCACTATAGGCCACTATATAACACAGCTTTTGCAAATATTTATAATGTAGGGGAGGAATGCTTTAGATTCTAGAGAGCATTTGATTGGACAGATAATCTGCAGAGAAGCTGAAGTGCAGAGTGATGTCATCAAAATCATTGATCCATATTGGCAAAAGTGAGAGACTGTAAGTTTTGAATGCTTTGATTATCTAAATGCAAATTTCGTCATTGTTATTTGGAGCGCACTATCTTATAGATAACAGTTAGGCGAACATATTTATACTAAAAGCCAAAAACGTTTGATTTCATGGGGACTTTTAGTGCACACTGTTTTGGACATTGTGTTTCAGGTTATACTGACCGTTTGTAGAAGTAACCCATCGTGATTCCACCTCCAAGTAGGATGATAATGGCCATCATGAAGACAGCGAGAACGTAACCTGCCAAGGCAGGAAAGATAATCAATATAAGCATGAACATCTTGGTTTTCCGATTTAGTTTGAGGTTTAAATCATCTAATCCGAAGACCTACCAAGAGTCCCAAGGTCTTTCTTCTTCTTAGGTTCACTTCTGGCCAGCTGGCGTACTCCCTTCACGGGCTGCACTGCTGCACCCTCCACCCGCGAGGGGAAGGAGTTTACGGGTTCAAAGGTCTCCACCATCCTTGGGGTGAGTCCCTGAGTGGGGACAGACGCTTCTAGAGCCGTAGATTCTGTGGAGTTTTGGTCTGTAGGATGACAGAATGAACAGGATATGAGTGTTTTTCTGTTTCTTTCTCAATCTGGACTGCTAATGCAAGTCAGCCTAGCACTCTCATCAATTAACAAGCCCATTGGCATCAAACCATTGCACTAACAGTTTTACTGTGGTCTGGGATTGAGTGCTCTCAACTGACAATTGTGTCCTCTACTAGCCATTTCGTTCTTACAATATTTAATTTTTAATATTTTATGTTTTTTTACAAATATGTAGTGTTGCAATGAAACATATGCAGTGAAAGATCTGTTCTTGACTATTGTGGTGTACATCCGAAAGAAATGGATTATATAAAAACAAAAAAGATGTTGATTGGATGGAGGCAGATCTGAATACAAGCTTGCAGTCGATTGTAAAGGCCCTTTCACAACAAAGACGATAAAGGATAAAGATATAGTTTTTATTAACGATATAATGACATGAACGATAACGATAAAAATCGTTCTCAGTATTAAAGAATAGCAGAGTTCACGAACTGAACGATAACAGCACAGAGAAACGATACTGTATATCAGATATCAATATCAGTATCAGATAATCAATATTAATATATCGTTAATTTTCCAGCTGATTAACGATAAAAACTTTCGAGAGCCGATTAGAATTCACCTGACTTTAAAAAGCTTGAGCATTTAAAGCGGTAGACGACAAAACTGCACCATGCACTTAAAATAAACAGAACAACCAACAATCATCCGCTGGTGTGGATGCTGTATTATCGTTATAGCTATCTTTGTAGTTATCGTTCTTGGTCTGAACAGTCCTTAAAGTCCCCCCTTAAGGTAAAAATCAAACTTTTAATATTGTTTATATGTCTGTGTGTGTTAATATTGTTTATATGTGGTGTTTTTAATATGCTTTAAGACAAACCATGCATGAATTCATCTCAACACCGTTGCAGAGTATTTTCTCCTTAAAACTGCAGTGAACCAAAGACAGTTTCAAAAACACGGTTTGAAATCGGTGGTGTTTCTGACATCACAAACTACCTTGTAACCAATCACGTCAACGTGTGATCGTCAGCGAGTGGATCTCTGAGTTGGTGTAAGTGAGTGGAAGCAGGGCTAATTTGCATATTAATAGAACTGTGCATGCGAAAGGCAAGGGTGTGGTTACATTCAAGCTATTTTAAGGCATGAATAATTTTTTTTCAAGGAGATATATGCTTAAATATGTAATTTTGGTGATCAAAGATGAGTTTTAAGGGGTAAAATGATTGTCTACAGGGGCAAAATGACATCATGACTTTTGCGTAAACATACACGCTACTTTCAAGTCAAGTGGCGTGTTATCGATACGCATTTTGAGCTATCCGCGTGCATGCGTGTATATCTACACCATTAAATGTCCGAGTGATTCCGTGTGTACAGTATGTAAACGCCTTTAAATCTGAGCGAAACAAAGTAAAATGTAGTATTAACCCCAATGACGGGTAGGTTTAGGGACGGGGTTGGGTTGGGTTAGGTCATATATTTCAGTAATGTAACGTTAAGTCAACGGCGTTCATAATAGTGTTGTCACGATACTAGAATTTCTAACTTCGATACGATACCTTGAAAAATATCGATATTCGATACCATTTTCGATACCACAGAGAAAAAAACTGCCACAATATTAAGGGGGAATTTTTTTTATTTAAAGCTAAATATAACAAGTCTAGAACATGACAATAAGGTATATTTTACATGAACAAAAATGTCCTGAGTTCTATTTGTTAATATTTTTTAATTGGACCAGAGCTAACATTATCCGTTGTATTTTTATTACCTACTGTTATCAAAGATTAAAATATACTGTAACATAAAAGCACTTAACAGTATCAAATTGGAGGATAGAGTGTCAGTAATGTATAATAATAAGATTAAACATTTAATTTTCAGTTAAAGGCATTTAATTATTGAATTAAGAGATGCCATTGTCTGTTTAGTTTAATTAGTATCTGTGTAATCAAACTGATGATAATTGCTAATGAAGGCAAATTGCAGAATAAAATAATAAAGGTAAATAGGCACAAGCTAATTTACATTTGACCACAGTTACAATATTTACTTGTCTAAGATTCCTCAGTCAGATTATGTTGACTTTAAAAAAACAGTGAAAAAACTAGACAACACAGACTCATATCAACAACAATAGGCCATCTTGGTTAATGTTTCAGAAAAGTTAAATGAAAATAGTTAGTGTTTCCGTTAGGTCCGTTAGGACACTAGTTCATAAACACGCTGAAAAGCTATTATGCGTGTTGATAGCACTCCAAAAATTTAAATACGAATTGGCGTGTCATACATGCATCATTTCATGAGATCAGTCTGACAGTGGACTTTAAAAAGGATGTAAGCAGATTAAATGATTGGAGAGGTCTGGGGTAAGGCACCAAAGTGAAGATCAAAGTTTGATTTTGGAAATTATAAGGTCAAATTTTTCTTTTAAAATAAAATATACAGATGGATGAATCATTCACAATAAGATCAATAACATGCATTTTTGAAAATAGGGAGAAATTCATTTCATGTCAGCTTTAAAACAACTAAAAAAATTAAACAAGATTTTGTCCAAAAAATGCTCTTCTGCAGTATGTAAACACAAACACTCATTATAATTGCTTATAGTGTTAAGAGAATGCAATTAGCAGAACACAGATATAAGACACCAGGCGAATACTAGGCCATTTTGCATTTTTTCTTTTCTTTTTGAAGCATGTGTAATGAGATAAACTTTGGCTATTTTTATTTAAATAGGACATCAGGTGGACTTGATGTTTTCCGAAGGTCTCGGGAAGAATTCACGGGCTGGCTGAGAACATTAGCATGTGCCTCAGTTGCTGTGGTCCAGCCCTCTGGATTTTTTCCACCACCCTCCACTCTAAAAAACTTGTTTACACACTCCAACAGTTAAAGAACATGAGGTCACAGCTCAGCTAGCCAATCAGTACTGTCACCATGGTAAGCATGTTCCTCTGGGCCAATTGGAATCACAGAGGGCGAGGCCTAAAGTAGACCTTCAGCAGCAGAACAAGTTTTATTGTTTGTTACATTGCCTGTCCCAACTGAAGAAGCCTCAAGGCTGATGATGAGTCTAGACTCATGTTATTGTTTAACTTTATCTGTCCTTGTTAAGTCAAAAGATAATTCTAGGAAACCGCATCAGTGTGGATTAAAACTGACCAGCTGGCCTAGTGGTCTCAATAAGAGATTTTCTTTAAAGGAGGAAACAACACACTGCCATATTGTTTTTTCTTAATGAACCAAATAAAAGACATCTGGCCTGGCTTATCGAAAAATGATTCATAGCAAAATAAAAGTTAACTTCAGCTGTGGTGTTGTTTAGAGTGAGATCAGGGGAAAGTGAATGCATTCAAATATTTGGTGCTGACCTTGTTCACTCCCTATGCTTTCTTAAAGCCATTTACATTTTTCCCAGAAAAAGTAAGATTGCACATTTCTGCACTACGTCAATATTTTTAAATCAGTTACCTCTGGATTCTAGGAAGAAAGTAAGACTAGAAGTTTGAGACTGTGGAAAGAGTTAGTAAGACCCAGTTGTGAAATGCCAGAGACTCTGGCAAGTGATATAAATCATATAATCTCGTGCAGCAGTGTTTATTCAAACCAAAACACCAAGTGATTTGTGAGCTTATTTTCAATAAAAAAGGTTTAATTTAATGTCAAGAATTTAGGCTGCATTTTTATGAATCTATAAGTGCTGCTATGATTTAGAGAGACAGGGAGAGTATGTGAGAAATGATTTTTGAGAGAGAAGATGGCTACCTTGGCATATCTTAATATCACATGCTTCTTTTCTGGTTTCTCCACTGGACCCAGAGACGTAGCACCAAGGCTTCTCTGAACCATCTGGGTTACTGACAGAAATTGTGATTCCCAACATCTTCTAAAAAAGAAGAAAACAACTATTAAAACATTTTATATGAGTTTTACACTAAAGTTTATTTTTCTATCAAAACATTTCTATGTTTTTGAGTTGTAGTACTAGTGAGTGTGTCCCAGACTTGTCCTCTTCAGGGTTAGGCAAGTGTGATTGCTCAGCTTTTTTGAGTTAGGGCTCATAATAACATCTGGGCAGCATGCCCACATCATAAATAACCATAATTTACAAAATGTATCATCAGCAACATTGACAGTTTGCATTTGTCTGATTGTAAATGCATTAATGTACATTTCTTTCATAGCTTGATTTCCTCAAATATAATGTCTTGGGATCTTATACAGTAAAAATGCACAAATAGATGAAGAAAAGTAGAAACAGTTACCCGTCTGTGAGTCTGTAAACTTCAGGTTTAGACTCTTCCAGTTGAGGCATATGTTCCCTGAGGATGTCTTCTGTTGCATTCCCCTGTACTTCTCGCCATTAGATATACAATCTGTGGGGAAAATAAATGAACTTCTTGCGATTTGGAAGATTGGTTTCAAATCAGTTCAAATTAGAATAAAGTAGGACCATTTTTCACGTTTAAATTACAGCAAATTCATCATTTAATATACTAAACAATCATACTTTTACAATACAAAAACAATGTATTATGACTAGATGGAATGATAACGTACAATGATGTAAAAATGCAAAATGGTAAGAAAAATAGAACCTCAAGCAATAAAATGACTTAAAATAAAGCATACATTATTTTATTATTTAGAAATCTATTGCAAGCTAATTGAAATGGGATCTTACCTTCAACAACAGAGAAGCAGCTCACCAAACCAGAGTTCAGCAGGAGCGCAAAGTAAATCAGTCGAAACATTTTTCTATTAGTCGATGTTATTAACAACAAAAACACTTTTTATTCACGACGAGTCGGCACAAAACCGCTCCGTTTTAATCGAAGAGCCTGTGGTGAATCGAGCCACACTGCTCTCCAAACAAACACACTGCAGTCGTGCTGTTGTTTTGGGCTGTGAACTGGTAAACAGCCTGAATGGACTGTATGCTGAAACTCCCTTTGCAGTGTGTTCGCGTCCTCCGGGTCCTAGAAACAGCAGCCTCCCTCCCTGATCATCAGATTCAAATGATACATGGATCAGAATGTTCCAGCAGACAATTGATCGTGTTTGTGTATTTTATAAAACCATACACATATTTTACTAATGGTTATTAAAGAAATTATTTCTATTATTATTTACACGTACACACACAGCAGTTTGGAGTTGGCATGTTCTCCCTGTGTCTGCGTGGGTTTACTCCGGTTTCCCCCACAATCCAAAAACATGTCAGTAGGTGTGGATGCATGCGTGTTGTGGTTGTGAGTCAGAACTAAAGCCATGGGGAGGGTTGGGTTGGGAAAGATAAAGCCACACACTTGTTTTATGAATTATGAAGACTTTTCTATAATACATAATAATAAATTATATAATAATTGAATTATAATTTCAAATGATAACACATACTCATATATTTTAATCAAATATTTTCTTACAAATTTGTTCTTTTAATAATGTATCAAACTCTAGTATTTCTATTATTGTATATGCTGTATAATAAATTATAATACATTTACTATTATTATAAGTATTTTTTGTAAGTAATTTATTAATAATAGGCTAATTATATACATTTTAGGACAGTGAACTCGTTGTCATGTTCAAGAAACCAATTTGAAATGATTTGACCTTTGTGACATGCATTATCCTACTGGAAGAAGCCATCAGAGGATATATGGACATGGTCAGAAACAATGCTCAGGTAGGCCTTGTCATTTAAACGATGCCCAATTGGCACTAAGGGGCCTAAAGTGTGCCAAGAAAACATGCCCCACACTATTACACCACCACCACCAGCCTGCACAGTGGTAACAAGGCATGATGGATCCATGTTCTCATTCTGTTTATGCCAAATTCTGACTCTATCTGAATGTCTCAACAGAAATCGAGACTTTTCAGACCAGGCAACATTTTTACAAACATTTTGCAAATTGTAGCCTCTTTTTCCTATTTGTAATGGAGATGAGTGGTACTCGGTGAGGTCTTCTGGTGTTGTAGCCCATCTGGTTCAAGGCTGCATACCTCGGTTGTAACGAGTGGTTATGTCAGTCAAAGTTGCTCTTCTATCAGCTTGAATCAGTCAGCCCATTCACCTCTGACCTCTAGCATCAACAAGGCATTTTCGCCCACAGGACTGCTGCATACTGGATGTCTTTTTCCCTTTTCACACCATTCTTTGTAAACCCTAGAAATGGTTGTGCATGATAATCCCAGTAACTGAGCAGATTGTGAAATACTCAGACCGGCCCATCTGGCACCAACAACCATGCCACGCTCAAAATTGCTTAAATCACCTTTTTTTTCCCCATTCTGACATTCAGTTTGGAGTTCAGGAGATTGTCTTGACCAGGACCACACCCCTAAATGCATTGAAGCAACTGCCATGTGATTGGTTGATTAGATAAGTGCATTCATTATCAGAAAATGAACAGGTGCTCCTAATAATCATTTAGGTGACTGTGTATATATTATTAGACCATCTATGAATATTATAATGTTGTATGTTTTTAATAACCAGACTTCTTTCAGACATTTCCTTTGCGTGGCAAATTACAATTTAAAAAAGTCATATATAATGTTCTTAGCATTTTATTTTTTGACGAAAGCTATGTGTCTGAATGAGCTTTCACTCAACATGGGTTTGCAAAGAACGATGCATACAAATTCATCATAACAGCACCATCAATTCTTTCACATCATCCATCCTTGTTAAACAAATCTGAGAGCAGAACTTCATTAGGAGATCAGGGACCATTAACAATGAGTGCCTCTATTACAAGGAAACTGAGGGTCCCCTGAGGAGACACTATTAAAAGGATGACAAGAGTGTTGATCAGTTATGACACAATCGGTGTAAGCTATGCAGCTGTCCTCTCGGAATAGATGAAAGACACACATATACACACACCTGTTTAGTTCATAGTCATGCTCTTTCTGTTACATTCTGGACAACTCTGACCTTTCCCTTTGTTTTAAGTGCATTCCTTTTAACTATAATAAATACAGCTCTCTGTTTTCAATAGTTCTGCACAGTAGTCTTTAATCACTTTTCAAGGCCGGCAAGTTTCAATCCCTTAGAAGCCTATCGAGATGTGATCCAACTCTCAGATTTAATCAATAATATCTTAGTTTGTGTTCTGAAGATGAAGGAAAGTCTTACGGGGTTGGAACAACATGAGGGTGAGTAATTACTGTCAGGATTTTCATTTGTGGGTGAACTACCCCTTTAAACTCTAAGTACATCTTGTCTTCTTGTATCAGATCAGACTTTTATGAAACCTTGGAAATTATGCCAAGGTTTTCATGGCATTTCTAATTATGAAGCACACAAGCAGATTTAATTAGACCAGAGTTTACTTCCTTTCCATGGTACCGGTTAACTGACCCACTTTTATTTTCCAAAGTAATTACACAAAGTTTCCAAAGTAAAATTGGAGCCAGGTTGGCAGCCTTTGGGGAAGTTGTGCACCCTAACAGAAGAGAGAGAGAGGTCGGAGATTCAATAACTACACTGTTTCTGTTTTAAGTTTGTTGATTTTTGCAATTTGTGACGCCCAGCCATCTCTTATGTTTGAACTGGAAATTCTACCTGTTATGAACTCCTGTTTGACTGGTTTTCTTAAAAAAAAAGAAATAAGTGAACACATTTTGAAAGCTTTCAGAATACAGCACACACACATAGTCAAACAGTACAGTAAAAAAAAAAATATACTGTTTACTCAAAAAATAGAACTAGGGACAAACATGCTTCATAATTCAAACATTGTTCATTTATGAACATTATTTATGTTCTATCCAAAGATTCATGAACATCAGATTGCAATGATTAAAATAAATGACTAAACCAGCATCATTTCTTCGTTCAATGCTGCTGCTCCTTGTAAGGTTAAACAGGAAGTGAAATGTGGGTTTGTTTGGCGAAGACGGCAGATAATGAGTGGAAAAAGCCCAGACAAACAGATCCTTCTGTTGAGTCCTGTGAAAAAACTTCCATATAATTCATTTGCACATACAGACATCCCACATTAAACAACTGTCTTTTAAAATATATTGAATTGAAAACAGAAATGAGCTCAATTTTTTTTTAAATAGTATAGTGGAAAAAAAAACATATCCTAAGTACAAGCACAAAACTAAAATGTTTTTAATATTTTCAAACATTATTATAAAAATGGATATTTTCTTAATAAAACAATGGCTTAACACAAACATTTTGAAATGGCCCCTCCAAGAAATCCACCTGAATTTCCTCTAGACTCTAAAATAATCAATACGTCATTTACAATACAATAAAAGCATTCATATAAGAGTGCGAATCTCTTCAGCGTTCGCTGTAAAATCAGACCATCTGTTCCCCTGATGGCTACTGGGATACCCAGCTGCGTCCTAACACTGTCCTGTGACACGCAGGCGTGTTGCACAGCAACCGAGTACATATTCCAGACATGAATCGTCAACTAGCCGTATGCTGAGGGCAGAAAATGGACACTTAACCTGGGAGACGAGCTCTAATGTGGCATAAAACAGGCACTATTCCCCAGCTAATATGGTAGGGCAACTCTACTGTTGCCGCAAAAGCCATTACATCACCGTTTGATGCATTTACCCCTGCAGTGGAAACCTGAGTAGAACTGGCTTACGCAAGAGAAGATGAGGATGAGAAAGGGGGTACAGAGTGAGAAAGAAAGATGTAAAACAAAACAAAAACATTGTGATAAAACTATAAAATATGTATTGGATATAAAAGAAAGGATTAGGGTAGGAAAATGATTAGGAAAAAAGTTAATAGTGCAGGGCTACGTTCACACTGTCAGTCTAAATCCAATTATTTGTGCATTTGATTGGAATCTGATCTCAATGATTGACTCTTTTTTTGCCATTCACACTTAGTAAATATGATCGGATATAAACACAAATCGGATTTTGGACTGACAGTCTAAGACCAAGTTCAGACTGTCAGTGCAAATCTGATTTTTGTGCATATTCCATTAAAATCCGATCAGATTTAGTGTGAACTGCACAAAAAGAAAAAAGGAAAAAAAAAGAAATACGAATCCGTTTCGAGCTACATTCACATGTGGTTTGAAATCGTATTCAATTCGCATTTCTAGAATGTGACTTTCTCACGCCACGTTAAATGTCAACATGTCAAATGATGTTATGTCACCTGTCGTACAACTCTGAACAAAATTCTATGACGTCAAGCAGGGTTTCTGCAGGTTTAACAAAGTCAAATTTAAGACTTTTTAAAGGGCGGGTTCACTGCTCTTTTTCTTTGCATGATTGTGTTTATGGGGTGCAATATAACATGTATCTGTAGTTTTTCTTTTTTTAAAAGTCTTATTTTTCATAAATTTCACCTTTATTGTCAGCCCCGCTCTCCTCTGTCCCCTGCACGAGCGGATGACTTCCTGAGTCTATGAAAACACTCCCTCAGAATGACGTTGTGGGCTCAGATTGGTTCGTTTGGGCCGGTGTGTTGTGATTGGCTAAACTGTCGCTCACGTTGTCCGGAATATTAACGCCCATTACCTTTACGGGCGAAACGGGCGGGCATGCCAAAGGTGGATAACATAGACGGTGGATACACGTAAATAATGATGTGGAGACTGCAGTATCACTGAGGCAGAATCAGACCGAGAAAGCCGCGATGAATCGAGTCAAGCAGAACCTCACCACACACGGCTCTTAATAAAGGTTTCTGAATAATAATTTGCTTCATTTTTTAACTTAATACACGTTTGATTTACACAATAGCATCTGACTGGCAACGATAGCAACTGACTGGCTAACTAATGTTATACTCAAACAGCGTTTGCAGGTTTACGTTCTTGATCAAATCGAAAGCAAAGTCATAAAGCATATATATATGAAAAATACATTTACAACATTAGTACTTATACAAAATCCAGGTCCATAATGTTTGTACGCGTTTGCCGTTGACACAAAATAGCCTAACTAGTAGCCCATAAAGCCAGAGCTGGCATTTGAAAAAAAAACAAAAAAAAAAAAACACAACGCTCCGTCGGTAATTATACATGCAAATACATTTAAAATGATGAAGTCTTAGCCTACTTACAGTGTGGCCCAACAACTGCTGACTTTTAACTGCTGGTTTTAAAGCTGGATCTGCTTCATGATTCCAGAAACAGTTTCTTGTTTACGTTAATCCGGTTGAACTCGTGGAGATTCTGGAAGCTGTCTCTCGTAAATGCGCAGCACAGAGAGCTAGATTACAATCGTCACTTTCAGGAATATAATCAAACACAAATTGTATCCATTGTTGTCGAAGTATAGTGTCCGTGGGAAGCCCGAAACACAGAAGACCTGACAGCTGCGTAAACAACTCACTCGACGCATGCCCTTTCCTGCATACTGATTCCGGAGGGAGTGGTTGATGCAAATGTGTGGGTTAGTGACGTACCATAACCCAGCTGTAGTCCAAAACGAGTCGTTTTTGTAGGCAATTTTACTTCCTGATTTTTAAAAGACGATATCTCTGCTTACACTGAACTTTCAGTGCTGCAACTTTGCAGATACTCTTCATGCACCAATAGTAACATTACACACTATTTGAAATCAAAAAAGTGAAATTGCAGTAAACCCGCCCTTGACCATTATGATTGAAATTTAAGACCTACATATCACGGCAAAAAAAAAAAAACCTACAAAGGAAACCCGTAACAAGTCTCAAAATTATTGGCAAAGTAATTTATTTTATTCAAACTGAACATTTGGTGAAAATCAGTACAAACAGTCCCATGGTTTTGAAAATTTGTTCTGTTTCTGTTTTTATAAAATCCCCTATTCCAAAGCGTAGGTCGTATGTAGGCCGTTTTATCTTTCCCGCACCTGAAGGAAACATCGTTTGAAACAATGTAGGACTGGTGTCTTGTCACCGTGTGGAGAACCCAGAGCACCTCTGCTATTAGTGTTGGCTCTGATCAAAAAGCAAAATCCAAATCAGCAAAATCGGATCCTAAATTCAGATATTTCAAGCCAAGTATCGTTAAACTTCCACTTCCCCATATCTGAATAAAATCTGTTATATGTCGGTCTGTGGTATCTGAGATACCCGCCAATAACACAAAACCTCAAAACTGATTGGCTGTTGCATGTTGGTCTATTTTGTAGTCGTAATAAAGCAAATTAAGAACTACAACTACGTAATATAAAAAATAAAAAATAAAAAACGCTGCGGGAGCATTTCAATGAGATTTACATGGACATAGGAAAATTAAGACCCGTTTAAAAAGATTTAAGACCTAGGACACAATAATTAAGCAAATTTAAGACTTTTAAGGCCTTAAATTGTGATTTTGAAATTTTTGACCTTTTTAGACTTTAAGACCCCACGGAAACCCTGTCAAGGCAAGGCAATGATTGAATCTTTTTGTGTTATTACTGTAAAACTGCTTTGAAACAATCCATTTTGTATAAAGCACTATATAAATAAAGGTGACTTAACTAAAAAATAATTCAATCTTTATTTATTAAATATATAAAACATATCAATTTACAAGTGATCAGGAATGCCTACATGTATATATACCATCAGGGTGTTATGTGGTTGCAGTCAAACACATGCACATGAACCTGCATCCACATTCACAGAGACAAACACATACTCACTGATTCTTTGTGGCGCTGCTCTCCGTCCCCACTAACAGTGTGCTCTACTTCAGAAATCACCAGTCATCCAGAAACAATGGTGTCTTTCAGCCGTTTCAGATTTAGATGCGCTACACTTCCAGAGCTACTGCCATCGAGAATTATCTGGAGTTGGTGTTTCGTTTTGGCTGGTAAAGTAGACAAGAAAAGTTTTTCTTTATTGTCTCTCTTGTAATGCACAACAAAGGACTGTTGTTCTTTCTGAATAGCTGGCACTCAACATGATGATGAAGAGCCAGCTTTTCCAGATCAATAACGATGACACTGTTTTTTTGTGCTTAATTAAGCCTGCAACTGCAATAATGCAACCCTGATCTGTGAAGGCACTAGATTAATCTGACCTTAGTCCATCAATGAACACCTGAGGTAGGAAGACTCCATTTAGGACAAACCGTCTCTGAATATCCTGCAGGTCGCTGGATAAACTCAAAGGGTCAAGTAGGGGTCGTAAGGAATCACACTTCTCGAGCAGCTGGAGTAGTACAATCGCCCTACTGAACAGGCCATAAAGAGCGCCATGGAAACGGGGATCTATTAGCAAACTCAGCCAATCGGGATTCAGGACATTCCCTAGGCAGCAAATGAGACATAATGACATAATTAATGTGCGTAAACGCACAACAACGACTACATACAAACCAGAAATAAATATAACAGATCAAATCAATTGTAATTACATGGTTTTGGATTTAATTATAAAAGAGCAACAGGAAGTTAAATATTGATAATTAATTGAAAACCAAGGAAAATAAACAAACATTATGGAGATCTGGTAAATCTTACTGTACATACCTAATTGAAGTTGCATGCAAATTGTGAGATTCTCGTTGACAATGGCTGCAGTGTTTCGAGCCCAATGCTCAAGGCTCTTGGTGAGAGTGGAGGATTCTGGGTAATGTTTAACCAGATGCAATAGGTACGGCAACAGGCACTCTGAGATCACAGATGGCTCTGCGTACACATTTGCTTCATCACGCTCATACAGACTCCGGCATCTGACCAACAGAAAACACAAAAATGAGGAACAAATGGGTAACACTTTACAATAAGGTTCGTTAGTTAACATAAGTTAACTACATTAGGTAATATGAACTAATAATGAATAGCATATATACAGCATTTGTTAATCTTTGTTAATGTTATTTTCAACATTTACTAATACTTGATTAAAATCTTGTAAACATTAGTTAATGCACCGTGAACTGAACATGAACAAACAATGAACAGGTGTATTTTCCTGAACTAACATTAACAAAGATGAACAAATGCAGTAACAAATGTATTGCTCATGGTTAGTTCATGTTAGTAAATACATTAACTAATGTTAACTAATGAACCTTATTGTAAAGTGTTACCAACAAATGACATTTTTATGCGGTTCCTTCGTGAAAGCTATATAGCGCAATTTTTGTTGTTGTTGAAAACACATTAGGCGCAACAAGGTTGCATTTATTTGAGCACAAATGCAGTTAAAAATATTTTTGGTAACACTTAAGGTTCATTAGTTAACTACATTAGTTAACATTAATAAAGATTAAAAAATGCAGAAGAAGTATTGTTCATTCTTAGTTAATGTTAATTTCAACATTTACTAATACTTCATTAAAATCTTGTTAACATTATACACTGTGAACTAACATGAACTAACAATGAACAGCTGTGCTTGTATTAACTAACGTTAACAAAGATGAACAAAAACAGTAACAAATGTATTGCTCTTGGTTAGTTCATGTTAGTTAATACATTAACTAATGTTTATAAATGAACCTTATTGTTAAGAGTTATCATATTTTTAATATATTTTAAAATCTTGTTTATTCCTGTGATGGCAAAGCTGAATAATCTAGTCTTCAGTGTCACATGACCCTTCATCTAATATGATAATTTGGTGCTCAATAAACATTTGAAGAGTTCAGATGCAAAAGCCTCTAAATGGCATTTGAAATTTTCTTCTAAAATGACCATTTTTATCAAGCTTGTATATTTAAGTTCAGTAATTTCACTTAAATGACAATTAATAGGTAATATTCATTGTCATTTAAGTGAAATTACTGAACTTAAATATACAAGCTTGATGGTCATTTTAGAAGAAAATTTCAAATGGCACTTAGAGGCTTTTGCATCTAGACTCTTCAGTTCTTCTTTAAATCAATATAAAAAAAGATGTGCTACTAAATATTTGTGTGGAAACCGTGACACTTTGATAATATTAGTTTATTGATGGAACATTCAAAATCATTTATTAGAAATAGAAATGTTAACTTGTAGTTATGAAAAAGTCTTTACTGTCACTTTTGATCAATTAGATGCATCCTTGCTGAATAAAAGTATTCATTTCTGTCTAAACCTGGTAGTGTATATTTAATAAAAACACTCAAACTGAAACAATGACGACAGTAAAAAATAAAAACATACAATAATATACACAAATAGCAATAATGACTGGCCTAAATAATGATCATTTCTGAATGTGGATTGACATACTGTGTCTCTTTGGTCTCCTTCAGCAAGGCGTTCAGATCACAGTCAGGTAAATGGCACACTAGGGCCTCCAAAGCCCCACTTGAATCCCAGAATACCTCCAAGAGCAGGTCCAGCAGTGAGCGCATAGCCTGGTTCACCTGCATGTAGAAGCATCCGCATGGATCTTCAGGCCGTCGAGAACAGCAGAGCAGAGAGGCGAAGACGGCCGCCTTTGCTCTTACCTCTGAACTCTCATCCTGAAGCAGGTAGATACCTGTGCTGATCAAGCTTCAAAATACAGAGGGATGATAATTTCAGATAGCAAATATATCTAAAACCAAAGCTTGGTCTGTTTTGAGTGTTAAATAAAGCTAAGCTAAATAAAGTGTTAAATAAATGCATCTGCTAATCAATGTCAATCCCACTTGCTCCCCAACTGGATGAGTTATCAAAGCACATGATCTTTGGTATACCTGGTACTGAGCTCTGCGAGCGTGAGGCTGTCCGTCAGGCTCCTGGTCACCACAGAGACGCCACACAGACACAGGGCCCGAGCACAGGATATTCGGAGGGCCTCAGGAGCTTCAGGACATCTGTGCTTCTCTAATAACTTACACCAGCGCAGGAGCAAAGACAAGTCCACACTGAGAGAGAGAGCAAATAAAGTAAAGAGTGTTTGCTCCAGGAAATCCCTGAGCCATCTGTACAGTCCCGTATGGCTTTCTCAGAAACATCAGTAAGTTGACAAAATGAAACCCACAACTTCTATTTTCTATTTTTCTAATATACTTCTAAATTTGTCTATGTCCCTTCTGAAACAATGTCAGCACCCACTTTTGAAGTTAAAGGGATAGTTCACTTTGAAATTAATTTTTGATATGTTTTAGCTTACCTCAAGGGCATCCAAGATGTAGGTGTCTTTGTTTCCACAGTATTTTCAATTTTGACATTTTTCAGTCAAACCGTTGTTGTCTATCAGTCATACATTGGAGGCTAAGGGGGTCCACCAAAAAGCATGCACAGAGAAGTCCAAATTAAACATGATTTAATGACTCGTAAATGTAAGTACACATTGATGGCCTAAGACATCGAAACGAGCGTTTTGTGTGAGGAAACAAACAGTATTTATATCGTTTTTACCTCTTGTAATCACAGTGATGTCCAAGTGATCTGAATCAGTTGTGCAATGTCCAACTGAACCAAACTGAATCAGTTCAATGTTACGCCGGAAGTGATTGCTTGCGTGTGACGTCACGCAATATTTAGGCGGGACACTTTGAAATTTTACCTTTTACTAAATATAGTAAGATATACCGAAATCGTCTTCCATTGCGGTTTCCTGTATATCTAAATATGTTTAGTGAAAGGTAAAACTTCCGAAATCTCTGTATAAAGAAAGAGTGACGTATGACACAGTAGGCCAGCGTAGGCGCGCAAGCGATCACTTCCAGCGCATGCGCAGACCGAAGCGCCCGTGCTGTCAGATCATTTTTTTCATGGCTATGATTACAAGAGGTAAAAACGATATAAATACTGTTCGTTTCCTCACAAAAACCGCTAGTTTCATGTCTTAGGCCATCAATGTGTACTTACATTTACGAGTCATTAAATCATGTTTAATTTGGACTTCTCTGTGCATGCTTTTTGGTGGCACCCCCTTAGCTTCCAGTGTATGACTGATAGACAACAACGGTTTGACTGAAAAATGTCAAAATTGAAAATACTGTGGAAACAAAGACACCTATATCTTGGATGCCCTTGAGGTAAGCTAAAACATAACAAAATTAATTTCAAAGTGAACTATCCCTTTAAAGCTTTTGCTGATAATTTACTCACCCCCATGTCATCCAAGCTGTTCATGTCTTTCTTTCTTTGATCAAAAAGAAATTAAGGTTTTTGATGAAAACATTACAGGATTTTCTCCATTTAATGGACTTCAATGGGAACCAAACGGTTCAAGGTCCTAATGAGAGTTTCAGAGAGTGGGGCTTTAAATGATTCCAGACGATGAATAAGGGTCGAAACGATCGCTCATTTAAAAAATAAATTGAAAAGTTAAAGTTTTATAAGCACAAATGCTCGCCTTGCTCTGTTCTGTGATCAGCGTTCGTGCCTCTCCTATTCAAACTCGTTCATCAAAATGAACAAATCTTTTTTCAAGTTATGACTCTAAGGGCTCGATAAGACCTTATTCATCTTCTGGTGTCTTTTAAAGCCCTTTGAAGCTGCACTGAACTCTTATTTGGACCTTGAACCATTTGGTTCCCAATGAAGTTCATTATATGGAGAAAACCCAGGAGTGTTCATCAAAAACCTTAATTTCTTTTCAACTGAAGAAAGAAAGACATGGACATCTTGGCTGGCATGGGGTGAGTGAATTATCAGCAAAAGTTTTTTTACAAGTGAACTACTTCTAAAATGAAGCATCACAACATACACTACCATTCAAAAGTTTGAGTCAGTACGATTTCCCTTGCTAAACAAGAAAGTAGATTCAGAGGCAAAGCAAATTATTACATTTTGATGAAAGATTACCAAGATAAACATTTATTTCTTTAGAATAACATGATGAATCATGCACAGTAAGTAAATTAGATCCATTTTGATGTAATGTTGACTTTGACTAAAAGGAAGACACATCAAGAATATCTAATAGCATCAAGGTAAACTTATTAATGGTGTACCTCTGGGAGAGGAGCAGGCTGACTGCACATAGAGCTGTGGAGATCAACACAGGTCCTCCTCTATCTGACTCCAGATCAGTAAACAGAACCTCCACACACTCCTGCAGCCATAACTCATCAAGCTTTGGGTGACTGGTACGGGGAGGGACAAAACTTTCTTCATCTGGGGCCATAACCTCAACGAATGCGGTCAAGAATGCTCCCCTGTACTCTCACGTTCTGCTCCAACAGCGCCTTCTTCAGGTTGGCCTGCAGGTGATGGACACTGTTATACAAGTGCACCCTTTCCTGACATTATATATATAAAAAACACACTTATCTACTATTCTTGCAATCATGATATTTTCTTTTCTTTCATATGAAGGGATTTAAAAGGCGTTAAAAGATCACGGTATATCTACATGACATGTAGAGCAGCTCCATTGACCTCACATGAGGGCTGGGCGGAAATCCTGGCCGAGTCCAAACCCAGTCTGTTTTTAAAGATTACTGAATACAATGACTAACACACCTCTTCACACAAGAAAGTGAACAGTGTAATAAGATCTACAACCTGATTTAAGGGCACTGTTTTAAACAGCTCTTGATTGTTTTAATTTCCTTCAGTTGTATCTAGCTGACATTTGGGACTGGCTACCAGCCAGTGATAGAATGAACATTTCAGCAGTTGGTTCAGGAAAAAACCTATTTAAATAATATCAATAAATAAATACCAACCTAAACTTTCCGAAAGCAGGCAACATAGAATACGCAAAATGACTTTCATAGTCAGAGTACATATTTAACTGAACAGATTGCAGGGGTTTTGAGATGTTCAAATAGCGCACATGACATGATGCAGTGGCCAATGAGGTCCATCTACCTAATTTTAAAGGGATAGTTCACCCAAAAATTAAAATTAAGTCATTAATTACTCGCTCCATGCTGTATCGAACCCCTAAGACCTTCGTTCATTTTCTAGAACACAATGAAGATATTTTTGATTAATCTGAGAGCTGCATCACTCCTTCAGTAGACTGCCTAAGGGACTGGCTCTTGACAGCCCATAAAGTCATTAAAGAAAATTTTTAAATATTCAATGTGTTCTTCCTCAAGGAAGTAATGGAATAGTCGAATAAAGTTGTTATTTATGTTTTCAAAACAAGAGTTTTAATATGCATATTGAAACGCTTTATAATAATAATTTTTATAATAATTTTGCATACGTCATTTCCTTCATCGCTCTGATTGGTTTAAGATCTACCCATGATGTCCGTTGGTGACGCCCCTCTGGAAATGATTTGTCTATGATGCTTTGCTTTAGTACCATACTCTCAGTTACAACCTGAGAATGGTCTGGTTTTAACCAGGCTACATGTATTTCTTTCTTCAGTTGAAAAGAAATTAAGGTTTTTGATGAAAACATTTCAATGATTTTCACATAAATGAACTTTATTGGGAACTAAACAGTTCAAGGTCCAAATAAGAGTTTCAGTGCAGCTTCAAAGGGCTTTAAACAACACCAGATGATGAATAAGGGTCTTAATCTGACGAAAACAAATAAAAAGGTTAAGTTTTATAAGCACAAATGCTTGCCTTCCTCTGTTCTGTAATCAGCGTTCGTGACTCTCCTGGTTCAAACTCGTTCCTCAAAGTGAACATGATCTTTTCCAAGTTATGTACTCCAAGGGTTTTAGATAAGACCCTTATTCATCGTTGGCGTTGTTTAAGCTGCACCTGAAACTCTCATTTGGACCTCTGAACCGTTTGGTTCCCACTGAAGTCCATTATATGGAGAAGAATCTGTTTTTTGAAATCCTGTATATCAATAATAACATCTAAATCAACTGATCATATAGAAGAGGCAGTGCGGTAGTAAAAGTGAAGTGCTATAGTAATACTAACCTGCAGTGCTTCTCAATAACCTGCTGCAGGTCTGTTCCTCTCCAGCCACTGCCCTCTATTGCAGACTTGACCAATGAGAGCCTTAGCTACTGCGTTGCCATCAGCCAGACTCTGCCACACCCGACACGCCCACTCAGGATCCCACATAGGAAATTCACTGCACTTTGGTGGAATGCTGCAGACCCAACCTAAAAAACAACATGTTACCTACATAATCAACAGTACATTTCACTTGCTGTGTGGAACAGGACATGAAGGTTCACCTCTAGTATGTTTGGAGTCATGTGGATCTCCTGGCAGTAGTTGAGAGGACAACTGAGTGAGAAAAGCACCAGAGCAGTGGCCTCTCATCAGCCTCACTATATCCACATATGCCAGCCGCACCAGGGGGCAACCGTTGCCTTGAAGATGCCAACCACAACCTGGACTCAAACCCGTCACTGACCTCACTGAGAGATGACTGACTGCTAAAACAAAAAGACTCAAATTAAAATTGAATACTCACTCATCATGAGTGCTGCTTTTAATATTTATGTTACAGTTTTTTGTGCATTCAGTGAGACAACAAACTAATGACAAAAAATGTCAAAGCATTAAGCTTATGGTGGCGTTTCCTTCATCAGACACTCCTTTCCTCTTACGTGTTAGTTTGCAGTGCCCTGGTCAGCACGGCTTCTATCTGTAGGAGTTGACCGTGCACTCTGGTTGTGACAGCACACAACGTCTTGTGATTCCGGCAGCTTTTCAACTAACTGCAGGACAGTTGCCAGATATTCACTTAGAGGAACCATGGCAACTAGGGCTCTCGATGACATCACTCGTACACCATAGACTGGGCTGGTAGCTAGGAGGAACAGCGGAGGCAGAAATTCTGACAGTGCCCCTGAGGAAAACATAAAGGCACCGTAGTATTTGATATGAATGATTCATCTAGAAGCTGGATTTGAATATCCAAACTTTTGGGGAAATATAATACATTATATAAAAAACTTTAAGTAAGGAATAATTGACGACAGGCCGTCTGAATTATTAGAAAAATAATGCACACCCGAGGTGGGTAATGCGGTTACGACGCGAAGCAGAGTAAAGACGTTTGTCAAGTTTTTTACATTAAAGCACTCTTGTATGTAGGACTAATTTACGCATCTCATCCCATGCCTCCGTTGCTAATTCCAAAACGTAATTTTAGAGTTATTAACAGAGGTTTGAGCCACTATACAGACTGAATAGCCTGCATGCCAGACCTACATCAAGATGTTCGGTCTGGGGAACTCATTGACGGGGCTCAATCTGTAGGGCGGGATAAACGGGTTGTCTTTCAAATTCTCTGCACGCAATTGGATAGCGTGCTACAGCCAATCAGAGCAACGAAGAAGGTGACATAGTCAGCGGAACAAGCTGATAAATTAAACTTTTACCATATCTAGTCCATAGCTGTCAACATTGAACATTGAAAATAAGGGCTGATTTCCGAGAATCCACCCCCCAAATAAGGGATTTTTTTGGTTTTCACATGACCCACAAACTTTAAAATAAAATACTAAATCATTAAAAGTCTAAAGAGTTTACAAGCCTAGCCTACATATGTGTGAGAGAAAGAGAAAAGAGAGTATGTGTGTGTGTGTATGAGAAAGAAAGAGACAGTGTGTCATTAATTAAATAGTATCATAGAGAATGTTTAAATACAAATATCAGCTTATGAGGGAAACGGAGACAGAGTAGTGGTGCTTCGGAGTGCTGGAGATGATCGGTATAGGTCCGTGCACCTTTACCGATCAGAGCCCGCTGCTACATTGGAGTAAAGCCTATATACTCGACGCGACAACACGCGCATCATTATGCTAAGCCCAGACTAATGTAATGATGGGGGACACTTACAATTCGCTGAATATTCGAAGAATTCGAAACTGTTTCCATTCGACTGTAGCAGGTCCTACTAAACACCAACTGTGTGAACACAGACTGAACGCGCGTCGGGCATGATCATCAGAAGTATCATATTACATTCATAACTGGCTTTACAAAGGCAAAGTGCAGTAACTGCATCGCAAAAAGAAACAGAGAAAAAGGACTTTAAAGTTTTTATACCATGCCTAGTCAAACATGTTATGGATAGATTATGTGGTAATGCATTTTCAAAACAGGACATAATATAATAGACAAGATATTTTTTCATACAACACCCTTTTTCACAGACCTTTACAGGTCTTAACTCATTTTTGACCAAAAATGTGTGCACTTTGCCTTTGGCCTGAAATCTAGTCTGTCTCGGCTTTATGCAGTTATTAAGGCAGTTATTAAAGAGAAAGCGAAGAGAGAGAGAGAGACGTGAGAGACTTGAGTATGATGTGCGTCAATATTATTTAGTTATTAACTTTTGTTTTAATTAATTAGTTTCATTATTGTTTTCTATAATTAACAGTAGATAACCCAATAAATGAAAAACACAAAGCCCTTTTAACAAGTAAGCCTATCAATAATTATTTATTTGTTATATTATCTGGAATAATTAATGAAAATCCGTGCAGCAGGACTATTCATATATTTATATAGCCTATTCAGTTTAATTTTCTATTTAGCCTATTATAGATAGGACTATACTTTATTAAAATTAAACTGTATGTGTCAATTGATTGTGAAGTTAGACATCAAAAGTTTTACGATCAAGCGCATGGGGCTGCATGTCTTCTATGTTATGAATTGTATCCTGATTTTCCTGTTAACTGCACGCAGGGATATGGAACTGTAATGTGGTTTAGACTTGCCTGAAACTACTTTAGCTGTGCGTTTCCTTGAAAATAATTGCACACCTTTGGAACGCTTCTCAACCAATCAGAATCAAGCATTCAACAGCCCTGTAGTATAATAAAATGTAATGTATTTGGATGTACGGAGTGTGCACCATCGTACCGTGTCTGTTCTTCAGCACCAGGCTGTAGTTTGGCAAGCAGAGTGAGCACAGGGTAGAGTTCAGGATGTAGGAGAAGGGTAGAGTCATGCAGGTCTTTCAGCTGCCCTTTCCAGCGCCCCCTGGAGGAAGGGCTGTAGGGCTGGGTAGAGGTTAAAGAAGGAAGGAGAAGACATGCCAGAATGAGTGGAGCCCTCTCCTCCAGCTGGCTGTTGACCTAACATTCTGGTGCAGAGAGAACCTATGACAAGTCAAAAGTGAAGATGAGGTCAAAGATGGGCATGTGACAACTTCGCGATGGTTGAAATAAGAACAATAGTGAGTGTGATTGGCTCGTACTGTAGAGCTGCAGGGCTGCGTTCCTCATGGCCCAGCATGGCGAGCTGAGGAGCGTGAGCGACAGAACGGCCACCACAGGGGTGTACTGTAGAACAGCTACACCCAGACTGGAGCCCTTCACGAGCGCTTGAAGGGTGTGAACGGCACACACCTGTGAGAGAAGCATATTTAAAGGTCACTTTTTCTTTAACATGTTTGATCCAGAATAATTTTGGTATCATGTTTTTTTAAAAGAAATTTTACTTATAAAAGGAAAGATACATTAAATTGATCAAAAAGTGACAGTAAATATTTGTACATTTTTATGGCAGGATACTAAGGACTGCCTGGGGCCATCGTGAATGATACATGGGAAGTTGAAAGACGAGTTGGGCCAGTGTATCATTCCCACGTGTTTCTAAACCTTGCCAGTTTAAATATTCGAACACATGAAGATGCGAAAAGAGCTCAGTTTGGAACTCATGAGAAGTTTTGTGTGCGCCCACACAAAGCACACACCTAGAAAACCAGATCTCAGAACACACACAAATACTGATTGGAGTTCTCTTTCATGTTTTCTTGCACTTCAATGGACCTGTCTTATCAATATACCTGTCTTGTAGTTATGTCTTAAAGTAATGTAAACAGTTGAGAAATAAATGCATATGTAACACTGTATCTGATCCGGGCTTTGTGTCTTAAAGTGGCAGCAGCCTAATAAACCTGCTTCTGTCTGTGTTTTTAACATTAATCAAACAACAAAGGACAAAGGAGAAAAAAAAACACTCACTGCTCTTGACTGAATAACTTCTGTAACTTCAATAAAGAATTAATCTATATTTTAATTTGCGGTGTTATTTTACATTTGATTACTTTATTCAGGCTCTGTACCTGAAAACTACTGTTAGACCAGCCTGAAAATCCTGAAAAGCACAGTTTATTAAATTTGTTCTCTTGTAGATATTAGTGCTATTGCTATTATTTGTTCTTATTTTATTACTGAATGTTTACTTGTACAGGGTTTCTGCAGGTTTCACAAAGTCAAATTTAAGACTTTTTAAGACCTTTTTAAGAGCCATTACGAATGAATTTTAAGACCTGTATCACGAAAAAACGTGCAAAGGAAACGCAGAAGTCTCAAAATCATTCGCAAATTAATTTAATTTATTCAAACTAAACATTTGTCGAAAATCAGCACTGAATCGGTCCCGTGATTTTGTAAATTAGTTCTGTTTCTGTCTTTCAGGCCTTTTCATTTTCCGCAACTGAAGGATTTCAGCGGTGTCGAGTTCGGAAACATTGTTTAAAACAATGTAGGACTGGTGTCTTGTCACCGTGTGGAGAAACCAAGAGCACCTACACTTTTAGTGTTGGCTCTGATCAAAAGCAAAATCCAAATCAGCAAAATGTGATCCAAAATTCAGATTTTTCAAGCCAAGTATCGCTGAAACTTCCACTTCCCTATAGCTGAATAAAATCCATTTTATGTCTGTTTGTGGTATCTGGGATACACGCCAATAACGCAAAACTTCAAAACTGATTGGCTGTTGCATGGTGGTCTATTTTGTAGTCGTAATACAGCGAATTATATTTGAACTAGCAAAATAAAGAACTACAACCACGGAATAAAAAACGAGAAATGAGATTTACATGGCAACGTAGGAAAATTAAGACCCGTTTAAAATGATTTAAGACCTAGAACACATTACTTCAGCAAATTTAAGACTTTTTAAGGCCTTAAATTGTGATTTTGAAATTTTAGACTTTTTAAGACCCTGCGGAAACCCTGTTGTATAATAGTATTTGAAATTTATATTAGTTAGGCAAGTAGTTTTTGTTTTGGCATCAAAATTGGAATCAAGAATTGTGAAATTTCACAGGTGTCTGAAATTTGCTGTCATAACCTTATTTATTAAGGTTGCATGTGTCAAATAGTAGCTCGAACCGATAAAGGATTTAAGGCTGATACAAATATTTTTTGGTATATTGATATTCAAATATTCATAAATCCAATATTCCAATATATCGGTTTGAATATTTAAAAAAAATTTTTCAGAAACGCGCAACAAAACATTAACCGATTTTCCTAACATTGGTTATTTGTAGTTATTTAAGAGTTTTAACTAAAATAATATGATATGATTAATATGAATAATATTTCATTTATTATGAATAATAAAATAATATGATTAAAATGTACTATCACAGGGCTTCTCAACTCCAAGTCCTCACGACCCACTGCTCTGCATATTGTGTATGTCTCCCTTTATTAAACACACCTGATTCAGCTCCTCAGCTCGGTTGGATAGACCCTATGAGTGCGTCCAAAAATCCCATTACTCACTATATAGTGGACTATATAGTGAGCTGCCCATTTTGTAGTGCTGTCCGAATGTATAGTGATGATTATTATACCCTATATAGTCCACTCAATGTTTCCTCAGAATGCTTTTGGAAAAGTAGTGTACAACCGATGGTCACTATCCTAAGCCCTACATACCATCATGCATTGCGCTGATCATAAAAATAAGTTATTATCACGTGTGGAGTAGCGCATTATAACAAAAACGGCCAGAAATCACTTTTAGTTTTTACATTTTGGAGAAATAAGCTCAATATAATGTAATATATTTATTTAAAAAAATCTTTTTAGCCCAGAGCAGGATCGGACACCAGCTGACAGATGATGTAATCAACGGCGCCAAGAGACTATCGAGTAGTGTCCGAAAGTGGTTTCTATTATGCTGGTGAGCTCACTATATAGTGCTCTGCTCTCTAACCCCAATATAGGGGGTAGGGAATAGTGCTTTGAGTGGAGATTTTGGACACAGCATATGTCTATCCTAACGAGCTGAGGATCTGAATCAGGTGTGTTAAATAAGGAGACATGCAAAATATGCAGTGCAGCTGGGTCCGTCGGAGACTGGAGTTTAGAAACCCTGTGATAGTTACATTTTAAAAAGAAACTTGTTTCTTTTATTGTCAGAACAGACTGATGATAGTGGCATTAGCTAGCTTTATGGCTAGTCTATGATGAGCCATAATTTAGCAATGGATTACATCATACTGCAAATTGTAAAACATACATTTTCAATATAACTATATACTATATGTATAAACTATATAACTCCAAACACTCATGATATGGTTCAAGCGTGTTTCGTCTGTTTTTATTTTATTTTTGAAATATTTAATTTATCGGCCATTATAACTGCCGAATACCAATAGTTTGGAAAATGCCTAATATCGGCCAATAATATAGGTCTGCCAATATAGATCACTGACTGTACCTGTGGTAGGTGGAGGGTTTGGTCCAGTCATTGGGCAGAGGTGCTTTGGCTGTGTTCAGAAGGGTGTTAATAGTGCAGGCCAAAAGAGGCCGAGATTTGCTAGAATCCTCAGCAGCTAAGACACCCAAAATCAGCATAGGTAAATCTGCCAGCACGCCGTGTCACTGACGTACCACGCGGGCGACTGGAGAACAGAAAGGCCCTAGAGGGAGAGAGAAGAGGCTTTTGTTTCTTTGACTTTTGGGTCCTTATGGTCTACCTTTGATTCAGTAAAATCAAGTCAAATAAAATATTGAATGTTTACTTGAATAAAATACAAGTATGCAATATTTTGACATTTGCATACTTTGGTCTACCTCAAATAAAATGAAAATAAATAAATACAAATATATATTTCATGGCTATTTAACAAATAAACAAGTATAATAGTAATATAATAGTATTATAATGAAACAATATATATTGTAAACAAGTGTGTAATATAATAGTATTATAATGATTCATATAATTAACAATACAATATATATCACTGAATAATAAATTACTAAATTTCACATGTAAAAGCAGACTAAAGCATTGTAGTTTGATATTTTTTAATGGTATTGACATTTCAGAAACTCATGAATCCCTAGTTGAGAAAAAAGCCCTCACTCTATTCTACCTGTTGTAATATGAGGGAGGGATCTCCTTGATTTCTGGATCAGAGCTGCACAGGAGAGCCCTGCAGAATTTAGTGAAGCCAATACAGCAGCCCTCCACTGCCCCCTAATGGAAGATGAGAGGAAAAGACAGAACAAGATCACAAACCGACATGACATTACTGTGAAAAAAAGGTGTTATAGACATCAGCGTGAAAAGAGCAAATCTGACTTATTTATGCATGAATTGTGCTTACCCAGTGTCTACATTTCAGAATGATGTCTTTAAACACTTTGGAAGCCATTCTGAGTTCCTCCTCAGTCAATGTCAGTTCTTTACAGTGGAGTGACAGGATTCTCTCCACCAGGGAGCCCAGAAAAATACCAATTTCCTACCAGGAAAATAGCGGATCACACATTATATCTTAGTTACACGTAATAATAAACTTTGTAAGCCACAGCTCAAAAAATTAAATTAATTAAATACATAAATAAATACGCAGTACATGCAAAAGTGTTATTTTAGTATAATTGAGAAACTATTAAATTATATGGCTTTTATTTATGTATTTTTTAGTAGGGAAATTTCTTGGCAACTAGCTGAAATAGAATTTTAATATATATATTATATTGTTTCAGTTAACATTCATTTTATTTCAAGTAACATGTAAAATTTTTAGTAAAAAAAGTAGTAAATTAGTAATTTTTTTTAGTTCTAATTATTATAATAATAACATAATAATATAATATATATATATATATATATATATATATATATATATATGGCTACTTTTGCTTCCTGTCTACCAACAATAAAAATAAATAGTATAAATAAAATATTTCATGTTTGCTTACATTAATAAAAAGGGACACAATACTTGTCTTCCTTTTGGTCTATCTTTAATAAAATAATGTGAAATAAAATAAAGGCTGATGTTCTGTTATTCCTGTAGATGTTTGAGCAGCTTTACCTTCAAGGACACCCAGCAGCAGGTCAGCACCAGACTATGTTCCTCAGAGAGCAACACGTTCTCCTCTCCATCCTCATCAAGTCCCGCCCCCTCAACCCCAGCCTGACCAATTAGAGAACTGATTGCATTCCCCATGTCACAGAACGATGGAAGCACATCTGTGACAAAAAAAAAATGATCATAACATCACTTCAGGGATATTATTTCATAACTTGATAGATCACATCTGCAGTTTCCACATACCTTTCTCCTCAGTGTCCTGGTCTCCATACAGCACACCTAGCAGCAGGAGAGTGAGCTTTTCTAGTAAAGAAACAATGTCTCCTGCAATGCTGTGGGTTATTGACTCCACTAGGACCCCTGGTACCTCCAGCAAGCCCCTCTGCAGAGCACTTACAATGCCTGAGGAGATAAAATACACTGTGGATTATTCTTATTTGAGCATATATTTTAGATAAATGAGTAATGTGTGATCAGATCTCCAAGTTCAGGTGGTTTTATTTGCTTCTACCGTGAATAGGTGTTGTGCGAGCTGCAAGCAACATGTCACTCCTGGCGGTGTGGTAATGGTGCTGCAGTTTGGTCAGAAGGAACGTGACCAGTTTCACTGACTGTTCCTCCCCCTGTTCAGATGCTCTATCCACCCTATGATACAGAAATGCACACACACACAATAAATATTCAAAGTATGTTAATCCCTGGGAAAACAGATTTAACCCAATAATAGAATATAATTAAGAGCAATAAACAAAAATTAAGAAACACAACTGCTTTGAACTGTGATAATAATAAGAAATGTTTCTTGAGCAGCAAATCAGCCTATCAGAATGATTTCTGAAGGATCATGTGACACTAAATTCAGGAGTAATGATACTGGAAATTCAGCTTTGCCACCACAGGAATAAATTCCATTTTAAGATAGAAAATAGTTATTTGAAATAGTAATAATATTTCATAGTCTTGGTGTTTTTACTGTATTTTTGATCAAATAAATGCAGATTGGCGAGTATAAGAGAGAAAAAAATTAAAGGCATCAAACTTTTGAATGGCAGTAAGTGTGTATGCTCTCATAACCCGAAATAGAGATAAGTGATGTGTGCTCACTTCTGCAGTAGTAGTTTGATCATCAGTGCCCCCATCTGGGCCTCCTGGACCCGTGGGCTCTGGAGTAGCCGTTCTGCCCGGCTAAACAGCACAGCTGTGACATCATCCGGGAGAGATGGGGAAAAATCGGAGAAGTATCTCCGCAGACAGCTCTCGGATCTGATCGGAAAAACATGTCAGGCAATTACATCATATATTACAGAACAAATGGAGCAAGGGGTTCAACTGTGCATTCAAAGGTTTGGGGTTGTTACATTTTTTTAATTCTCTTATGTTTACCAAGGTTGCATTTTATATTAAAAAATACTGTAATATTGTGAAAAATATATATATTTTTATAATCTATTTTAAAATGTAATTTATTCCTGTGAAGAGAAAGCTGAATTTACAGCAGCCATTAGTCTAGTCTTTGGTGTCACATGATCCTTCAGAAATCATTCTAATAAGATGGTCAGTTTCTTATTATTATCAATGTTAAAAAAGGTGCTTAATAATTTGGTGATGTTTTTTTCAGGATTCTTTGATGAATGGAAAGCATTTATGTGAAACAAAGTTTGTGTAACATTGCAAGTGTCTGATCAGTTTATGCACCCTACTGAATAAAGGTATTTCCTTTTTTTAAATCTTAGTGACCCAAACTTTTGAATGGTAGTGTATATTCATTTAGATTTACCTCATTGGTTGAATCCTCCAAACATCCAATCAGGACCAGCAGGTTTGACTTTGAAAAGAAATCCCACTTTCCCCTTACTTTAGCCCAGTTTATAAGAGTAGACATATTGGCTGAAAGAAGAAGACAATAAAAAAAACACATCCATCCCTCATATCATATAATTTCAATGAACATAAATTATCAATTTGAAGTTAGTGATCAGAAATAGGTAAAATATCAAGAATTCCACAAGGC
The DNA here is from genome assembly GCA_030378365.1 of Hybognathus amarus. Taxonomy (NCBI): domain Eukaryota; kingdom Metazoa; phylum Chordata; class Actinopteri; order Cypriniformes; family Leuciscidae; genus Hybognathus; species Hybognathus amarus. The sequence continues at coordinate 275,198 of JAQIUQ010002014.1, read as the reverse complement.
ACTTCAAAAACTTCAAAACATATTATTCCCAAAAACATGATATTACCACAGCAAGTTTTTGTAAGTGTAGTTAGTTTTATTACCAGGTGGTTGCCCCTTCTTTCTGTCTGGACTCCAGGTGTCTGTGCATGTTTCCAGCACTGCAGACATCAGGAGCAAAACAGTCTTCTTCCTCTGGTAGCTGCTGTCAGGAGTCAAATAGACCAATGACAGCTGGTAGAGCCAGTCAACAAACTCTTGAGGGAAAACACAAAAGAAAAATCCACATAATTTGACTTCTGATATATTGATTAAAAGTGCCCTACATGTTATTTCTAATACCTTATATCTAAAAATAACAAAAAGAATGGTACTTCTGACAAATGTTTAAAATTGTATGTATTCTACATATAGGGGACCAGGCCATATGGTGGTGGCCATTTTGACATCAGGTGAATACAACTGACTTAAAGGGGTTGTGACATGAGAAATAGTAATAATAATAGAAATTTTATTTGTACCATTAAAAAAATCTTAGCTTAAATCATCCTCCTCATTATAAAAAGCATTTATTTAACCAAACTCCAAAAATGGTTCATTTGGATATTGTAGGATCCGTGACATCACATGGACAAAAACATTAGCATATGAATGCTCTAGAGACATTGATGAATAGTTTCATCTCACTAAAAACCCCGCTACTTAACAGCTAACACCACTAAAATGGATCATTTCGAATCCTTTTTCTATATATGTATTTGCTTTTTGTGCAAAAAGCATTATAAACATTATAAGGGAACGTCAATTCGACTATTAAAGGAGAACTTCGGCGCAAAATGAATCTTTGGTCTAATAACACGTTGGTACCTAGTCAACCATTCTCTGAGATTTGTTTTCATGATAATTGAATGTAAAGAGTTTTATCTCTTAAAACGGTTTAGATTATAATGCTAACATATGGGGGCATTTAATAAGTAAAAAGAAAATCGCTAGTTAATGTCACTAACAAGGCTCAATTATTACTTATTAAATGCCCCATATACTAGAGTTAAAATCGAGCTTTAAGTTTTAAGAGATAAAAGCCTTTACATTCGTTTACCATGAAAACAAATCTCAGGGAACGGTTGACTAGGGGATGGGCAACGATTCATATCAATTAATCGCATTCAAAATAAAAGTTTGTGTTTGCATAATATTTGTTTGTGTAGTGTGTATAATTAATTTGTATAGATAAATACCCACACATGCTTGTATATATTTAAGAAATATGTGCATGTATATATTTTATATATATTTATTCACAATTAATATCATATATATTAATATATATTATAATATATAAATATTTGATATATTAATAATACATTTTTCTTAAATATTTACATGCATGTATGGGTATTTATATATACAAATTAATTATACACACTACACACACATATATTATGTAAACACAAACTTTTATTTTGGATGCGAATTAATGACGATTAATGATTGCCCATCCTAGTACCAATGTGTTATTAGACTAAAAATTCATTTTGTGCCAGAGTTCTTCTTTAAAATATGCCATGATGTCTTTAAATATTAGTAACCCCCTTATTATCTGACGCTTTGATTTATCATTAATCATGGGTGAAGAATATACCTACGAACCAATAAAATAACGGTGAAATCAAATATAAAAATACACAACATCATTAAAAAAAATAAATAATAATAAGAAGAACAGATAAACATAACATATTAATTTCAAAAGTTCTTACCAACTCCTTCTTTAAGCTTCGCATCCTCTTCCTCTGTGAGCCCTTTTTTACTAGTATGACCCTTAACGCTTGCCATGCAACTGTCTCTTATTCTCACCAAGAATTTCCTCAGTGCTGCCTGAAGATGCTGACGGAACGGTGACGATTCGCTGTTGAGATTAGAGCGGGATGAAGTCTCTCAGAGAGGATACTCCACTTGTGACGGGGCTTCTTTAGTCTTTGGACTGCAGCAGAGGAGGTTCAGAGCTGCGAGCCGAACACTGTCATCCAGAGAGGAGAGGCAAGATGGAGAGTGTTGAGAGCATGAGGGCTGTCTGCACCCAGAGGGAATGTCCGCTTGTGACCCGCTGGGCGCTCATGACACAGGCCCAAGCATGAAGGTGACCAGGAGCTGTGGGATCCAGAGCTGACAGCAGACTGCTGAAAGCACCTGGAAACATGCGTAGGGTTGATGGCAGAAGATGGCAAGAGGCATTATTTTGAAGTAGAGATAACTCTGAAGTCAAAGCCTCCAGGATAACCGGTTGCCATCGCAGAGCCCATTGATTGGCTAAGTCTTGGTTCGGTGAGCAGGGTTCTTGGGATGCATTTCTAAAAAGCTCACGTTTCTGTTCCTGAAGGAGGAATTTGTAGACTTCTGAGGCACACGGAGAAAGGTGATTGTTGGAGAGGCATTTTAGGATGTGAGAGGGAAGAGCTGGATACAGATCCAGAACCTTTTAAATAGAGGAATTGCATTTCAGTGACATTTATTTACATTTTATACTGAACTGAGGATAATATGACTCTCAGGAATATATAAAAAAAACATGTAGTATTTACCTAAAATATTTATTAAAATGTCTAATATAATCTTTCCTAATGTATAATTTATATAATTTATTTTTATATATAAATTAGGGCCGGAAAAGATTAATCGCGATTAAGTGCATCCAAAATAAAAGTTTGTGTTTACATAATTTATGTGTAGTGTGTACAATTATTTTATGCATATAAATACACACACATGCATGTAAACATTTAAGCAATATTTGCATGTATATACTTTATATATATATTTATACAAAATTAATATTATACATAAATATAAATATTTGATATACTAATAACACATTTTTCTTAAATATATACATGCATATATGTGTATTTATATATACAAAATAATTACACACACTACACACACATATATTATGTAAACACAAACTTTTATTTTGGATGCGATTAATCGCAATTAATCTTTTCCCAGCCCTAATATAAATGCATTTAGGCCTAAACATTTTTACTAAACATAAATGTGGCAGATAATTGCTGAAGTGAAAAAAGTGGGGAAAAAGTTGTAGAAGTTATAAAAGTATGAAAAGTGCATTAAACATCTATATTTTACAAAACATGTTTTGCTCTAAAACTGTGATAAATTCAAAGCCATACATCGAAACTTTTAGGTTGATATCTTATGAGTCAATCTTATAAATTAGCTTTCAGTAAGATTTAGTTTGGGCGCAGTACCAAAGTTTCCATTAAATGAAATTGGCTTCCCATTCATCCCATTGGCTGCCGTTGTGAACAGCACAAGTATGACTATTTTTTTTCAGGAGCATTTAACCTTTTCGAATATCTGTCTGTGTTTTCACATGGCAAGTCTCAAAACCTTTCAAGTTTCATACCATTTAGATAAAGTAAAAAATTCTAAAAAACAAAATGTAAAATGATTTGCTCAAAAATGATCAAACAGCACCAGAATATTAACAAAAATGTCTAAGATCTTCTTACCTTATCTGTTCCTGTGTATGGTATAACTGCTGTAAGTAGTAAATACTTTGCTTTGGATTCCCAAGGTAGTTCTGATATCCTGTTCAGTAACTCCACATAAAGTCTTTTCTCTGTGTTCCCAAAGTGCGAACAATCCTTCTCATATATCTCCATAAGGAGACAGAAAGCACTGCGTGCCACCTCTGCAACACCATCCAACTACAGTAAAAATAATAAAGAAAATAACATGGATGTTTTCCTGTTGTGGCTGATTGTATCATTTATTATAGAATTTTTTTTTTAAGGAAAAATGAGTGTTTCTTGCCCGTGCTAAACTGCTAGGTGTTCTGAGAGAGTTTAACACACGGCCCTAGTAAAAAAAGCTAATCTAAACCAATACTTAGTGTTAGTGGTTTGTTGCAAACCCATATACCTTAGAACAAAGAATATTCTGTTTCATAGTACACAAAAGGCTTACCGGGCTCTCTGCATTGCTCCAGATGATTTGTGTAAGATGCTGTTGGAGGTCTGAATCTAAAGGAGCACCAGTAACTTCCCAAACCTCACTGAGACACTCTTTCAGCCTCTTCAGCCAGATAGAAAACACTACAAAACACATATTCATACAAACAATGACTAATGTCTCTGCAGTCATGCACAGACCCAGCATTTCGCAGAATGACACATGATGACAGAGAGCTTGTACCTTGAAAAACATAGTAATGACAGTCAAGCTTTTCTTCACAAAGTGCTGAGATGAAAGGGAACAACCCATTCAAGAGAAAACAAGTCTGATAAAACAAAGAAAAAGTAATTAATTATACACTCCACTTTGGATCCTTCTTGGTGAAAGCAGTGTGTGTAGATTTCATACCCCTGGTTGCCATGGCGACTGACAAGAATGTCATTTCTGCAGCAAGTTAACAACCCCTGCATGACAGCCAGTCTGTCCACTCCGTCTTGACGTCTGGGACGGCAGTCCACCTGTAGCTCACCTACTGTCCATCTCCACGGTTCTGAGATGCACAAGATTCACATATTATGAGAAATATACACTCACCTAAATGATTATTCAGGAACACCATACTAATACTGTGTTTGACCCCATTTCGCCTTCAGAACTGCCTTAATTCTACGTAGCATTGATTCAACAAGGTGGTGAAAGCATTCTTTAGAAATGTTAGCCCATATTGATAGGATATTGATATTGATAGAGATGCTCTATTGGGTTTGAGATCTGGTGACTGTGGGGGCCATTTTAGTACAGTGAACTCAGTTGTCATGTTCAAGAAACCAATTTAAAATGATTAGAGCTTTGTGACATGGTGCATTATCCTGCTAGAACTGGCCATCAGAGGATGGGTACATGGTGGCCATAAAGGGACGGACATGGTCAAAAACAATGCTCAGGTAGGCTGTGGCATTTAAACGATGCCCAATAGGCACTAAGGGGCCTAAAGTGTGCCAAGGAAACATCCCCACACCATTACACCACCACCAGCAGCCTGCACAGTGGTTACAAGGCATGATGGATCGATGTTCTCATTCTGTTTACACCAAATTACTGACTACTAATATATTTTGAAATATTATTACAAAATAAATGAGTGGTTTTCTAATTTAATATGCTTTCAAATTAAAATTATTTCTGTGATGCAAAGCTAAATTTTTATCAGTTATAACTCTTCTTAAATGTCAATTGATCTTTAAGAAATCATTCTACTATGCTAGTTTATTATCAATGTTAAAAACAGTTATGCTGCTTGGTATTTTTTATTACCATTTTCAGGATTCTTTGATTAATAAAATGTAAAAAAATAAAATAAAATAGAAATCTTTTGTAAAAAATATACACAGCCATTTAAAAGTTTGGGGTCAGTCATTTGTTTTTTATTTTTTCTTTTGAAAGAAAGAAATTGATACTTTTATTCAGCCAAGATGTTAAATTGATAAAAGTGATAGTAAAGGCTTACATTGTCAGAAAATACATAAAAGAATAAATGAATAAAACCTTTTTGAAAAAAAGCTGATCTTTTTAACTGTTTCCAACATTGATTTCTGAAGGATCATGTGACATTGAAGACTGAAGTAATGGATGATGAAAAATTAAGCTTTGCATCACAGAAATAAATTACATTTTAAAGTACATTAAAATAAAAATGAAAAACAGTATTTTAAATATAAATACTATCACAAAATTAGTTGTTTTTCAATATTTTAAATAAAATTCAGACCTGATAAAATAACACTTCTTTCAAAGATTGCAGAAGGTTATATGGCTTTAACTGTAATTTAAAAAAAGAAGCTATATTTCACCTGTGTTGGTGATTTGCAGCAGACTCCAGGCAGCTGATCCTGCACACTGACTGTCTGACAGCGTGCCGAGTAGCATTGCAACCGCAGTGCCTGCCAACAACCGTGAGTCTCTGCTGGACACCTGAGAGACACCATTAAATGACACAAAATTAGATGGCTGAGACACAATAACTTCAGTTTTTCCAAAATATAGTTGCCACCGCAAACACAAACCTCTCCTAAGATAATTCTCATCAAGAACTCCAAAATCTCTCTCACACTCATGTTTACACTGTCCTTACTGTACACCAACAGGGCCACCTGCCCTGGCAGCAGCTGAAACACCTGCAAACAAACCTGAGAACAACACAACAGGTCATTGATCAACTCTTGTTTCATTAATGTAGTAAAGTACAATACAATAACTAGATTTCCACCTTGACAGTCTGGTAGCACAACGGTTCATTTCTAGCTTCTTCTTCTGACATAACAACAGGAATCAGCTCAGCGACTTTACCAAGCAGGGTGGTGCATTCTGTCTTCAGAACCGCTCGTCCCATGGTGCTGTCCTCCAAGAACATGCAGGCTGTCATGGGACACACACAACTATTACAACACAACACATATATTATCTACTGTACATATAAAAAGCTTTGTAAAATACAAGTGAACTAAAGCACACATTACCTATCTGAAGATCTTTTAATGTAAACACCTGCAAAAAAAGTGTGTGTGTGTGTTTATATATCAAAATTAATTGCTTTAATATTTGTAATGTGTATTTATTTATTTCATACCTGTTTTTGATGCAAAAAGTTCTGCAGATATTGTTTGATTTCTTTAAAGACAATGGAGTAGTTTATTTCAGCCAAGACCAGCAGAATCTGTAAAACAGAGTTAAGAGGTGTTGTTTTACGGGAATAAAAATGTTGTAAACAAATGGGAATAAAAGAAAAGGTGGAAATTACTTGGTCTAATTTGCGGCAGGCCGATGAAGTGGTCACTGCCTCTAACTGTAAGGCCAAAAGAAGCTGAGCAAATTGGTGAAGAGCAGCAGACTGTAAGGAATCAAGTGCTTCCTTTGGGATCTTCTGTCAGGATCTGTAAAGCCTCCTCCAGAGAGCGCTCTCTGCTTCGATTTACCTGTACTCCTGCCAATAAAAATACCATCTCTCATCATACACTGTGCAGTGCATTACAATAAAATATTTTAACTATAGGCTCTTTTTTTGCATTGTGATTAATGCATCTAGGACATTCTGTTCTTGCTAATGCTGATTTCATAATACTGTTGCTTTTAATTATATTGATTGTAAAATCAAATATATATATTATATATATATATATATATATATATGTATATATATATATATATACACACACACACTACCGGTTCAAAAGTTTCAGATTGGTTAAGATTTTTATGTTTTTAAAAGAAGTCTCTTCTGTTCACCAAGGCTGCATTTATATGATTAAAAATACAAAAACAACAACATTAATATTGTGAAATATTATTACAATTTAAAACAGCTGTTTTCTTTGTGAATATATATAGTAAAGTGTAATTTATTTCTGTGATCAAAGCTGAATTTTCATCATCATTACTCCATCATTACTCATCATTACTTCAGTGTCACATGATCCTTCTGAAATCATTCTAATATAATGATTTGCTGCTCAATTAACATGTATGATTATTATCAATGTTAAAAACATTTTTTTTACATTATTATTTCAAGATTCTTTGATGAATAGAAAGTTCAAAAGAACAGCATCTATCTAAAATGGAAAGCTTTTGTAACATTAAACACTACCCTTTAAAAAATTTGTGAAGTTTTTAAAAGTCCTAAATAATGCTCATCAAGCATTTCTTTGAAAAAATAAATAAATAAAACAGTAACATAGTAAAATATTTTACAATTTCAAATAATGGTTTTCTATTATTATAAAATGTAAACTGTAAAATATACTTGATATCTGTGATGCAAAACTAAAATTTCTTCAGCCATGACTTTAGCCTTTAGTCTATCTAGATCCATCAGAAATATATTCGAATATGCTGATTTGACACTCAGTTATTATCAATATGAAAACCATATATTTTGGGAACCTGTGATAACTTTTTTCATGATTTTAATGACATAAATCTTACTACCATTTTCTAAAATCAATAGAACACATTCTTTCGGAATAAAAGTATTAATCTATTTGAAAAAAAAAAAAACAATAATTTTGACCCCAAACTTTTGAACGGTAGTGTATTGAATACACTACCAGTAATATTTCAGCAATATTACTGTTTTTTTCTGTATTTTTGACCAAATAAGGCTGAGCATAAGAGACTTCTTTTAAAAACATTAAAAATAGTAATGTTTCCAAACTTTTGACACTGACAGGAATGTATCATGTAACGTTATTATCATCACTCCCTACCTGGCATTTTCCGTAAGCTTCTGCCAAGAAAACCCTTAGCGTGTCTTTGACATCAGATGATATTTGATCCTCTAAAACGATAGATTTCATAACAGCATCAGCTTGCCCCAAAGAAAGGTTTATAATCGTCATATTTCCAAGTATGCAGACTTGTCAACTCAAAGCGGTTTGCACACTTCCATGTGTAAATTCATTCTACGGTGAGATCCAGGGTCAGATGACATGATTAGGCGCACGCTTGCGCCCCCTACCCTCACGCAACTGTATGGTAAACCTAACGTAATGGCTACATAGGTTTAATGCTATGGTTTGATGCCACAGATTCCTTATGCTGGCTTAGCTAACAGAGCATGTATCTATTATATACTATAATATCCGCACTTTTGTGCTTTTTGATATTAAAATGGATGAAACAGAAGAAGGTATTGCATGGATGTGAAGAGGTTAGATGGAAAAACGGTTCTTATAACAGGTAAGCGTACTTTGGCTTCATATCTCTGGCTATGTAAAATTAGCATATCAGTGTTACATGATTGACAGCAAGTGAATGAATATTGATACAGGTCATATTTTTAAAAAATAAATATATTTAAAAAGCCACACCTTCAGGTAAAGCTAAATCACATTGGTATGAATCATGTCACGCTGTGTTAATCTGTATTGTCCTGTATGGGAGAGCCATTCATTCCTATTATGACTGAGAGGTTTGAGACTGTATGTTTCAGGTGGAAACTGCGGCATTGGGAAGGAGACTGCTGTGGGACTGGCTTTACGAGGTGCTCGTGTGATCATCGCCTGCAGAGATGGAGAAAGCGAGAAAGCCGTTCGAGAAATCAAAGGCAGGAGCCACAACATGAATGTGCTATTTATGGAGGTCGACCTGGCCAACATGAGGTCTATACGAGAGTTCTGCAAAACATTCCTACAAAAGGAGAAGCGGCTGGATATTTTGATCAATAATGCAGGTGATAATTGATTATATATATATATATATATGTATATATGTACTGTGCAAAAGTCTTACGTTTAGTAATTTCACCCAAATAAATGGTTTTGAGCCAATTAAATATATTTTGTTGTAGTGTGTCAGTAGAAAATATCAGTTTACATTTCCAAACACTCCTTTTGCCATTCATTTTTATAATCCAGTGAGATTTTTGTATGGCAACAGCCGAAGCTCCATACAGAGATCTGATCTCACCATCAGTTAGAGTCCATCTGGGATTACATGTAGAAACAGAAAAAAATTTTACAGAGACTAGAGAACAGTTCCAGAAGAAATGTGGCAACATCTCCAAGATGCCTGAAGAAAATGTGCATACAAAAATCTCACTGGATTATTAAAAAATAATGGCAAAAGGAATGTTTGAAAATGAAAACTGATATTTCTACTAAATACCACAGCAAAATGTATAAATAACCAGCTTTTGGGTGAAAATACTTAATGCCTAAGACTATTGCACAGTACTGTATATAAACATTTTAACTGTATAAATTAAGTCTTTATGCATATATATATATTTATATATATCTAAATATATGTATGTATACTGTATATATAACCCTCACACAAATATGATCATATTTCGTTATGTGTGGCATCTTAAGGGGTGTGTTCACACTTGTAGTTAGGTTAATTTGATTTGTTTCATGCAGACCAAAATAAAAATAAAAACCTTTTAGTCCTGGTCTGATTAATGTTCTCATTGGCATTTTTAACATCAAACCTAAAGGCACAGGGATATAATGTCAACCTGATTGGTCAGCTTTTATGATGTATATTTTGTGAGTGAACTTACCGAACCAAAAACAATGCTGTGTGCTGGAATAAATGGACTCGCTGTTATGTGCGTAGCCTACATATGATGGTATTTTGACTAGCTGAAGATCTACGTGAAGAGCTTACAAAATGTTTGAAGGAGTCAAAACAGTGGCAGGAATCCCTCCGTTTGGTCCATGTTCCACTCATATTTCAATCGAACCGAGATAATTTGGAAGCGCACCCATCTTTTCAGCTCAGTCTGCTTGTTTGGTGCGCTCTGGGGTTCAGATGACAGCGTTTACACTGAACGGAGCAATCGAAGCAAACATGCCAACTGTGAACAACACGCCCTAAAAGTTTGAAAACCTCTGGTTTGAATGACTCAAAATCGCTATTTCCCTCAGGTATGCCCAGTGTTCTCGACTGGACCGATGACAACTTCTCCATGTGCTTTGGCGTGAACCACCTGGGCCATTTCTTACTAACGAACCTTCTTCTCCAGCGACTGAAAGAGAGCGCCCGAGCAGAGTGATCAATCTCACCTGCTCCAGCTACAAGTACCAGAGGCTGGACTTCCAAGATCTCAACTACAACCTCTTCCCGTTCTTCACTTACTGCCGCAGCAAGCTGGCCAACATTTACTTCACACAGGAGCTGGCTTCGCATGATGGAGGGAAAGGAGTGACTGCGTTTGCCGTTCACCCTGGTGAGATCTAAAATCTGACGGACTTTCTCATTTTACAACTGTGAAAAAGTTTGCTCAGGAACTGATCATTGTGTCTTTTGTCTCTTTCAGGTTACGTTCAGAGTAGCTGGACCTGTCATTACTCGATTCTGTACCGGATCCTTGTGCAGGTGGTGATGTTCATGTTTTTTGTCTCGTGTGAGGCCGGGGCGCAAGCGGTGGTCTATTGCGCCGTCTCAGACGAGGTGCTCCACACACAACGGAGGATGTTTCACTGACTGTCAGCCGGCTCCTCTAGAGTCTTCGCTAGAGATTCTGGAGTAGCAAAAAAACTCTGGGAGGCCAGTGAGAGACTAGTTAAACTGGCATGATTATGATTTATAACTAAGATAAAGATAAAGAATGCCTTTTTTGTTGTTTTCCTGTTTTATAAGCAGACTGATTCTTATGTTATTTATGGAGTTTTGACTTTGTGTGTGTGTTTTTTACAGCATAATTTATTTGGTTTTGACTGATGTGGTTATGAAAGATGCATTATTGAAAAGGACCCATTTCACATTTGGTGGTGATGGCGATCAGTGGATAAGACACATGCCTTTGGTGTGAGAGACCAAGGTTCAAATCCACCAATGAGACACCAATGTGTCCCTGAGCAAGACACTTAACCCCTAGTTGCTCCAGAGGCGTGCGACCTCTGACATATATCAGCAATTGTAAGTCGTTTTGGAAAAAAGCGTCAGCTAAATGAATAAATGTAAGTTGTCATCAATATTCAAGAAACATGCGCACGATTCGATCAGTATTTAAATCATCTCATTTATTTATATCTTTTGAACACATTTGCTTAAGTTAGGGAATACACAGAGCATGTTTGAGAACAGAGCAATAACAAGAGTAAGAATCATCAGAAATCAAAGAGAACATTATCTTATACAGAAAAACAAAACTAACAGAGGGTTAACTGTGAGAAAACTCAACTTCAGAGAAACTATCGGTACTGTTTCCAATCAGAGAAATGACGTGACGGGTGGAATGGAAACAGTCCCGTGCTTAAAGACGGACAGTGTTGTTGGTGCAGGTGGAAATATTCTGGATCTCTGTTATCTACCGAGCAGTAATTGTTAAGTTAGTCATAAAAGACTGATAAAAGTTCAGAAACAATCGGCCATTCAAGTTTGGTGAGCATCCGCAAAGCACAAATAGCAGAACTATGTCACTGCCGAGACAAATTTAGCCTAAAGTGATTTTGGAAAACCCATGCATATTTAGCTAATATTGCAAGTGCTTCTCTGAAGTCAAGCAGTACTCGTACTAATAAATTATCTTATAGTCGTTAATATAAACATCAGTCACCCTGCTTTGACAACAATGAGCTTAATACAAAAGCATGCCGTAGAAATATCACCATTTCCATAATCTTAATATCATCGACATTTCGCAGCTATAGTATTACGTCATTTACACTGCCATTGTCAGCATCATTTTGGGACAAAAAATATTATATATATATATATATATATATATATATATATATATATATATATATATATATATATATATGAAGAGTTCAGATGCAAAAGCCTCTAAATGCCATTTGAAATTTTCTTCTAAAATGACCATTTTTATCAAGCTTGTATATTTAAGTTCAGTAATTTCACTTAAATGACAATTAATAGGTAATCTTCATTGCCATTTAAGTGAAATTACTGAAATTAAATATACAAGTTTAATAAAAAATGATCATTTTAAAAGAAAATTTCAAATAGCACTTAGAGGCTTTTGCATCTGAACTGCATAGATATATATATATATATATATATATATATATATATATATATATATATATATATATGCACTTAACAAAGCTGTTAAAACAGATAAGAGAAAGGTTTAGGTAAACCAGCATTCAATAGAAAAATGAAATCAAAAAACAAATACCACCAAACCTAGTGTTCAAGTGACTATCAGTGCAAAGAAATTCCAGCTGAAATGCAAGTAAACTGCAGTTTCAATACTGTGTGTCCTGTTTTAATAGTGATGTGCACTTTCACTCATTAACATGTTTATTTCATTGCTAAACACACAGAGAACAGTACACTTTGTACATGCCGTTTTATTTTTCGTCATTTTGTCTTTTTTTAAGGGAGTTGACAGGAGTGATACTTATATAAACACAAGTAAAGTCTTGCATGAGATAAAGCATCCAAGAATGAGATGCAACTGTAACAGAAGCAGGACACCGAAGCACAAACACACGTACAACGTGCCTCACGGGGTCGCTTTGTTTGGAAGAAGCCTTTTGATTGGATTTGAAAAATTCCCTCTTTTTATCCTTGCGAAAAGCGTTTCAGGAGTATTTCTTTCAAATAACAACAACAAAAAAAAGATCAGTAGTCATCATCGATATGACATGGCTCAAAAATCGTGAGTTTGAACATGAAACGAAGTCGCACACAAAATTAAGAATCACGTAGAAAGTTGCGGTAATATGATCAAATAAATAAATACAACCTGAGGACACAATTAGTATACGAGTCTATATAAGGTCAATAAACTAGTCACATGACCAGGTGATGATGTCACACTGACACGTCCATTCAGACATAATTGCCAGCCTTCGAAACAGACTGAAACCAGCGATGTGACGTACACTTCATAAACTATTTCTTACCATCTTCTGATATATAAAACTATTGCTGCCGAATTTGACTATGAACCTTTGCATCATTCTTGAACACTTTGCCCATCCAAAGGGTAAACAATCTTTAAAAAGGTAACAGGTCCAAGGTAACAAATTTCCCTCTCCTTAAAAGTCAATATATATATATATATAACTCTCAAAAATAGAACGAGTAATATTGATAGTTAACACCGTATGTTGCAAAATATATAAATGATGAAACACAAAAGCAAAAATAAACCCATCAAAAGAGCAAAAGTATGCAACTCTATGCTTAAACCTTCCAAATTCTTCAGCTTTTACCAAATTTCATGAATTTTAGGTTTTTAATGGCCTCTAATAACTCTAAACCTACACTAAAACCAGCGTAGAGATACAATAGCCACTTTGAGAACAAACTGAATGATGTGATTGGAGAATCTTTCCATAGTCCTAGAGAACACTTGAGTGAGGAGGCCATTGATATTGGCATGTTCAGCTGAGGTCAGTTTTTATTCAGGTTTGATTCAATCCGTCCAACTGTACAGGTGCTTTTCTAATACCGCTGGTTCAGCTGAAAAAATATTTTGTAAAAATCGCAACACTAACATCTAATACTAATTTGATGTCACATATAAAGCATGATTATGCCTTTCCGAAAACCAGGAATTGCTCTTTCAATGTAAAGTACGCCAACTGAAATCTGATTAATTATTTCAAATCTGTGCTAATGATGCGAGAAATAAAGCTGGAAGACCCCGAACGTCACGCCGTTCTCGATTAGGCTCTTGGTGGAATCTGCCCAAAACAGACACACGTACCGACGTATGCCCACTTACGTTTGAACACACATGGACAGACAAGGTTGGATGTGAATCACATTGAGAAGCCTGTACATAAACGCAGACCATCATTTCTCCATATCACCACGGTGAAAAAAATTCATGCTCTCTAAAAATGGTTAGAAAAGAAAAGTCTTACATAAATTAAAAATCATTGGCATTCAGAACATGATTGGTATAAGTGACAATTGTTTTTGTATTTAATACTAATAACAACAGTAAGAACATTAGTAGTAATAATAATAACAATAATATTGAAAATCTACACTAAGTGAGGACGGCGATTCAGTGTAACGTTATTCACACTGGGAAGGTGCGACGAAAGCGTAGTGTTTCACAGACGACTCGCTGAGGCCTTATATCCGTACTAATCAAAGACTGTCCAACTCCACACAGCACATGTGCACAACAGGGGGAGGAGTCTCTGCGGGTGTAAAGAGTACAGGGAGGGAGGGGGTCAAGTTGAAGGTGAGACAGAAGACGACGCACAAAAGTGATTGGCAGGTGAGGTGATTGACAGGCGAAGGGGCCGGGCCCAGTGTGCAGACTCATCAGACACCCAGCACTGGGCTCGCTTTCCTTCCTCCCTCTCTCTTCTTCAACTTCCCCTCCCTCACTCTTGCACTCTCCGTTTCTGGCTGGACACTCTTGTTAGATGTGGCTACAATGAGCTCAACCTGAGGAAAAGAAAACGTGTTTACTCACTGTGTGTCTTTAGTTTGTACAACAAAATTGTATCCGAGAATATGGAGCTAGTTGTCATAAGAGTTTCCGAGGTTTAATGTGATCTTCATAAAAACAAAAAGTTATTTTTATTATTAATCAATTAATATATTCATATAAATTATACATGAAATATGCACTTTTTTCACATTTTTTTAAATAATAATTTTATTCAAAAAGGATGCATTAATATTACCAAAAGTGATAGGAAAGGCAATTCAAATGTCACAAAAAATTATATTAAAAATAAATGTTTTTTTTTTAACTTTCTATTGATCAAAGATTCATGAAAAAAAGTATCACAGTTACCACGAAAATACGAAGCAACAAAACTGTTTTCAAAATTGATAATAATAAGAAATGTTTCTTGAGCAGAAAACCATATTATTAAAATGATTTCTTGAGGATCATGTGACACTGAAGACTGGAGTAATGATGCTGAAAATTCAGCGTTACCATCACAGGAACAAATTATATTTTAAAATATTTCAAAATTAACTTTTTTTTTACACTATTACTTTATCAAATAAATACAGATTTGGAAGCCGCAAGATTACGTCTTTCAAATACATTTAAAAAATCGTACAAACCTTTTAACAGTAGTTATATATTTTGTATTAATCAGTTATTTTAATAAAACTACCCTAATTGAGAAACTTTTTCTTTGGAGTTTTTTTGTGCTTTTTTTGGTTTGTATATCTCAGTAATAAAAAATAAAAAAAATTAAACAAAACGTGGTAAATAGTAATATTCAAGGGACAGAGAACTATATAATTATTATTTTAAGTTTTGTTTTCCCCTAATGGGGCAAGTTGTCACACATGCTTAACATTTTATGTTATGTTTACTTTTGTTTGAAATCAATTTGAATTTATTATTTCAACTTTTTAATTTGTGCCATCTCATGAATTCCCTTTGTTTCATAACTGTTCAATTGCAGAAAAGGCATAAACATTCAATGAACACATTTTTATAATAATTATGTATAATTTACTTTTAAAATAAATGTGGCTAAAAATAATTTCATATTTCAAAACTGGATATTTTTCTCAAATTAGTGTCAAAAACAGATGGTATCCACTATGACAACATGCTCTGCTACAGGAGTGTTTCTGGGTTTGGCTGTGTTGTGAGCACACGTGTTGTGAAAATGATGAAGATGTTTTATTCATTAGAGGGTGTTTTTCTATTTGTAGTATGTAGGATGCACTATATGTCGGCCACAATATACGGTTTCGGCCAATATATGATCATTTTTAATGTTATCGTTCTGGCCCAACAAGAACATTTAGACGATATCTAAAAGCCAATAAATAATGTATTATTTCCTTCAGCTGAGGCACTTTATATGTGCACTGTTCAACATGATGCTTTTAAATTGCTTGAAATATGATTGAAAAAGGAAAATCCAGTTGACAGTGCAAGTCTGTCATATCGGACTACACAACATTAAAATAAGAACATCATAATTGTGTTTGTATCTTGACTTTTAATAAGGAGACTTTTTTTTATAATCTGGCTCTCAAAAATTGTCAGAAAATTTGGATTTAGATTTATCGGCCAATATATCGGTTATCGAGCTTTCAAATATAAAGAATTATGAGATTTATGAATCTCAGAGCCAAAATTGTCATATTGGATGCATCCCTACACTGAAAAAATGATTTTTGCTGCTTGTTGAGAATTGCTTAATTAAAATTAGCTAAAGCAACATAATTGATTTACATTTTGTCCAAACTTTAATTTGATTGTGTCCAATCTGCTTAAATATATGTACAATTTAAGTTTACTTAATTCCGATTTGTGTTGGATAACATGAATGATTTGTGTTGCATTAACTGAAACTGGGCGGTGTCATGTTAATTCCCAGCATGCTTTGCATATGTCTGAATTAGGAGAGAATAAATGTTTTTTGAGAAAATAAGAAAAGTTAGTGTGTAATTGTGTTTACTGTTCAATTACATTGGAATTATTAGAACCATTTAAATTACAGTTGGTCACCATTGTGGAGAAGAGTGGATCATTTGGTTAGGCTGTGGACTCGATTCAACTATGCTAATAGCATTTGCTTTTTGCTGATGGTGTATGTACCTTAGCATTCAGTATGCTAACAAGTGCTATTGGTAGCTAACTGCAGGCTATATACTAGAAATTGAGTTGTGTGACACTAAAATACATTAAATCTTAATTGGATAAATGAATATATGAATTTGAATACCCGAAACAGCCAATCAGGGAGCCTTTTAAAATCACTTTGAGACTATTTAATTGGATAACTTAAAATGACTTCATTCCATGTTGTTGAAGATACATGAATAAATTATGTTTGTGTAACTTAATTGGTTCATGTGGGACCGATGTACACTATCAAATCATGTAAATCCTTTTTTCTAGTGTAGTAGTATGTGTTCTCTTCCGTTGCAGTGCGTTCAGCTCTCTCTTCCACCGTACATAAAAAATATTGAAAAAAAAAATTTAACAACCCCAAACTTCTAAACAGTAGGGTTATAATATGTTCTATCTGTATCTGTAATTTTAATCAAATCAACCCTGATTGAGAATCTTTTTGCGTTTATCTTTGTTTGTGCTTTATCGACGTGCAGTAACACTAGTGAGAGACTCTCCACTTCATAATTCGAAAGTAGTGAGACCCATGTTATTCCTTCACTGGGAGAGGGCGGCCGAAAGCTCCCGAACAGTGGAAATGGACATTTTGCCATTTGGAGTCCCGGCGATGCCACACCCTCGTCTCTTCTGATTGGCTGCTGCGCGGCCGGCCCTGCCCGTCCACATATATGTGTGGGCGGATATAGGCAATGCAGGCGGCCTCCTCTCCAATCAGGTGCACGTGAGGGTTCAAGGATGGTGGTGTGGAATGGGCTTACTGTTCTTAGACAGCACTGACAGAGCAAAAAACAGCCACACTTTAGAACATACTGTACTTCATGACCAACAGGGTAAAAGTGAACAGCAGATGCGAACTCAACTTACAGTTCTCAAAGTAAAATCTGTGGAAGTCCATCCCCTCCACCAGGTTTCCCAAGGCCTCCGGTTCAAAGCAGGTGAGTCCAGGGTCGACAGATCTTACTGAAAGGCATTAAAAATACTTTTCAGTGCTATAACATTTTGTATTTACGGTCATTTGTGGCTAAATAAAAATCTAAAATACACCTCACACACAAGCAACTTACGCATAGGCTTCAAAGTCGCCATTGTTGATGGCCTCAATAAGCTGTTCTGTGATTTTGATGATCTTCCTGTTTGCGTATCTGTAGGAGGAGGAGGTAGAGTGTCAGGTTTGAAGAGGAAATTCTTAAAATTCTCTTGTACGAGCATTATTTGTGAGCAAAGTTGCATCTTTTAAAACACACCAACATATATTCAGGGGGGTTCCTCTAATTCTTTCGGCAGACTCATTTCTAATCTGTCTTTGTTGCATCAGTTACACACAAGCTGCTGTGTTAAACAAGGGCAGAAGCACACACATAAAAAACAGGTTGTCTGAAATCCACCAAACAGATTTCAGCCACCTACACTACATGCTTTCACACACACCATATCCTTTCCAGCTCTGTTAGTCACAGGACTAAAACAACTAAATAGGACAGCTCAGATAACTGAAGGTTAAAATAACACTCAATCACTACAGGCACAGTTAAAAGACTCTCTGTATAACAGATTACATCTGATATTAAGATCAGTATCAGATGGTCCGATCACAATTTGTCAAGGGGTTTGTTTAAATTATAAATAGCATGTTAAAAAGTTTCCAAGGTTTAATGTGATCTTCATAAAACAAAACCTTATTTTTTTTATTAATCAAACAATATATTCATATAAACTATTCATTAAATATGCACTATTTTTCACATTTTTTAAAATAAACAATTTTATTCAAAATATGCATTAAAATTTCCAAAAATGATAGGAAAGACAATTTAAAAATGTCACAGAAAATTATATTTCAAATAAATGTTGTTGTTTTTTTACATTTCTATTGATCAAAGGTTCATGAAAAAATACGAAGCAATAAAACTGTTTATTGATAATAATAAGAAATGTTTCTTGATCAGAAAACCATAATATTAAAATGATTTCTTGAGGATCATGCGACACTGAAGACTAGAGTAATGATGCTGAAAATTTAGCGTTGTCATCAGGAACAAATTATATTTTAAAATATTTTAAAATGTAGCTTTTTTTTTTACACTTTTACTGTATCAAATAAATACAGATTTGAAAGCCGTAAGACACGTCTTTCAAAATACATTTAAAAAATCGTACAAACCTTCGAACTGTAGTGTTTATATATTTTCTAGGGCTGTCAAACAATTCATCGTGATTAATCGCATCCAAAATAAAAGCTTTTGTTTACATAATATATGTGGGTGCACTGTGTATAATTATTGCTTGTATATATTTATGAAATATTGTAATGTATATACTGTAAATAGATTTATTTATAATTTATATTATATATAAATATTAATATTTTATATATAAATCATATTTTTTTCTAAATATACATGCATGTGTGTGTATTTATATATATACAAAGTAATTATACACAGTGCACCCACATATATTATGTAAACACAAACTTTTATTTTGGATGTCGATTAATCGTGATTAATCGTTTGACAGTCCTAATATTTTCTATTAATCAGTTATTTTTATAAAACAACCCTGAATTGAGAAACTTTTGACTTTTTTGTGCTTTATCAACATGCAGTAACACTAGTAAGTGACTCCAAAGTGCTCACTTGTGATGACATATTTAAGACCCATGTTCTTGCCCAGATGTGAGCGAATGTGATCAAATGAGACATCCACACTGTGTGCATGTTATGTCCACTCAGCATCACTGCAGCCTTTTTACACTCCCAGAAAATAGAAAAAACCCTCATGCTGCTGGGCCAGTGATGCCAGCACAGACACTGACACCACATACTCACAATGCGCTGACGGCAGGGGGCTCGAGGATGGTTGGGCAGGGGATGGGGAGGGGTGTGATGGGACAGATACTGGGGCAGAAAGGACTCTGCTGGCTGCTGATGGCTCACTGTCTGTCTGGGGGCTGTAGGTCTGTCGCACACTGCTCACTAGATCAGTCAAACGTGACACTGGAGTTTGCCAATGCATTATTGCCAAAGGCAGATGACAGAAAAAGAACATGCGTAAACAAGCTAGTTGCTAGAAAACATGATGAATTAAATATACATTTGAGTGACAAGTCTCAATGTAGACCAGACTCGAGCAGCTTCCATAGTACAACCTATCTGGCAGACTGGCCCATCAGGGAGGGACTTACTCTGTGTGGGAATGTTTGGGGTCTGGGGAGATGGAGGGGGCAGAAACTACAGCTGGAGTGATAGTGTTTCCCCCCTCAACATCAGATGTGGGCACTCGAGTCCCTACGCAGCCACACCAAGCAGATCAGAGTGAACCTAGTGGCGGCTGTGGGCCCAGACAGGGCAGGACAGAAATAACAGTGGAGAATGGAGATGAGCTTAGAAGAGGAGAAGAAACGTTCACCCAAAATTGAAATCTATTTCATCATTTACATACGTGTCATTTCAAACATGGCTTCATTAAACCTAAAACCTACATTATTATATGGATTGAATTTCATGATACTTTTATTGTGCTTTTTTAAATCTTTTTTTGCAAGGATGACAAGGATGACTTTCTGTGTCTTTCTCTCTCTCTCTTTTTTATTGAACTATCCCTTTAAATAAATCCAGAGAAACCATTTGAAATTGATTAAGATCAAAACACCAAAAACGATTAGATTAGGTTTGATTAAAAACAAATAAGTATCATGTTTACCAATAGAGAACAGAAAGTAATAATCCTCACTGGGTACTAATGGGTGAATAATATGACCATAATACTTAGGTCCCGTCCACACTACTGCGTTTCGTTTAAAAACGGAGAATTAAAATGAATACGATCTCCAGCGTTTTATCTGCGTATTAGAATTGATCTGCGTCCACATTAAGGCTACATCCACATTAAGCCGGATAGATTTGAAAACGGGGTTTTCGGTTAAAACGCTCTCCGTCCACACTAGCATTTTCAGGCGTTTTCCGACGTTTCAGTGTGGATGAGAAACTTCTAAATTCACTTTACTGCACATGCATGAAACTTCACAAAAGCTCACTGAGATGATACAGATGGGAAAATAAATAATAATGTCATCGCACAATAACAGGATAATTTTATTTCGCAAAATATCCCACCATCACGGATGCTTCCAGGTCGCATTCAGTCACCATATTTGATCTAAAACGCAACTGCTCTCCTGTTTTGCCGCAGGACAGCAAATATGAGTAGGCTACATTATCTGTCATCTTTGCAGTACTGTGCTATGAAGAATAGCACATATTAAGTTACATAGAAAGTAACATATTTTAGCAATAGTGTAAAAATGAATAGCACATAACAGGCACAATACCGATAAACATGAATATCTATTGGTACTACATGGATCACATGACTAAACTGTAGTCATCGTTTTGAAATACCTCCGCTTTCACTGTCCACACTACAACGCGAAAACGTGTTTTACAAACGGAAGAGAAATAAACGTTTTCAGACGAAAACGTATTAGAGTGGACATGGCCTAAAACGACTGAAAGCGTGGATCACGTGACCATTCACCAACACCTGGGCATGCGCGGCGGTGTAAAACAGTGGCTGACGAATCGGAAAAGGATACGTCATGACTGACGACACCAATCAGAGCCGAGCATCAGCCTCTGCGTCAACGTTTGTAAACTCCTCCGTTTTGTTCCGTCTACACTAAAAGGCCCTCCGGAGATTTAAAAACGCAAAACGGAGCCGCAGCGTTTCTAAACTTCTCCGTTTTTAGGTCTTTGTTTTTCCCGTTTTAGTCTGGACGGGAGGTGCAAATGTAGCAAAAGGTCTCTTTAAATGAAAACGCAGTAGTGTGGACGGGGCCTTAATGGCACTGATTTACTTTATCTGTCTCACACACATGCACAAGGAGATGATGGGAAAGTGGGTGATGTCACTGCAGTCAGAGGGCACTTACTGAATACAGCGGGGGAGGGGCCTGGAGGTGTGTGGGCGGAGTCAGGCTGGGTGCTGGGGTTTGACTGAACTGAACTGTTATCTACAGCCTTTCCTGTGACACGCCCCCCAACAATGCACAGAGATACATGAGACACAAAAAGCATGGGTCAAATTTATATCAATAAGGTTTTTGCAGCCATTCCCAAATCCATTGCCAGAGGAGCCACCTTCATGTCACATGTGGCGATTCCAGCTAAGTGTTACTTCAGTGTAGACGACAGACAAATGAAATGCAATACAAAGATCCTTTTCTTAATTTGTGTCTTTTTTTCTGGCAAAAATGAAAAGATTCTTAAAGAAATAAGTCACCCAAAAAATGAAAATTCTATGAAGTTTGGTTACGAGACACTGTCCAATTTACCTGAGAAGCAAAGCTGGACATAATATTAAGACTTGGTTTTATACAACATATCCTGAATATGACAGTACTGTATCTTATGGAAGCTTGTTTCCGCCATAGAATGAAAAATATAAAAGGTAATTGCGACTTTTCATCTCACAATTCGGACTTTTTTTCTCACAATTGCGAGTTTACTTCTCGCAATTCTGACATTATTTCTCAGAAATATAAAGTCAGAATTGCGAGATATAAAGTCAGAATTGAGTGATATAAAGTCAGAATTACGTGATATAAAGTCAGAATTGCGAATTATAAAGTCAGAATTGTGAAATATAAAGTCAGAATTGCATGATATAAAGTCGCAATAGCAAGATATAAAGTCAGGATTGCGAGATATAAAGTCAGAATTGCGTGATTAAGTCAGAATTGCGAGATATAAAGTCAGAATTGCGAAATATAAAGTCAAAATTGCAAGTTATAAAGTCAGAATTGCGAGATACAAAGTCAGATTTGCGTGATATAATGTCGCAATTGCGTGTATTATAAAGTCAGAAATGCATGACAAAGTCAGAATTGTGAGATATAAAGTCAGAATTAGTGTAGATTTAAACTATTCAGAGGGGAAAAAGGTTAGTCTTTTTTTCCCTTGGAATTGTATTGATAAGTCGCAATTGCGAGTTTATATCTCACAATTCTGAAAAAAGATGTTAGAATTTCGAACATATAACTTGGCAATTATGTGTTATAAAGTCAGAATTGTGAGATGTAAACTCGCAATTGTGAGAAAAAAAGTCAGAATTGTGAGATAAAAAGTTGCACTTCTGTCTTTTTTTTCTCAGAATTGACTTTATATCACGACAATTTTGACTTATATCACGCAATTCTGACTTTATATCACGCAATTCTGACTTTATATCTCGCAATTCTGACTTTATATCTCGCAATTCTGACTTTATATCTCGCAATTCTGACTTTATAACACACAATTGCGACTTTATATCACGCAATTCTGACTTTATAACTCGCAATTCTGACTTTATAACTTCGCAATTGTGACTTTTTAATCACACAATTCTGACTTTCTATCTTGCAATTCTAGAAATAAAGTCAGAATTGAAGATATAAACTCGAATTGCTAGAAAAAAAGTCCGAATTGTGAGATAAAAAGTCAAAATTATTATTATTTTTTTTTATTCAGTGGCGGAAACAAGCTTCCATAGTATTTTGTCTTGTTCCACTGGCATAATGTTTCTTTAAACAAATATCTCTAAATGTACAGTATTATTATATTTCTTAAGTTCTAACATCAATTTTATGCAGTGCATGAAAACTGCTTGTATTACTAAGAATAGAAATAAAGCGAAAGAAAGACTGAGCAAAAGATGACCACCCAAAATTAATCAAGCAGTACGAATTGTTGAATTATATTGAAATATAATACATAAAAAAAATAGACCAAAGCTTTACAAAATCAAATCAATATACATGAGGACCATAAAGAGCATGCTAGCAGGTAGCAGATAACAAGATGTTGCTTCAGAGAACATATTCTAAGCAGACTAAGCAGAAAAGCGCTATATAAATGTAACGAATTATTATATTCAGAGTTTGAAAATACTTATTTACAGTTATAATAAATCCACTGAACTGTTATTCAACAGATATTCCTTACAGTCAAGCTAGCATAGATGTTATAAAGCAAACCTCTCACAGCTGCGCCATAATTCATCACTCAACTATTGCAACCAGATATTTCCCAACACTACCTAGAAGTAACACACACACACACCCTTCTCACCATCTCTTTTGTGTGATCTCGAAAACAAGACATCACGCTCCTGTCATGCACCGTCTGCCCAGAAATTTGGCGGCAAGTTTTCTCCTCATACACACACTCGCACACATGCTCTGAAATAGCCAGAGTCTCTGTTTCCCACTGAGGTTAATTATAGCACAAGGTGCCCTTGTCTTGATCTGGGGCAGAGAGAGCTGACACAGACGCTGAAAGTAGGAGCGACACCAACACAGAAGTGAGCACTGAAAGAGCTCAGCCTAAAACTGTTCACTAAATGTGTCAGTCTAACATGTAATGAACAATCAAGTGAATCTAAAATGTTTAGACTTTTGTTCATCCTCTTCATACACTAACATTTAAAAGTTTGGGGTCAGTAAGATTTTTATGATTTTTAAGTCTCTAATGCTCACCAAGAATACATTTGATCAAAAATACAATAAAATCAGTAATATTGTGAAAAATTATTACAATTCAAAATAACTTTTATAATATATTTAAAAAAAATTATTTATTGGCAAACCTCGTTTTTTTTTCTCTTCAGTAGCTATCCACCCATTTTTATGTGCATTTCAGGATACTGCAAAAAAAAAACTGGATGGAAATGCCAAATACGTATAAATTCAAAAAATGTGCATAAAAACGTATGCACTCAATTGAGGCAGATACATCAGATAAACTACAATGGAAACACATTTACCGTATAAATATCTCGATGAGCAACAAAAACCTCACTTGACTTTGCTTCAACAGAGGATGTGATTGGATAGACTAAGCAGCGGATCAATGTCACTGCACAGCATCTCAAATGCTGGTTTGGTCATTGTGAAATGTCATCTGATTTGGTTTAATTCCCTCCCAGAAGTGTCTCATATGACTGTGCTCTGGGCATACGATCACAAGATAACATGGCAGCTTTATTTTATTTCGTCTGCCAGTTTATTGTGTTTAGGTGCAAGTATGATGTTCTCTTGAATAGATCGGATGGAAAACACAGCTTTATTTGCAAATGTTTTATGTGCTATTCCAATTCCGAAAAGTTAATTTTGCAACTTTGGATGCAAACATAGCTAGTGTCACATGATACTTTAGAATGTATTCTAATATGCTGATTTGTTTCTCAAGAAAAAACTTTTTTTCAGAGGTTTTTAAAGAATCGAAAGTTTCGAATTAGATTTGAAATATAATTCTAAATGCCTTTACTGTCACTTTAGTTTAATTGAACGAATCCTTGTTGAATAAAAGTATTCATTTCTTTGAAAAAAATCTTTCTGACCCAAAACTTGTATGGTAGAGTAAATCTGATTTGTTACTCAAATCTGATCTTTAGGACTGACTGTTTGCACTGTAATTCTGCAAAATCTGATTTTGAGTTTGTTCCAACTGTGTGGACAGTATCCCTATCTACATTGGTTGCCATAGCAACGATTTAAAGGGATAGTTCAACCAAAAATTTAAATTCAGAAATTATTTACTCACCCTCACGTATTCTCAAACTACGACTTTGTTTCTTCTGCGAACCACAAAATAAGATATTCTAAAAATGTTTGTGTTTTTTGTCTATAATGTCAAAGGGCTGCAATGTTGTTTTGGTCCCAACTGACTTTCATAATATGAACAGTTCAAAATCTCTTTTTTGTGTGTGTTTTCTGCAGAAGTAAGCAAGCCGTACAGTTTTGGAACAGCATGAGGGTAAGTAAATCATTACAGAATTTATATTTAAGTGAACTATCCCTTTCACATCAGCGCAATGCGAAAGACATAAGAAAGCAGATGACAGCCTGAATGTACTGAACAAAAATCATATAATCTTTGCAGTACAAACTAGAAATAACTAATCAATAATTTTGCTGCCTGTCTGAATTTAACTATAGAACTCTTTGCTGAAGAGTTGCGATGTGTGTTGCTCCATACAAATGTTGATTGTTGTGTCTTACCTTTCATTTCCTCGTCCTCCACTGTGGCATTACTGCTGTCCGACGACTCCTGTGACATTCAGACACAGAGCACAAATCAGTTTAGCAATAAATTAACATTTTTCATAAAGAATACCGACTAGTGCCAAAGTCCACACTTTCGTTGCCATACACACACCATAAATTAACATAAACTGCAGAACTCTGGGAAATCACATCGATTAACCAATCAATGATGCATGACAATGTCAGCACGACTGTTAGAAAAAGCTTGTTATTATAATTGTTATAATCCTACTCACATACACGGATATTACACAAGCCACACCTCCACTGAGAATAAACGTAATGAACTCAATACTCTTTCCTAATTTCATAACATCCTGTGTGATATCTGAAAGAAGGGTTGCGCTAATCAGAAGAATACTGAAAATGCTTCCACTATCAGGGTATGAGGAAGAGACAGTAATACAAAAACAACACATTCTTGGCCTCCAGCAGTCTTCTTTACTGCATACTGAATACACATTTTATTCTGCATCATGTGAATTCATGTTCATTTTAATAAATATGATTTGTAGGGTCTTACTCAAGCAGCATCAGATTGTTTGGTTAAAAAAACACAAAGGGTGGATATGAAAATGCAATATTACTAGGGTAGAGGCAATTATCAAAAAGGTTGCATGATGTTCTAATCCTCGAAAGCCATGAAAAAAATAGTATAACTACAAAGGTAAAAGGAAAAACACCTGAGACGTTACATAAGGCTTTGCTTGCAGTGAGTACAAATCAGTGTTATTATTGTAAAGTAAAACTATTAAAACAGTTTGGCAATTGAAAAGAAAAAAATCTAAATCTTAAAAATGAGAAATGTTTCCATGGAGAACTAAATCTGAAGTTTACTAAAACTTACTTCAACAAGTATGTAAGTTTCGCTGCTAGAGGTCGCTAATTCAAACCTATAATAAAGGCATAACTTGATGAAGCTGTGAATAAGTGTGGAATCATGGGAGTTGTTGTCTTCACCTCCACAGCTGATGGAAAGCAATCAGACAGGACTAAAGCACAAATCATGTTCATGAATTATCTAATGTATTCACTATGAATTTTTTTTATATGTTTTATCTCACCTTAAGGGCATTCCAAGATGTAGGTGTCTTTGTTTCCACAGTATTTTCGATTTTTTGTTGTTGATATTTTTAGTTCAAACCGTTCTTGTCTGTCAGT
Organism: Hybognathus amarus; assembly: GCA_030378365.1. Taxonomy (NCBI): domain Eukaryota; kingdom Metazoa; phylum Chordata; class Actinopteri; order Cypriniformes; family Leuciscidae; genus Hybognathus; species Hybognathus amarus. The sequence continues at coordinate 247,938 of JAQIUQ010002014.1, read as the reverse complement.
CATATAATGGAGGTTTATGGGTTCCACCCTAAGTCCACCTGAAAGAGCATGCACAGAGAAGTCCAAATTAAACATGATTAAATGGCTTGAAAACAATTTGAGTACAGCAGTTGTTGCGCCTAGAGCCGAAGCGCCCGCGCCCTCAGATCACTTGGACGTGGCTGTGGTTACAAAAGGTAAAAACAATATAAAAACTCTTCGTTTACTCACACAAACCGCTCGTTTCGTGTCTTAGGCCATCAATGTGTACTTACATTAACGAGTCATTAAATCATGTCTGTGCGTATGCTGTTTGAGGTGGACCCATAAACCTCCATTATATGGACTGACAGACAAGAACGGTTTGACCTAAAAATATCAAAATTGAAAATACTGCGGAAACAAAAACATATCAAAAATTAATTTCAAAGTGAACTATCCCTTTAAAGTTTTATTAATGTTACTGTGGTATGAAGCACACTTGCAGTACGCTAGATCTATATTAGATTGTCATATTAATAAATTCTGGGTTACTTGTGTTGATAAATGGCATGCAGTTAATTTTTAAATATATTTTATTGAGGCGAAAATGCTTTTTTACTGTTACTACAAATAAAGCTCTTTCTGATTTTGCCATGTCAGCTAATGCAACCCACCAATTAAAGCGCCTTGGGTGTTTCCATGTTTACTACAGAAGTAAAAACAGGAACTGAAGAGTAAGGCAGATATGATGTCATTGACAAGTGACGCAATGAGCACAAGGTCGTTACACGTAGCTTCGTAGCACGGTCGTTAAAATAGCTTTCTCTGGATTTAAACAATAGTTGTAAACATCTCGGTATAATTTAAGTATAAAAGCCAACAAAATATATAACATTGTTCTAGTGGATCTTAGATATTTTAATCCTAAAATCTTACATATTGCCTTTAAAACTATATACAAATATTAATTAAAAAAAAAGATTTATCCTCTCATGTAAATAATAATGCATTGCATACTGTTGGTTATTGTAAACTGCATAGTCTACTAAGAATGCAGTTTGCAATAAATTGTATCAATAAATGACTATGTTCACTAGATGATTGTATGATAAAAGTATGGTGCTGTATTGGGTCACCACTTGAAAGTCCTAATGCAAGGACTAGCGTTGGAAGGATCACAATAAAATTTGTTTAAATATGTCATTTTGGTGATCAAAGATGAGTTTTAAGGGATAAAATACTTTTTTCTGAATATATTTTAATTAGTTTTACCAAAGAAAGAAGGCACTGGAGGTCATGAAGTCACAGTTTAGAGGTGCAACAACACCTTGAAGCAGCAAGTGTTTACACACACTACTGCACAGTCTCGTATCTCATTGCTCAATTGAATGCATTCGACAGAATAATTAGGAAATACTTGTCTCAATAGGAAACAAGGAGGAGGGCATGGTCACCTGAGAAACGGGACCATGCACCTGTCACAGCGTAACCGTGACGATCACCAAGGACACCAACTCCTGCTGTAAATAGGCCATCAGTATGTGGGGCGATATATTTAGGCGCTCCTGAAAAGACTTTTGTTCTCTCATTCCATCATTTACACTGCACTACAGACCTTGTGACACCTGTACAAAGAAAGTGGCAAACGTGGACATTGTGGACAGCTTTCCATGCACAGCTCAGATTAAGCCCAATTCAGAAAACACACACAACAGAAAGCAACCGCTGACAGAACAACCCAGATTTAGACTTTACTACCGCCACCAGGGAAACTCGAAAGTCCTGGTGTTGACCATGGGGACATGTGACATCAAAGTTTTTAGCCCAATTTGATTCTACATCCGCTTGCCTCTGAAAAATTTTAATCTTTCTAAAAGTTTTTCTTCTAATAACAATGTGTAAATTTAATATAACTCAGCATAATATTTAGTTTGCCATCAAAATACAGGCACTAATCAACATTTACATTGAATTGATGGATAGTTAAACTTCTAAACTGATTAATTATTATAAGGGATAGTTCACCCAAAAATTCTAAATAATTTACTGACCCACAAGTTGTTACAACCCTGTATGCATTTCTCTCTTCTGTTGAACACAAAAGATGATATTTTGAAGAATATGGGTAGCCAAAGTCAACGGTCTCTATTGTCTTCCATAGTGTGTAAAACAGTGAGTCAATGCAGCCCATGGACTGTTTGGATACCCATATTCTTCAAAATATCTTCTTTTGTGCTAAGCAGAAGAGAGAAATGCATACATGTTTGGAACAACTCAAAAGTGAGTAAATGATGACAGAATTTACATTTTTGGGTGAACTATCCCTTTAAATAAAATCAATTGTTATTCTTCTCAGCACAAACTTGCCTCTTTCAATTTTATTTTATTTAAGAGAAGCTTGCAAATAAAATTAACAATGTACAGTAATCAGAATGCACAATTCCTAGTGTATTCACAGACCACTCACTTTAAAAGAATAAAAATATCCCAAAATTATATTTTATATATATTTCCACAAACACATTAAACATGTTCTATTTTATATTTTTGAAAATGAATTGTATATTTTTCTAAAAATTATATATAAAATGTATTAAAAAATATACTTTTTGTCAATATATATATATATATATATATATATATATATATATATATATATATATATATACATATATATAAAACAAAAATAAATATATATGAAGAGTTCAGATGCAAAAGCCTCTAAGCGTCATTTGAAATCTTCTTCTAAAATGACCATTTTTATCAAGCTTGTATTTTTAAGTTCAGTAATTTCACTTAAATGGCAATGAAGATTACCTATTAATTGTCATTTAAGTGAAATTACTGAACTTAAATATACAAGCTTGATAAAAATGGTCATTTTAAAGACAATTTCAAATGGCATTTAGAGGCTTTTGCATCTGAACTCTTCATATATATATATATATATATATATATATGTATATGTATATATATATATATATATATATATGTTCACAACTTGCACTTTCAATGTCTACCACAAGAGGTCTCTCCATCACACAGTCCAAAGCGCAGCCACATAGATCTGAGACAGCAGGTTTAATATTCTTATCATGACACAGATTTCCAACTGTTGCTCTTCAGATTCATACTGCAAACATCTGATGCGTCAAGAGTCATTTCCCATCATCACGATCGTTTATAAAAAAAAAAACATAATTAAACAGACCGTTCATTTATCTCAAAACTGGGAGCGTCACACAAACAAATCTATACTTCAACATGTCATGCGTTTCATTAGAGGAACACGCATACTCATTTACATAAGTTTAGTTAAAATATGAAACGTTTTCAAAGGGTACAAGTGCAAGTACACATTAAACTTCAAAAGGGTCAGCCAACAGGCAAACACACGCTCGGATGATGTCATAGTCTGTAGACACATTAGCAGAAATGCATTGTGGGGATGCAGATCAAACAGAGGGTGGATGGTGGGAAGGAAAGATGGTGGCGGTGGGGTACCTTAATCCCATCCACTGCATTATGGATGACAGTGGCCTGTGCCTCCTACAGAGAGACAGGGGAGGAGGGGGTGGAAAACATGAGAGAAAAAAGAATGAGAGAGAGAGAGAGAGTGGGTGGATGGGTGTTTGTGATTGCCAACCCAGTAAAAATTAACAAACAAAATATGCATGAAAAACCACCAGAGGCTCAACAACAGAGAGCTTCTGTCTTCATAAAACCAATGACTGCACATGTTAGGCTATGCTATTTCAAAAACACCAACTATGAAGTCAAATTAGCAACCTAACCAATCGACGTTGAAAGAGCGTGAAAAGTGAAAGAGCGTGATTTTGACAGAAGTACTGCGAATGCTTTCGCAGCTTCTAAAAACATGTTTATTTTATGCCGTCTTTTAGCAGCCCCCGGAAACTTGCTAGCTTGATACACATCAGACTGCATAAATCTGTAATCTTGCAGGAAGTAACATTCTCTCACGGTCCAATCAGCACCCTGCGTTCCCCATCATTATGAGGTATTCATTGCCATGACAACCACTGCCCAGTGCCATAGGCAACACAGAATCTGCAAATGCTAACAACCGACTACTATCATAAATTGAATTCAAAATTGACAATTCAGATCCAGGTATATATAGCCTTACGACAAATGGTGTTTTAATGGTGTATCTAATTCAATACAATAATAGCGGCATTAGCGCAAGTACAGTCCTGTTCAAACTCTCATATTTTATCTTCAAACTCAATAGTTTATCTGACGTCATTAAATATAAATTTTTCTAAATATTAAAACATTTTAGTAAAATAATCAAAATATATGATTTTTAATATTGAAACAAATAAAAAGATTATATACATTTGGTAACACTTTACAATAAGGTTAATTTATTAAACATTAGTTCATGCATTAACTAACATTAACTAACCATTTGTTACTGTATTTGTTATTCTTTGTTTACGTTAGTTAATACAAATCTAGCTGTTCATTGTTTGTTCATGTTAGTTCACAGTGCATTAACTAATGTTAACAAGATTTTAATAACGTATTAGTAAATGTTGAAATTAACATTAACAAAGATTAACAAATGCTGAAGAAGTATTGTTCATTCTTTGTTAATGTTAACTAATGTAGTAACTAATGAACCTTATTGTAAAGTGTTACCATACATTTCATCATTCATTCAGTGAAGTCCTTCGTTCTCAATAATCAAAATGTAAAATAAAATTATTATTATTATTTAGTAAATTAGTAAAAATAATTTAGTAAAAATAATAGTAATTATTATTATCAAATATTATTAATTTTTTAGATCTCACATTTAACATTGTGAATGTCCTTGGCTGTTTGATTAAAATAACGGCTAAATAATAGACATATCACCTATCCCTGCATAATTGTACAGTTAATAGTAAAGCTAAAGGGGAAGCCATGAAACAAAGCACTAAGGCTGAAGTCTTTACAGACCATAAACACCTCCTAACTTCACTTCAAGGTTGAGTAACTATATCTGCACCATAAAACATGACACACACAGGCAGCATTAAAGGGCAACTATGAGGGATCCTAAAATATTTTGATGTATTAGGCCACGTGTTGCAATAGCTGTATAAGTTGGAATGCATGTAATGTTTCTATTAGGAGCTTCCTTCTTCCATACTCCGGTTTCACTCTGAAACCTATTTACTGAGCTTTTACAAACCACAAACATCTACTAAAGTCTCATCAGAACCAAGACTATCTATCTGTTTCACTTAAGCATGTCATTTACCCACAACCCTTGTATAATGACATGCTGTTTTATTAGGTTTTCTGCCAGCTCCATGTAATAAACAACCTTCATCATCCACAGATATAAGGAGACACTGAAAGGCGAAGTAGCATTATGCAATCAAATAAACAACCCCATAAATATGTGCTTAGAGAGTATAGTAATATATCAGAGTGACAGAGCACAACTGGATAAACAGAGCTTAACTGGGTCCATGGACAGATCCATTAAACATACTGTATAGGGCTTGAATCTGGAATAGTGTGGCGCCTTTAAGTATTTAAAGGGGTCAGGAACTACATTTGTTAAATCTTTTAATGTTCTCTGAGGTCCACTAATGTTATCAAGATCTGAAAACATACTAATTTAGAAGAAACAAGCTATTTTCTATCCTGTGTATCTTACAAACACTTCATTTTGAGAAGTGCCGCATTCAAGACTTGGAAGTTAACGCCCACTGCTATGATTGGGTAACAGTTTTGCATATTGAAAAAATTTCCTTTGCATATTCTAAAAACCTCCTCGCCATTACACGTGTGGAAATGTTTTGAAAAGTTCAGATGAAAATATCTCGTTACATAGTAACAACATTCGCCAACAACATGAAATATTTATGCTTATTAAATAACTATTGGTTGAGGCAAATTAAGTTTTTACTTTAAGTACTTCTTTTTTTTTTGAAGGATGACTTACGGTGTTTCGTGTAAACGAAATTATGAATGAATGTACTGTTGTTTTTTTAGGCTATTCAGTTCATTCTTTTAGATTAAGTGAAAAATGTATACATTATCATTTGCAGTGGTGTGTTTTAACCCTTTACCTGTCATCCCCCTTTTTGATAATTGACATAAAAATGCACTATACAAACTTAAATGGTTGTAATTCAAGAATGCTTTGGAATATAGACTTAAGTTTGGTCTTGTTTTAAAGAAAACAATCAGCAGATTATTACTAAAGTAAAAAGCATTTAAAAAATTAAAGTATGAAAAAGTTATGGAAGTTATAATTTACAGTAAATCAAATATACTTTATTAATATATATATTTTTTAATATGAAATAAATATTTTACAAAATATGTTTTACTATAAAATTACTATAAAATGAAAGCTATATATCTAACCAAGTTGTGTTCCAAATTTGAAGTTGATATCACAAAAATGTAAGTTCCCATGAGATTTTGTTTAGTCGTAGTACCAAAAATAGCCACCGGGTGCCATTGAATTCTATTGAATTTAATTGTATGCATTTTGCCATAACAAATTAATAAATTTCTATCCAAATATCACTTCTGTCACTAAATATGGAACCTTGAGAGACTTTCTATATGTGTTTTGTCAAGATTAGAAAAGATTTTCAAAATAAATTATGAAAGATGATACCCAAAAGGGGAGGGGCCTGATAAAAAATACCGTTTCTATGGTAACGCAACGTCCAATTTCAAAACGGTTTTCACAGGATGAATTCTGAGTTTGTAAGCTTTCAAATGATACCTAATTTATGACTCTAAACTAAAACTACTAAAATATGTGATATAATAATAATTAAAATAAGTTATATTTATATATTTATATATATATATATATATTATACTTTTTAGAGGACTTCTTACCTTACTTTTTAAAATATAATTTTATATTTTTTTATTGACAAATACTAATTATGTTTTATTATGAACTTTTAGCACTAAAAAACAAAGTTTTAATCATTAAAAGTGTGTGCGTTTACTTTTTGTGACAAAGGTCAGAAACTCCTGTAATGTCGTCGATTTTTTGAGACGCACTCTTGTCATAAATTCATATATTACTCTTCATTCCTAATTTGTAAGAAAAAAACAGACCTAAAATATCTATTTAGGAGTCTTAGACCTTTCCAACGATATATAGTTTGTCATGACTAGATTAGGATTTAATTGTAATATAGTGAAGAAAATTAGGTTGCCCGTATACGGGCAAGTGACAGTTAAGGGGTTAAATAAAATAAAAAGTGTTGTAAGATAATTACTGATGAAAAAATACTTGGCATTTCTTGTAATCCTGTAAAAATCTTGTAATCCTAACAAGTATCTCTATCGTTTTGTTGCTGGAGTTGTCCTGTGTTTGCAAAGTCTCATTTATTACATGAAAAAAGTCATTTTCTGAGCTTGGTTTCAAAGCTAGACTAATAAGAGTGAGATGTGAAATTTACAGGATATTTGTATAGTACAAAGACCTTTATAGAAAATGTGATTACTCAATTCATGACCCCTTTAAATAAAGTCGCTGTTATTTCACTTGGTACAATTAGCATTGGTTAAAAAGAGATACTTGCCAATAAAATGAATGATGTAGTGCAGGGGTTCTAACTCCAGTCCTCATGACCCACTGCTCTGCATATTGTATATGTCTCCCTTATTTAACACACCTGATTCAGATCCTCAGCTCTTTAGGATAGACTCTATGGCTATCCTAACGAGCTGAGGATCTGAATCAGGTGTGTTAAATAAGGGAGACATGCACAATATGCAGAGCAGTGGGTCACGAGGACTGGAGTTGAGAACCCCTGATGTAGTGTAATCGGCAGGCATTAGACATTTAGAATGTTGCATTTAGAATTAAAATGTCTATTTCAAATAAATGCTGTTCTTCAAACTTGCCGAGATGCACATGTACACATGGGAACTGTACTGCTCAGGACTGTTAACATTCAACTCAACTGACATCAACACTAGGCCCAGTGGGTTTCACCGAGCGAGGAACACCATTAAGGATCTCAGTGAACCAAACAACATCCACTTCTCAGCACTGCAGCCAGGAAACTGTAAGAACAGTTAAAAGGCTGTTTCTTAGAGCCCCAAGAGGAGCTTCTATCCCAAACCAATCCAGATATTGACGATAATACTGCGAAGGAGGAAGACATTTTGAAGCATCATCGTAAAATCACAAAAATAATATCACACTGCAACCTTTATCAGTGTAGTGAGTGACCCCAAAAGTACAATAGATATGCAAGAATGTCATTGCATTAGATAATTAATCATCAAACCATGAAGTACCATGAAATGCCACGAGGTTTCAAAAAAAAAGCATCGTTTTTCACAAAGACTTAGGTTTAAAACTGATATTCTGTTCAAAATGAATGCATGTGGACAGCGTTCATAATTAATGTGAATGACATTCATCATTCTACTACAAACCAAGACCAAGTCATATCGTATATCAGCCTGTTCTCACGTAAATGCATCTCTATAACATGCATTGTGTATTGTCGTGCAATTTATAGACGAAAATGAGTTTTTACGTGCATATGAGACGCAGTTTTTCCCGTGCATTTGATACGCAGTTCATTTGCGTGTAATACACACGCACTCCACACCACTAATTCTACCCAAATGTATAATACACATACACCCCACCCCACACCTAAACCTACCCTAACCAACCAATGCGTATCATATGCACGCAAAAACTCACTTTAGCTTATAAATTACATGACAATACACATGCGTGTTATAAAGACGAATTTAGTGTGATCGGGTTGCGCATTTATAACACCAGATCATAACACTGCAAAATAAACATTAATACATCATTTCCATTTTAGTTTATTCTAATCATATTCTTCATTAGTGTTTATATTATCATTTCTATCCATTCCATGTTGTTACCAGTGTTGGGGAAGCTACTCTGAAACTGTAGTTTGACAAGCTACAAGCTACTCATAAGTTAAAGTAGTTTAACTTCAGTCAAGCTACCCGTTTTAGAAAAGTAGTTAGCTACACTACAAGTTACAATCAAAAAGTAGCTAGCTACATTGAAACTACTTTTGCTTTTTGAACAACGTATATTATGAATAACTGAATAAGTGTCTGAGGAATGTTTTAAGTAAAATATTTAGTGTTTAAAACAAGGCAATGCAATTACGATTTCAAAGAGTATTGTTTTATTACACACAACACTAAAATATCTCAGACTGTTTGTCAAAAGTGCAACAAATAGCCTACACCATTGCAAGAACGAAATATACATCCAACGTAAATTGCATGTAGAAAATTTTCTTAAAATTACTGATTGAACTTGGACAAATGAGGCCATGGGTAATTAGCGTTAGTTGTTTCTCCATCCTCCAAATCTGCCGTCACGTCTTGCTATAGGCTATAATCATAATATGGGTGTGTCAACCCACTTCTGTACGTCAGTGAACCGTTAGCCGCAAGATGCGTGAATAAACAACAGGTGGCGGTAATGGCAAAAATGAGTTTGTAATCTAACAAGAAGAACAATATCCTTGCATTGCGCTGATTCGCGCAGGCTCGACAATGTAGCAATGTAGCTTTTGCTCGCGCTACACCGCTACTTGCTGCAAAAAGTAGTTAGGTACTGGAAAAGCTACACTGTTTAAAAAGCAACTGAGCTACTGCCAAGCTACTGAAACATGTAGTTTAGTTAGTAGCTACTTGTAGTTAACTACTCCCCAACACTGGTTATTACTAGCTTTAAATTTCACAAAATATGTTTTTTTTTTACACAAAAGCTTAAATAGGCGAGTAGCTAAATAATAAATAATAATATAAAAAAAAGAACCCAGACAAAACAACGCAAGTAAGCTGAAATATTCACAATGTACAAAAGAGTGCAGGTACAGTCACAGACGGAGGGGAAAAGCATGGAGAGGAAGAAAAGAAAAGGATTAGAGGTAAATACCAGAGCAGGAGAGGGGAGGTTTCCTTTGGGACTGGTGACTATGCTGTTTTTGGTGCTGTTTGTCTGGGGCTGTGCAGGGAAACACAACATACATCCAGTTAAGAAAGGGTCAGGTTAAAAAGGAACAAGGAAGAGATCAGCATGCTCAAATCACACACTCACACAAACACAAGAGGTAGGGCATGGTCATTATCTATTTTCTAGGGCAACTGATTGATGTAGAGCCAGCATTATTCTTTGAGACCCAATGTGCTCGAGCAGCGAGAGGGAAAGGAGGGTCATTATTAAAGTCCATAAAATGTTTTTCGCCAATTAGGCTTCGTAACTGATCTATTATACCAATTAGCCACATTACATGCAGAGGCGGATTAGATATGGGTGTTTATTTATACTCGGGGTCCCTCAGGTCTCATGTCTATGGGCCTTTAGTGGTTTAGAGGTAGTTAACGGTCCTCTTTCCCTCACACAGCTCAGGCACTCATGCGAGAAGTGTCATTAGTCCAGTTTGTGCCTGTGTGTGTGAGGTATGGTCAAGGGAGATGAATTAGCAGCCGCTCACAACTACTGAACCCTCACAGACATTAAATTAACAAGCACAAACACGCCATTAAGTGACTTTGACACTATGGGCACACATACACATTCAAATACATACTGTTCATGACAAGAGGATCACTTGATGGCTAGCTATACTTATTGTGGTAGGTCATGGATCATCTCCATGGAAGTCCAACTTTCCATCCACGGGATATCTCCAGGAATGTAATCTCTTATGGAGCCACTCACAAGGCAAAAAACACTACAGAGCACCAAAAAATATAAGCGTCAATCCTGCAAATAAATATTAGGTGGGGAATCAAGCAGACGCTGAATGAGGGTTTGGTGCAGTCAAACCCCTGGGATGTGCACAAATAGGATCTTCAGACATTTGTAAGAAGGAGACTAGGAAAAGAGAGGGTGTTATTCTGCATGTTTATTCCACTGCCTACCTGTGTATGAACAGAAAGGCCCGTCCTAAACATGCTTTGGAAAGCTTTCAGAGTGGTCAGTATTACTCAAAATACATCCGAATACCAACATGCGGAATGAGACCTAGGAGGTAAGTGGTGTCCATGGGAGTTGGCTACAATCATTCAAAGTAAAAAACAGGAGGAAGAAGGAACAAAGTGTTGATCAGAAAAGACTAAACAAGAAAGTGGGACACATTTACAAGGGACCAAGTGGTCTCACAAAGCCTGGCCTCTAACTAAACTGCAACAAGTCTTGTCCGCAGTTTGTTCAGGCCAAGAACCGCCCACTTAGAAATTTGGAGACTGCCTGATTGGCTTGTAAAGCAATATCTGTTCATTTAGTTTTTATGTGCCAATCAAGATTACATGTTTGCCCCTAAGGCCCATCCACACCAAAGATGATAACTGTAACAATAAGTCAGTCATTTCAGGCCAACAAAGTTTGTTTGCAGTTTGAAACAGATTGCTAAAGCAAACTTTCCAAAAAAGTACTTTTCATATCTATTGCTGTAAAGCTGCTTGTTTTTAAAGAAACCTATTGTATGAGTCTATAAAAATAAACCTGACACCACTTGACTAGAGTGCCAAATTATAGAGCTTGTGAAAACATACCCACATCAAATGTCTTTTAACTGCTGTTTGCATACGTCTTTTTAGCCCTAAGTGAAGAAAAATTATTTTGCAGTGAGAATATCAGAGCCTTAACTATATAGCTTCAATAACCTTTCTGCATTTATGAAATAAAAATAGCAAAATAGAAAAGTCCACATTACAGCTATTATGATAACATCATTGGAATCATTTTCTGAACAATTTTTTTCCAGCTGATGAACAATGAAAACATTGAGAGCCAATCAGAATCCAGCCAGCTTTAAAGGAGTAGTTCACTCTTCAAAAAGTGACTTTTTTTTGCTGATAATTTACTGACCCCCATGTCATCCAAGATGTCATGTCTTTCTTTCTTCAGTTGAAAAGAGAAAACATTCCAGGATTTTTCTCCCTATAATGCACTTCAGTGGGAACCAAATGGTTCAAGGTCCAAAAGACAGTTTCAGTACAAACTGCAAACTGTTCCAAGGGTTTTAAACGAATCCAGATGATGAATAAGGGTCTTACCAAGCGAAACGATTGTTCATTTAATAAATAAATAACAAAGTTTAAGTTTTATAAGCTCAAATGGTCGCCTTGCGTCTGTTTGTGACTCTCCTGTTCGAACTCGTTCGTCAAAATGAACAAATCTTTTTCCGAGTCAATTCGTTCGTTTTCGTTCGTTGAATGAACCAAATGACTCGGAAAAAGATTTGTTCATTTTGATGAACGAGTTCGAACAGGAGAGTCACAAACATGCGTCACAGAACAGAGCAAGGCGACAATTTGAGCTTATAAAACTTAAACTTTGCTTATTTTTTATTAAATTAATGAGTTTGCTTGATTGTTCTCGCTTGGAATCGTTTAAAGCCCTTTGAACAGTTTGCAGATTGTACTGAAACTCTCATTTGGACCTTGAACCGTTTGGTTCCCAGTGAAGTCCATTATATGGAGAAAAATGCTGGAATGTTTTCATAAAAAACCTTAATTTCTTTACGACTGAAGAAAGAAAGACATGGACATCTTGGATGACATGGGGGTGAGTAAATTATCAGCAAAAGTTTTTTCAAAAGTGAACTACTCCTTTAAAGATCTAGCTACTTATAATAAACAACATTATCATCCATTGGTGTGCACACTAATATAGTTACTGTTATAGTTATGGTCATTCTTGGTGTGAACGGACCTCTTCCCTTGAAAGCTGCTTAAGTCAGCTGATCAGATCATATGAATCAGGTGTTCAGTGGATTAGTGGGCAGTCTGTAAGGCTGAGACTTAGATCCAAGATTTGTTGATCAGTAATAAACAAGCTAAAAAGAAGCATTTGTTTAAAATAGAATCATAAAGTACCTGAAACTGAGAATATTTTAAACTGGCCATCACTGCATTATGTCCCACAGAAATGCAGGATCTGAAGTACGTATTTAGAAGGAAGTGTTGCACATTATCAGGTAGGTGGAGGTACAAGCGGAGAGGAAGATGAAAGAAAAATAGGGAGGTGTAAATTAAACAAGATTCTCACCATGTACTGAATGGTAGAGCTCTGAACTTCCGCTTCTAGAGAGAGAATGAGAGGGAAAGAGTGTGAAAAATGGACTGTGAGACGATATATTAAAGAGTAGCCTGTTTGATAGCAGTTTTCATCTGGGGTTCGGATAAAAGCATCAGATGTCAGCCAGAGCCGAGTATACCAGCCAAAGAAAACAATCTGAAGAATCATTTTGGGGTGTAGGTGAAGGGTTTAGAGCAAGACAATGTGTAGACCTCTTCTGTACAACAGGACATTTGTAGAAAGAGGAACAAGGAAGGGGTGGGTCAAGTGAAGGAAAAAGGAGAGAAAAACATGCAACTAGCAGAAGAACTAGTGCACTTGAGGACTGATCAGTGTAAGCAAAGTTAACTGATCCAGGGTCACTTGTTCGAGAGATATTCAAGATAGTTTCCGTTCAGAGATAATCTGGTCCTAAACCAGGAGCAACACAAAGTAGGAATTGATGTGCAAGGACAGGCAGGGATGCTGAGAGAGGAAGCAAGCACAGTCTGTGCGGTTCAGTGATATTTTTTGTCCTAAAAAAAGGGCAGCCAAGAACGAGTTATATTAAGCACAGAATGTTCTCACAAGCGCTTTGGTTGAAAATGCAGCAGTGCAACTTCCAATCGCTGCAACTGCCTTATTAAAAAAAAAAAAAAAACGCCTCCAATTCTAAAGCAGAATTACATAACCAGCATTACTGCAACGATTTAGACACAAAGCAAGGAAGTCAGCTTCAGTTATTTAGAAAAAATAGCGAGAGAAACTAAATAAAGAGCAGCTCAACATGATATTTAGAGACAGAGCATAAAGGTGAAGGAATGTGAGATTAAAGTAATCATGAAAAGGAGAGAAGAAATGTTTTAAAATGGTTGGAGGACATGGGGGAGCCTGTTGCTAGGCGATGAGAGGAGCGATGTGCTGCTATTTTCGTCTCAGAGTTTCCAGGGTTTCAGAATCATGGCTATTCCTGGAACCAGAGTCACATTCCCTGCTGAACTATTTCTCCACTCACACACACACAGGAGATAGCAGGTGTGAGTCACAGAGGTGGGTTGTGGGGTGACGATGAAGTAGAAACAGGTAGGAATGTGTGCGACTGTGTGTCTACAATCACTCTCATAAGTGTTAAGGGCAGTTCATCTCTGAAAATCCTATTTCATGAATCAATTTATGCCGGCTCTTGTGGAAGATTCCATAGATTCCTCAATGACATCACAGCCGTCATCGTTATATCATTCTCCTGAACGTCTCCCATACGTCCACAGGTGCTGACGGAAATAAAACATTCATTTCGTCTCATCTTTCGGTGGTATCGCTGGCTCCATGACCGGATAGAGCTTGTTACGGTGTTTGGTAACACTCTTATGACTGCTAGAGAGCCCAGCAAATTCACTACAATATTCATCATGAGGTTCATTGCGTAATCCACATGCTATTTTTAGATTTTTGCACAAATGTGTGCAACCCTGTGGGATGAATTTAAATATGGGGAAATGTGTTAAAGGTAGCTCTTCTTGGCAGCTAAATAAATGTATATTTTCATCTTTAATGACAAAGAGTCTCAGCAAATTCAGTGAAATACTCAATGCAAAAGCTCATTTTAATCCACATGCTATTTGTACACTTTCGCACTAATAAGTGAAACCCTGAGGGATGGATTGAAATATGGGGAACTGTGTTAAGGGGGCTAATATAGTCACATATTACCTTTAACTCAGGGATATTTACCTTTTTAACTTTGACTTTTTTTTTTTGGAACCACAAAAGATGATGTCCAAGCTGCTATTTTGCTTACAATGAATGTGGATGGTGACTGTTGGCTGTCAAAGCTGAAAATGATACAAAATTATCCATAATTTAGCTAAATTACAAGTCTTCTGAAGAACTGGCAGACAGGCTTTGGAAGAGTAGTAATATAGTTCATATAAAGTTCATAATAAGTCATATGCTTGACAGTCATTGGTCACCATCCACTTTCATTATATAGAAAGTGCAGTTTCAAGATAAGCAAATTTAAACTCTTTTGGGGCTGGATTTACAGACAGGGCTTAGATTACAACCAGGATTAAGCCTTTGTTCAATTAGGACATTTAAGTAGATTTTTACATAGGGATGCACAATATATCGGCCACATTATCGGTTCATCGTGCCATCTTAGATCAAAGAACATTTACCGATATCTAAAAGCCGAGAAAAATGTATTATTTCCTTGAGCTGAGGCACTTTAGATGTGCACTGTTCAACATGATGCTTTTAAATTGCTTGAAATACAATTGAAATCACTTTAAAAAGGAAAATCCAGTTAAAGTGCAAAATGTGCAGCGCAAGTCTGTCATATCGGCTACACAACATTAAAATAAGAACATCATAATTGAGTTTGTATCTTGGCTTTTAAAAAGGAAAATCAAAAATTATCTAAAAATTTGGATTTAGATTTATCAGCCAAAATATTGGTTATCGGCTTTCAAATATAAAGAATTATCGGTTATCGGTATTCGAGTCAAAATTGTCATATTGGTGCATCCCTATTTTTAAATTTTTCTTTAAAAAAAACATTACTGATTTGCATCTTGATATAAAACAATGGCACTGACATATTTTAAGATTTGTTAGTGCAAGTTTATTTCAGTTAAAACAGCTCAATAATGCATGTCAGTCTGAAACTAGGCCTAGCCTTGTTCGTAAATCCGGGGGTTAGTGTTTAATGGAAAAATAGAAACAACATATGAAGTCCAACTCTAAATCCTACCTTTTTAAAACGGAGATCTCGGAATATTTGTGATATTTTGGAATCTATCAGTAAGATGAAATCAGTTTTGAGGAGAGCTTGACTAGATTTAATTTGAACAATGCTTAAATACAGTTTAATGAGGTGATTTTAGGCGTCAGTTGTCATGTTTTTAGACATCCCTGTTCCAACACACACATACTTCAAACTGACAACACTTATGTATGAAAACAACACAATCATGCAACGAAGGAGACACTCTAAACACACTGACAGATTAGCCAGTAAAATAGCATGGTGGAGAGACTGATTAGTGAGTGATGGTGCTAAGAAACAATATATGGTCAGAAGTTCAACAGATCTTCTTACCTTAACGTCTGCTTTTTTGTTCAACAAGCTCTTGGCTGCTACAATGGGAAGAAATGAGAGAGAGAAGTTAAATCAGCAACACCATATTACATATTACAAAATGTCAATTAACCCGGCGAACAGGCAATTTACCCAGGGCTGTATTTCCTAAAACCAAACACTGGAGATATGAATCATATTAATAATCTTGAACAGCATAACTAGGCCCAGACAGAATCTTCTGCACTTATTTTGGAGGGGTAGGGTTGTATGAAATGGGTTTAAACATGGTAAGCCATTATTAATAACTAAAAAAAATTACCTAGAACATTAAATAATAAAGCTCAAAAGAGCCTGAAGATTTAAAAAAATTTGTGAATGATAGGCATTTAACTTTCAGCAAGTGTAGATTCTGTGTTAGCCTACTCAGAACTCGAACTGATACAGCCAGATTTCTACCAATGACACTTTATAATAAACATCATTAGTGAGTCTTTAACAATACATATAATTCTTACTAGCATATTTCATGTTCAATGTTTCATGATAGCTATTTGATTGTCCACAAACTGATTTAATAAGATTTTTTAAGATTAAGATTTATTATAAAGCGTTTCCTATGGCTGCTTTGAGTGAACTGTTCCTCGTTGTCTAATTAATAAAACATTTTCATCATGTTTATGCTCTTTGTAAGTCTTACAGAAAAGATTGTGGCAGAGAAATTCAGTAACCATACTGTACATTTACATCTGCTTCTTAATCACAGAAGCAACTAACATTTTAAAATGAGCTTTTGTAGGTTCAGCCAAACAGTTTCTAAACAGAATAGTTGACCAAGGAACTTTTCAATCAAATGAATTATGAAAATTACAAAACAAAAATCAGTGTTTTTATGTTGATTTAATAAGTGTTGTTCACCATGATGCTGTAAAAACATCTGACACAATCATTGTCATAATTGGTTCTTGTACCATTTTATATGCAAAATACATTTGCATACAAATACACAGAGTCCCTTGTGCAACTGTGCATGCAGCTTTAAAGCAGTCCATTTAAATAGCTTATTTTTGCTTTTTTAGTAATTAACCACAGTAACACCATTACATTCACATCAAACTCATTCGGCATGTCTGTTTCCTAAAAGACCCACACAGCCAGAGTTGGTTAGACTTTTAATAAAGCAGCACTGAGAAAAAAAAAATCAAAGCTTTATTTCTCAAGTTAAACATGGGGATGGTAATTTTCTATACTTGAGTACTCAAACTGCAAAAATGATGCTAAAAAACATGATGCCTTTGGTACATTTGTGTATAGCTCTCACTGGATTTCAATCACAGTGAAACATCTTCAAATCGAAGTTCAATCAAATCCAGTTACAAGAAAAAAAAATTGTTTAATTTCTGAATACTTGTGTACTTGCGCAGTTGCTTGCACCCATCCATACTACTAATTCTAAAGGGTGTCTTAGCACTTCTGAGGATAAGACTACTGATCTAGATAGTGTTCATCAGATCAGTTCAGCAAAAAAGACTCTAATTCAGAAAAATTCTGTATTTCTGTAAAAAAGATCCCAGAGATCCAGCTTCGTCACCAATAAGACTGTTCAGTGGATGACATGGGCTGACATTATGCAATTAAATAGTTCCAGAGTATTTATGACCAGAGTATTTCTGGTCATAAATCGAAGAACAGGGTCATTCAAGGTTGGAATTTGACACAGATCCTACTAGAACGGTATCTGGGCCACCAATCCATGGCCCAAAGAGATCATCAGTGAGAAGAAATGAGCATGCGTCCCTGTAGAAAGAGCAGGAGTGGTGAAGTAACATTTAATACTCTAGAGTGAGCGGGAACTCCTTACCTTGCCATTAACACAGAGAGCAAGAGCAAGAGAAAGAGAGGAAGAGAGAATGGAGAGAAAAAGAAAGAGCAGTAGAGAAGAGGTCAATTAACCAAAGTCTCGTGTGTTGTTTCTATGTACGGTGAAGCTAAAAAACTGTCTGTGGAGCTGTATATGGGGCTCAAGATAAAAAAAGTATTGTCAACTTATTTTCAGTACAGTCATCATTTTTTTGCAGAGTTTTTATACTTTGCAGGGTCAGAGTCAGCACAAACAGGGTAAAAAAATGCAGGCAGATACGTTTGTGCCAAGATGTTTTTGTATAAGCAGTTTCACTACTTTAAAACCTAGTCCTCTTTAAAAAATGTAACATTAAATAATACATTTTTTTGATTTATTTTTACATTAAACACATTTATTAATCAAGACAGCAATAATATAATATTTCAATTAAATAAAGAATATTATCTCAATACAACAGAATTTAAATGCATCTTGTGTTATGCATAATAGATGCACAAGGAAAACTGACCATTAAAAAGGTTTTCACTATGAAACATAAAAAAATAAAATAAAAAAGTAGACATTTATATGCAGTTGTTAGAACAGCTTCCACTGACACAGTCAAGTTAGTTAATTAGAAGCGGGAGTTCACATACTTGTATAATATAAATGCATTCTCTTATATGCGCTGTTTTAAAGTCAAATCAGAGGATTCGGAATGATCCAGATATCAGTATATGTAGTGTAACTGCCTATAGTGCAGGAGTCTGTTTGCTCAGGCTTAGGGTAGTAGAAGGACAACAGAGAGAGGCAGCACTACATAAATATTTGATTGCAGGCATGTGGAGGGAGCATCAAATATGAAGCACAGCCTTCACATTGAGCTACAGCACACGCTCAATGTACCAGCTCAACCCTTCTACCTCACTCATGATGCATTAAAAAAAACAGCAAAAGGAAAGCTGAAAAACATTTAAACCTGAATCATTTTCTGCACTCTCATAAAGTTAAATGGCAAAACAACACCACTGGCTTCTCCTCCAGAACAGCTGTTTGGATAAATCAAGATATTTCAATTAATTCATCTCTAAGCTTAAATGTCAACGGATGTTTGTTCGAAAAGATTCTTCCACTGACAGAAAAACCTTTTTTGAAACCATTTCAGAGCAAATAAATACATATCAAGATTGATATTTACATCAACAAAAAGCTAAAGAAATTATCTACAATTTTTTAGCAATGATATACAGGCCAGTCCTACTCATAGTCATAACAAATCCGGTAAAATGTCTTGACAAAATTCACACCTAAAATTATAACTAAAAAAATTAACTATACAAAGCTTATATTAGCGTCCACACCAAGTATTGTGTTTATTATAAGCATGCTATGAAGCAACACAAATTTAATGTGTGGAAATAACAGTGACTAAGAAAATGTTAAACAAATCAAAACTATCATGAATTTGTCTTTTGCTTTTCCTTCACTATCTGGTCAAAAAAATTAAATGTAGTCGTTTGACTGTGACTGATAACAAAGGCAATGCTGTCAATTGTTCAAATAGTCTACATTTTAGTCTAGACTACAAATAGTCTACATAATTACATAAATAAAACACACTTAAAGTAAAAATAAGACCTTAAAATGACTACATTTGGCTGATTGAGCAGATTGCACAGAAATTGATTCAGTTTAGTTTTGTGATTGATGTTCTAGCTATCAGTTCTGGAGGAGATGCAATGAAGAAAGACTTGTTGAAATAAGGAGCAAGAAAAAGATTCCAAATTAAATGTTCTTGATTAAACTACAACTATAATGTTTAATTACAGGCATAAAGGCCCAAGATTAACTGTGATTAACTGTACACGTACAGTAGTGTGGTGCTCTAGGCTAAACCCTATCAAATAATCTACTACAACTGTACACTCACTATGGCACCAGTATAGAACAAAATGATATTGTTTTCATGCGTTTCCCCTCATATTGTGGATCCAGTATTTCAAATTAATGTTAATAGAAGTTATACATAATTATAGATCCTTTCGATACAAGTATATACGAAATGCTGGTTAAAAAAGGCTAAAGAGTGAAAATAAAAAGAAAAAGATATTTTTTTTTTTAGAAAAAATAAATAAAACATTTTGATATAGTGAGTACAGTTGTCAAGAAGCTTTGACCATGCACAAGTGCCCAAGATTCATTCAGCCCATCACACCCCCAAGTTAGTGAACATGCATTAGTCCAACCTCCCATGCAGCATTCAGCACAACAGCAGGCAGACTGATCCACCCCCGGAAACAGGGGTAAACTTCAACTTCACAGACCATATTAAAAGACAGAGTTAAGGAAGGAAGGAGGAATACAGAGGATGGAAGTGAAGATGGCTTATGGGTGTCAGATAAAAATGGCAAAGAAAAGTGATGAGGAGGATAAGAATAAACCAGAAAAAAGTCAAAGGCACTGATTTATGGCAAATATGAAAAGAATAAATGATGGAGAGAACAGGACTCAAAAAAGGATAGTGGGAAGGAAAAATGAATTCATCATGCAGGGTGTAGCTCCTCTGTGAAATAAATAAAAGATGAACTGCAACTGAATGATGATGACAGTGATGATGACAGACAGCTTACAGGACCAATAAGTGGCTACATATGATGGACATGAACTGCAAAAATGAAGTGAATAATGACAGGGGGGTGTGGAGGACAAGAAAGAATGGAAAGAAACAGCAGGAAAGACAGGTAGAGGGTGAGTCATCATGCACACTTTAGCCCCATGCAGAGACAAGCATGGACTAGTGAGTGACAGAGAGGAAATAAGAGGATGATAATGATGAAAGAAATGGAGAAAAAAGGAAAAATTAAACAGAAAATGAATGCATCAAACAAGGAAACCGAAAAAGAAAAAAAACTGAAAGGGAAAGGAAATGACTATAGGAAATGATGCGGAAATCATAAACTGAAAGGAAGCGGAAAGAAAGGAAAAGGAAACTGAAAGGAAGCGGAAAGAAAGGAAAAATTAATGGAAAAAGGAACGAAAAATTAAATTGTAGGAAAAATGCGAAATGAAAAAGGAAAAGAGAAAGGAAATGCAAAAGAAAGAGAACAGGAAATTAATGAAATTCATTGAAAGGAAAGGAAAGGGGAAATGGAAGAAAGGTAATAGAAAGAAAAGAAACATTGAAACAGAAAGGAAAAGAAAAATGATATGAGGAAGTGAAAACGAAATGGGAAATGAAAAAGGAAACTAAAAGAAAGAACATGAAATTAAAAGAAAAACAATGGAAAAGTGAAAGAAAAAGGAAAATGGACATGGAAAGGGTATGGAAAGGGGAAGGGAAGGAAAATGTATTGAAAGGAAAGAAAGAGAAAAGGAGAAATGGAAAGAAAAGTAATAGAAAGAAAAGAAATATTGAAACCGAAAGGGAAAGGAAAATTTTATGGGAAGTGAAAAGGAAATGGGAAATGAAAAAGGAAACACTAAAAGAAAGAGAACAGGAAATCAAAATAAAAACAAAGGAAAAGTAAAAAAAGTCAAATGGAACTGGAAAGTGTAAGGAATTGGGAAAGAAAGGGAAATAAATAGGAGAAGGAAACAAAAAAAGATATGGGAAAAGAGAAAAGAGAAAGGAAAAGGCAAAAGACAAATAACAGGAAATGAAAAGGAAACTAAAAAGTATATGTTAAAGAAAGATGAAAATGAGAGGGAAAAGAAAGGGTAAAAACTGTAGAGTGTCTATAGAGAATAAGGGGATGGGAGGAGTGTTCAGACAGAGAGTGTCAGAGGAATTAAGCCCAGCAGGGCGGCGCTACCTTGTTCCACCAGCCCTGCTGTGGTGCCTGCAGCCGCGGCTACAGCAGCCGCAGCCGCAGTGACCGAGGCGGGAGCCGTGGTCTGCCTGCTACCCACTAACACACACACCCACACACAATCACAAACAAATTCAGAGGAGGAACAAAGAGAGAGAGAAAGAGAGAGGGAAGAGGAAAGGGGGCAGAGTGAAAGAGAACCATTTATTAGTCTATGGGAGAAGAAACTGTCAGTTATAAGAACACATCAAACCATTTATTTCTTTTTGAGAAGACAGGTGGCTCGTAAAACAAAAATGATTCCCACTTAAACAGGAGCCATAATGACATCTGACTCAGAGGGAATCATCCCTCATAACACTCAAAATCACACATATTTATCAACGTCCTCTGTTGGACCATCATCTGGAAGCGGTTAAAAGCAGAGCCCTGGCATCACAGATGAGATCAGAAGGCAGAATTTGCTACTATTAACTACTTGAATTTCCATTAAGGAGATCAAATAAAAGAGCACTGACAGAGAGAACAGACAGAGAGATTATACGTTCAATGAGGAACCTAGAAATGCATGCTATTTTGTATTATGCATGATATCTGTGAGGTCAGAGCTACATGTAAAACCGCAAGCTGCGAGATGTGAGAAGGAAAGGATGGTATGAAGTAGGTGGTGGGCACAAACAGTATGTGGACACTTAAACCACACTTAAAAATGTATGTCTATACACACTAGTTAATTTCTATACACTAGTTAATGGACTAAGTGGCACTTATTAGCATTACAGATAAGTGGTAATTTGAAATATTTTAAAATGCTGCCAGATAGACTTAAGCTCAAAATTTGTTTCATTTGCTATTATTTTTCAAATCATATTTGATCTATTGTGACTTGTAATTTGTTTTTAAGAGTTTTTTCCCTTTGCTTTACGTTAACATTCAAACTCTAAAATCAAAATTGGTAAATGTAAATGTTCATAGCCACCTTATATACAGCAAATAAATACTTAATATTGTTACTCACTATTGTTAAATAAGTTACTCATATAAGGTTTTGGTCATATGGCTCACTATATAATCGTGTCTAAGTAATAATGATTACAATACTGGCCAAATAATCGCAGATTATTTTGGTAAACATAATATAAAGAATTACATTCAGTTTGAGAACACTAGCCATTCCCACAAGGATTTTACAACTGAATTAAATAAAATAGAAATGTGGAATTTTGTAAAAACTAGCATGTATGCATATATACAATAGTAATACATGACAGATAAACATGCAGAAGGCTTGCTCTATTTTTGTTTTAAAAAACTTCAGCCACACGATTTTACACAAATTTGTGTGTATTTGGCCATTTAAGCATGTGTGACATATCACACTAATGTGTCAATAGCTTTAAGCAGTTCTATGCTTCTTGTGATCATTTTGCTGTTAAACGGCAAATAATGCTGGAAGCTTAGCCCCGCCCACAACATTTGAGGATGGGAAGTTCGGTTTGGACTTGATCCATTGAGAAGAAAGTATGCCGAAGCCAAAGCTGTTCGGACCAATCAGAGTTGTCAGGCGGGCTCTATCACGATGATGGAAGGATGATTAACCCGCAATCATCGTCACTAAAGCAGGCCAGCGTTTGGGTTCAAAAGATATCTGTCGCTGGAGAATTGAGATGTGAATATTCAGCCATCGCGTCTGTTACAGAAGATGTCGACAGCGCATTCATTTTAAAAGAGGAACAAAGAACCGCGATCAATGCATTTGCCAGATCCAATTGAATGCAGAGGCGTTTTTATTTTCCTAGTGTTCGGTTGAAAGCGCCCAATAATCACAGCCTAATGGAGCAGTCTGACTAGGACGACATCAGGGCTAAAATAACGCAAGAATGCAAAAGACTTATTTTGTTGTAAACTTTGGATAGTGTTCAACAATTACAATCAAATCTGGAAGGACTGTACTGCATCATTTGTTTTTAGGTGCCATTTTGGTTTGATATATATTTTAATTGCAATCGAAGAGTCAGAATAATTTTTAGTACCCTGTACAGCATTGACAGTCTTGCCCACAAGTCACTTTTATCGAGACCAAGAGACTTGGAACATTTCTTTGGCAGACAGCAGTCAACAAAGCAGCAACAAAACAGTGATTATACAGAGAACAGACTTAATCAGAAAACACACAGATCCGATCAACTCGAGCCATCCATCAAAACCGTTTAAAGAGTTACTATCCAGCTTCATCAAACCCGAGTAACTTACCAGAGAAGTTCCGATGACACAAGCATGGTGGTGAGGATCGCCCCTGTGAGGAGAGGGAGGAAATTTAACCTCTTGTGTAAAATTAAAATTGAGTGAAGCTTGTTTGTATGTAATTATGAAACACACCTTGAGTTTCCTCCTGGCGATTGAACTTCTTCAGGCATTCCACAGTCTCTTGTCTGTGCATCATGGAAGCCACAGTAGAGCGTTGCTATGGAAACAAATATGGAAAAGATTTTGACTGTATCTAGACGTGCATTTTGCTGTATTTGTATATAAGTGTTCTATATGTCTGCATGTGCATCTCGGAAAATACATACGCAGACCCATGGGTGTTTGAGAGCTTCCTGTGCAGTGATTCTTTTGCCAGGGTTTATGGTCAGCATTTGATTGATGAGGTTTTTGGCTTCAGGAGTAACTGTGTCCCATTCTGGAGATGGAAACTACCAGAAAAATATACATTATTGTATTATTCAGATGAATTCATAAGCTACAGTGGCAAATCTTTGTAAAACAAATAAACCACCCATTAGAATATGCAGTTTCTATAACTTTTTGATGGAGAAATTAAAATTTGAATGTCTATAAGAAAATTTTAATGAGTGGGAACATCAAAATGTCACATTACATCTAGATGGGACCGTGTCAAGAAGCTAAAAACTGCACTGAGGACTGTTTTGAAGTCGTGAGCTTTAGAATTATAAGGTTCTATCTCCAGCTTTTGGTTGAAATTGAGTTTATGACATAATCTGATCCATTAGGTGTTTATTAATGCCTGTGTGGTGTTATTTTTGTAAAAAAAAGATTCATAGATAAAGCTATAATAGAATATTATAATACATAACAGTTTTGTCAGGTGGGATGTAAAAACTTTGATGCTCAATATCTCAGAACTACCCTAACGGAGATAGAACCTTATAATTCTAAGCTCACGAAGTGCAGTACTTGAAAAACAATGAGGACAAAATTTGATCATAGGGACATTTAATGGTCTTAGGGATTCTTACTGATCTTCTATCAGAAGAATGAGCGGTTGTGATAAAGAAGAGAAAGAGAGGGTGGGGAGGTGTGAAACTTACATCATAAGCTCCAGCTTTTATCTGTTGGTGAAGTTTGTGCTGATCCTCATCCCAGAAGGTGGATATCCAACCAGCAGAATGTACAGAATCACACCTGAATAAAGAACAATAAAACAAATGAATGATTACTGTTCCAAGTGCATACATAAGCAACATTTTTAAGGTTGTTCCATACAATATATGGCAGGTGATATAATTTATACTGTACTCAAAAGTATTAAAAATACAGGGGTTGGACAATGAAACTGAAACACCTGGTTTTGGAACATAATCATTTATTAATGTGATGTCAGGGCCTCTTTCTGCAGCCAATAAAGCATCAGTTTGTTCTAGGGAATGACAGATAGAAGTTGGCACCAATGAAACTGACATTTGGCATTGGCACGAGTGACCAAAGTTTTGGCTATAGCAGCCTGACTATGAATATTAACTCTGTGGAGCCACCGACAAACTGTGTTTGTGGAAGCAGGAGATTTTTTTGGATACAATCCGAGTAAGTACCTGTACATCCCTTCAGAGAGCTTCCTCTTGCACTGACAACTACTTCTGTTGGATGTGGTTAGTCATAAGTAGTGGTATGCCAACATTACCCTGGATAACATAGCTCTTGGATGCAGAGTCTCTGTGCTGTTGTTTGCTAGTAGGTTTAATTAGTGTTGTGTAGCTCGACTACTAAAATCCCCAACTCGCATCAATAAATCCATGACTTCCTGTCTCTGTCACTGAAAATCACTGTATTTGTGAGATATCCCTTTGGGACCCTGCTGGAAAAAAACCAAAGGAAACCAGCCTGAGAACCGATTTTCCTAGTTTGCTTGATCACCTATCCTGGCCAAGCAGGATATGCCAGGGCCAAAGAAAAATCAGACGAACAGGATTGGATACCAGCTAAGGCCCCGTCCACACTACTGCGTTTTCGTTTAAAAACTGAGACAATAGGGGATTATCAGCGCTGATACATAGTACTTCCGGATTCTGTGATCTTTGTGCACTGCCACTTCCGTTGAATCACCGATCTCGCTGGCGAACTGATGAAGGACTACACTAAGTTTATTTATACGGCATCCCTGGTAAATTAGTCTGATTCACTAAAGTGCCAGCTGCAAACAAACGTGCTACCTTGTTTTATTTTAATGTTTTAATCCACTTCTTCCTTATACTCAATTCAGTCGGGAATCCATGAAAACTTAAGTAGGGTTGGCGTTGTTGGTTAGATTTACAAAGTGGAACAGAGCAGTGATAAAAATAGCATTCGTCTCAGGCATTGTTGAACTGCATCGGAAGTGGACATGCACAAAGTTGACAAATCCCGCCCATTAAACCCGGAAGCGTGATAATCCCCTATTTTGCTCACGTTTGCACCTCCCGTCCAGAGTGAAGCGGAAAACTGAAGACCTCAACGGAGAAGTTTAGAAACGCTGCAGCTTCGATTTGCGTTCAGAAACGCTGCAGTTTCGTTTTGCGTTCCGAATCCCGCAGGGCGTTTTAGTGAAGACGGGACAAAACTGAGGACTTTAGAAGCGATGACGCAGAGGCTCACGCGTTACTCTATGATCCTTCCTGATTCGTCAGCCACCCATCACATGACCCGTCCCCGAAGAAACAGACAAAAACATCCTGGACTACGTAATGTTAGTGAGTGCAACATGGATAACGATATTACAAGCGTTCCTGACTTTGATGTCTTTCTAGCAGCTGTTGTGCAAGTAAATTCTGAATTTTACATTGTTATAACTGCCTACATGCGCCAAAGGCAAACTATTATTCAAGCGATCTATGACAATTCCCGTGTGCAGGGGCGGTATCAACCGTACATGGACGTCGGTTTCTGGGTTTACACCGGCGCACGCATGCCCAGTGTTGGTGAATGGTCACGTAATCCACGTTTTCAGTCGTTTTAATGTGAACTGAGATCGATTCTAATATGCAGATAAAACGCTGGTGTGGACGGAGATCGTATTCATTTTAATTCTCAATGTTTAAACAAAAAACGCATTAGTGTGGATGGGGCCTAAGAACAGGAAACCCTCATGGACTGGTTTAGGTTTTTTCTTTCAGCAGGGAAGGTAGACAGCAAGCCAGCTCACTTAGTTTTGAAGCACAGCACAGAAAATCTCTTTGTCTCTTCAGAATTAGCATGTGCTTGTCTGTATTGAGTTTAATTACCACAGGCCCAGATGTCCACCGGTTTGCCATATGCCTCCTTCCTCAACACCTCAGGTGACAGGTAACCTGGTGTCCCTGCAAATCCTGTAAAACAGAGTTAAGCACACAGTCTTTTAGATACTCCTCTGCACCAGAAAAAAGTAACAAGCACACACAAGATAAAGAATCCAAAAAGTGAGTCGTGTGGGCGTGTCTCAAAATCAAACTTATATGTTTGCATTGCTATGGCAACGATTACATACCAAACCATGCCTGCTGGTCTCCCTGCACCTCGATGGCCAGTCCAAAGTCAGCCAGCTTCACTGCAGCGTTCTTGCACTTGCTGGCCAAGAGCAGATTCTCTGGCTGTGGGGAGAATCAAGACAACATTTCTACTGCCTTAACACACAACTTAAACACACCCAATCACAATAACAAACACATGCATGCTAACACACACTACACAACAATAATATATAGTCTGATATCCATCACATGTTCAAATTTAACATTGCATACAAACAACCCTCAAAATCTTGATTCTTGGAAATATTAGTTGAATGTTGAGTTTGGTTGACGTACTTTCTAAAATGAAGGACTGAAAGATACATTAGTCTTCACTGGCAATAAGAGCGTGTGCACGTATGTGTGCGTGTTTTTCTCCTGACTGACCCAGATTATCTAGCCTCATTATTCTCTGCCACTGATGGATGCTAATAATGTGATATCCCCTCTAGTGCCTCCTGATGCTTCTGCTAGCACACACACACACATAACACTATCTTATAAATCATAATGCTAGCAACTCTGATCTGTAAGGGCAGGCTAAAAAACCAAATACACTGTCACACACATCTTCACAAGCACTGCACCAGATAGTCAAATCTCAAGCAGCTTTTCCTGCATTGCAGTATCTGGTGAATTCTAGCGTCCACTTCCTTCACTCTTTGATTCAATAAAGACTGCAACTAGACTATTTAAAACGGTGATGAATAAAAAAATGTATATATATGTATATATATATATATATATATATGTATATATATATATATGAAGAGTTCAGATGCAAAAGCCTCTAAATGCCATATGAATTTTTCTTCTAGAATGACCATTTTTATCAAGCTTGTATATTTAAGTTCAGTAATTTCACTTAAATGACAATTAATAGGTAATCTTCATTGCCATTTAAGTGAAATTACTGAACTTAAATATAAATATAAAAATTCTATCATTTTAGAAGAAAATTTCAAATGGCACTTAGAGGCTTTTGCATCTGAACTCTTTATATATATATATATGTAATTTATGTCTGTGATGGCAATGCTAAATTTTCAGAAGTCATTACTTCATTACTCTAGCATCACTTATTTGGAATAAAAATATTTTGTAACATAATAAATATATTTTTCTGTAAATGTATTGTTATTTTAAATAATTTATTGACCCCAAACTTTTAAATGTTAGTGTATATTTTATTTATCACCGTTTTAAACAGTTTAGTTATATGCAAACAGTATAGATTTATTCGATTTAGAGTTATGAAGTAATGACTTCTGAAAATTTAGCGTTACTATCACAACATAATTACACACACACACATACATATACATATATATATATATATATATATATATATACATATATATATATATATATATATATATATATATATATATATATATATATATATATATATATATATATATATATAAGGGCTATTAAATGTATATTTTACACTTGATACATGCAGCTTTGATGAACACACTTCTTTTAAATATATAAAAAAATGTTAGCGAGAACCCCTTCTTTTAAGTATTGATAACAGACTGATTCAAGCCAATAGCATATGCTGAATGATCTCACATCAATGGTTAACAAAATCCTATGAAAATCATCTGCTGAAGTCTATTTATTATATATTATTGATCTGACTGTACTGCCGCTGTTGTATGAGAACTGAACTGAGCTGGACGATGACATCATTTTTTGCAGAACTGCTTTATAAATTAAATTAACTAATTAAACAATTGATGATCTTTCAACAGAACTGAGTCAATACAGAACTGACTTCAGCTGAACAACAGCCGAAATGCATAATTTCCTGTAATAACCTTACAGCTGCTTTGAAACAATCTGTATTGTGTAAAGAATTATATAAATAAAGGTGACTTGACAACACTATACATATCTATGGGCGTTAAAGCTATTAAGCAAATGTGGCTTCTAAATCTTTCATTAAGTGCCAGTGGATATCTATTTTTTTACATTGTTATCCTTGTTCCATAACGCTCATTATCACATCATTATCATTATCCCTTCATTAAAATTTCCTAGATTTTGTCTCAATCCTCAGAAGAACTCATACAGCATGGCTAATACAGACTACTCCCTCCCCAAAAACAGGTTAAACATGCACACTGCTGAGGGCTGGAACACCAGGAGCTAATCCCAGGCTTAATTCTCAGTAGTGGGAGGAATTTTGATGAACAGCACCCTGAGAACAAATCCAGCAAAGAAGATTCTGCCAAAAATCACTCTCCAAAGCTTTCACGAACGTATAACCTCAGCAGAGAAATCCATGACTTGACTTCCTAGCAAAAATCTCATCAGCATGAGCACAGCTAAGAAAAAAACTACATATACATGCACACACACCACTGGGTGCACTGGTTAAATTGGCTTGAGTTGGTTACGTTTTCTTGTTTAGCACAGTAAAATCTAAAAAAAGCATAGGTGTGGATACACGTGTCCTGTGCTGTGTGCGAGATCGCTGCTCTTTTCTGCAGTGGCATTCCTGTCATGTCCACTCAAGAGTCCCGCTGTCAAGGAGCGCGTGCCCCGGGCTTCCATTCAAAAGGGCACTCCAGTGTGGGTAGACACAGATAGCGTTAAACCAGAGCGGTGGTAATGTCAAGAGCAGAGTATGGAGCTGATCATAGCAACACCATTTTCAGCTTGTACCTTGTTTCTTTTTCTGGATACTGCTATACTGAAACTGAAGCATGAATCTAAACCTACATGGATAAAATTATCTAGTGATGCACTGAAAATTTTATATTTCGTCATTTCGGTGGCTCTGAATTGTCAAAACATCTACTCAATATGCTCGCTTACGGATGAGAGAAACCCAGAAAATCGAACCAGATCCAATTTTTTTATGACGGACGAAAGTTTCTGAGGCAGTGTTTCTTGCAAACTCATTTCGGACTCAGTGTGCAAGGACCTTTAGGTGCGTTTCTTACCATCAAGTTGTTTGAGCGGATGACATGGTATTGGTAACCTAGTAACCAACAGTAAATAAAACAAGGCATCCATAGAAAATGGAGACAGGACTGCAATTAGTTCAAATTAGGCAGTTATACATTTAGGCCTACTAGCAGTGCAGCTTGCAATCGCCAAATTGAATGCTACGCACAGAAGAAGAAATGTAGAATTTTTGATGAAGGCACTAGCAGCATGAGCATTACAATAACGTCAAGCCCCATACATATGGGAAAGACAATGTTAGCAGGACTTTTGGGAGGCATTTTACTTCAGAGGCCAAATTTGAAACAAATTTGCAACATCAATAGTCGCTTTCCGACCAAGTAGTTACAGGAACTTAGTTATAGGAACTGTCCACTTCTAAACAGTTCTAAGAACTACTCTCCCCAAACTCAGTTTTGCTGCTTGCGTTCGCACTGGCCAAGTGGCCGTAGGAACTGGTAGGAGGGGTAACGCAAGCACGGTGATGGTCTTTATAGCATAGTGCGGCCACATACAACAACAACAACAAACCAGCATGGCTATTGCAATGTTCCTGTTCTGCCTTGCCGGGACCTTAATAACAGAGAACGAACGGCGGCGTTAAAGATTATGTTTGAGTTCTGTACAGAGAAACACAGAAGACGAAGGCTCCAGCGTAATATGACGGAAGAAGATAAAAGAGCAGAGCGCAGGAGGCTAAGCAAAACGACAGGTAAGTTTAGCTAGCATTAGCAATTAGCTGGTTGAATGCGTTATGTTTGTCTTAATCCTCGTTGTAATGTTTTGCAAAAACACACAGCGTATGGCAGACAGAGCGCTACAAATTCCGTGTTGACAGTGGGCATGACTCATAAGTTGAACCAATCAACGTAGACCTAGGGAAAGGGAACTAAAAAAGTCCTCGCTCTAGACTAGGTACTGAAAGAGTTATAGGAACTACGGTCTGAGGAACTAAAAAATCCCAATTTAGTCCGGTCGGAACACAAGAAAAAAAGGGTTATAGGAACGTTCAGGTTCTAGGAACTGCAAAAGTCCCTCCGGTCGGAAAGCGGCTATTGACACCATCAGTGGAAACATGGCAATTTGTCACGTAGGTTTAATGTTCGCTACATCAGAAGTTATTCGGCAAATGCGTTTACTTTGCAACTCCCATTATTCGCAATCGCATTAACTAAAGTCAAAAACCACTAAATTTATTTATTTTTACATTAGCCGTTTCCATCACACGTTTCTGACACGATACTTCCATATGCGCATAACAACAGGGTGATGGAAACATAGCTAGTGATGTTTCCCGATGATGCGTTTTGAATGTTTCTGTAGCTTAGATAAGATTCAAAAGGGAAACATGTCATCATTGTGGGAGTACTTCATCATGACCAAAAATAATGGCTGCATGTAGCAACAAATTTGTTCAGTTGAAATATTGTGAGGTGGCTTGTTGCTGAAGAACTTGAACACCCTGAGCATACCGAAGAGTTAAACTTTCCAATTACCCAAATTTAATAACCAAAGCTTTATTTTCAGTTTCCGTTTTTTTACGAAATTAAATCTTGAATTTATTGATATACATCGGTCTAAAGCACAAAGTGCACAATTTTAGTCTTTTTTAAAAAAAAAGATTTGTGCATTTTGAAGAAAACCTGCAGATAAATGGGCATTTATAAAATGACATTACAAATATACAGTAGTAACAAGTCAAAATCAAACCACTTATACATGCATACAAAACATACAAACAAGCAAACCACTGCAAGAACTATTGATGAGATTATAAACGACAGAAACACATGCAGCATGCATTTCGAAACCGTTTCTAGAGCATCATCCTATTTTATGGCCGTTTCGAACTGTAAGCCAACTGCAAAGCCATGCTAGATAGTGTGACACTAGTGGAATTATTTCTAAGAACGATGTGTCGTGAAGCACACTGTGTTTTAGAGAAGGTCAAGGGTCACAATGGAGCAGTTAAATGTCAGTGAACTCAAAACTGGACATGATGACCGTGTCTGGGACTGGGACCCTGATGTTTACACTTAACTCTTGGGCAATAAGAGTAATCTAGAAGGTTAGAGGTACATCGTCGTAGTTTATTATATTTGGTCTATTATTATTAGTACTACAGACTAGGGGTGTAACGGTACATGTATTCCATCTGAACCGTTTCGGTTCGAGGCTTCGGTTCGAGACGCATACAAACCGAACGATTCTTTGGACACTTTTTCCAGCCGTAACGTTGCGCAACATCAAATGGCAAGCGTAAAATGGCAAGGGTAAATAAAAACGGAACGAAACCGCGAATGAAAACATCAAATGGCAAGCGATAAAAACATCAAATGGCAAGCGTAATGAAAGCGAAATCG
Organism: Hybognathus amarus; assembly: GCA_030378365.1. Lineage (NCBI taxonomy): Eukaryota > Metazoa > Chordata > Actinopteri > Cypriniformes > Leuciscidae > Hybognathus > Hybognathus amarus. The sequence goes on along the minus strand of JAQIUQ010002014.1, from coordinate 215,079 downwards.
AAACCGCGCTACTCATTATGTGCTTGACGGATCGTTTATCAGTTCGGACCAGCAACATATGTGCAGCGCGAGCCGATATCAAACAAGCGTCATTGTTACCACACAGCGCTAGAGATTCGGTAAAGAAAACATTTGAATTCGCCACTGAAATAATAACATCGCTGCGAGATCTAGCATTCACATTTCTCTGTTATTAACCGTAGATCTCTATAAGATTAAACAGCGCTGACGTGAAAACCAGGAGAAACATTGTGCCGTGAATGCTTTAAGCCCGGAACACACCAAGGCGACGCCAACGAACTAGCGCTGATGAAAGCCAACTGTGTTGTCTCCTCTCGTCCGCTCTCGTCGAGGTATAAAGCTGCACTTGAACACACCGGGAGAGCTACAGCCGACTGTCAGCTAGAATGTGCGTTCTGAACTTGCGTGTAATGAGCCAACTGTCTATTTCTGCAGATATATTAGTCTATATTCGCTCATTCAAAAAGGAAAACCGACGCTGCCGGCTACAGATACACATAACGTAAACAAAGCAGCGCGTGCTTACCGTTTTGAATATCAATCCTGCTAAACACTGTCTTTATTCCACTCCGCTCATGTTAATATTGAAATATTCGCCAAGGAACACTCAGGTAAGAAGACGTAACATAAGAACAGCCTTCTATCTTTACCGTTTTGACTTCTTTGCTTGCTGTTTTGCTTTAATTCTCGTGCACTGACTCTTTCACTAAGCTGAACAGCCAATCAGAGTTCTCTCTTTACCCAACGGCCCGACGTCGATTCAACATGTTGAGGCTAAACAAGGCCAACGAGGACCATTTTCAGCCAATGGCACGGAACCCTGTGTATCACACAGATGAAACCTAGTTGGCCAATGCACAAAATCTGCCAGACGGCCGACCGTCGGCTTGGTTTGTTCCGGGCTTTACATCCACAGACCAGCAACATTCACCATGGATTTAATATAGTAACACTAACTGTAACCAGTTTGGCTGGAATACTGAAATGCTTTCAAGTACTTCACACATCTTATTCCAGCAATTCAAAACTCAAATATTATATAAATAAATATATATATATTTAAACATTATTTTTAAGGTGATGATCACAACATTATTTGTTCAAAACATTATTTGTCCTTCAAAGATGACTCCCATTTATAAACCTGAAAGTTTCAAGATGTAGGAAAACTCAAACTTAAAGATATTTTGGTAACGCTTCCTTTTACAGTCCAGTTACCCATGTAAATATACTATGTACTTATTTTAGTAACTACAATTACTGGGTAATAACTAGTACTAACCCTGAACCTACCCCTAAACCTAACCCTGTTCCATGTACTTACCTTATATTAGCCAGTACTTTCTAGGTAAGTACACTGTAAGTACCCTGTAAGTACTGTACTGTAAAAGAAAGCGTTACCAATATTTTTCTTTTAACATTTAGGAAATTTCTCGGGCATTTCTTTTATTCTGCTTTATCGAAAACATACCGAACCTTGACTTTAAAACCGAGGTACGTACCGAACCGTGATTTTTGTGTACCGTTACAACCCTACTACAGACGTATTAGTGTTTGATCGATTAAAAAAAAATCAATGTCGCTCTTTAAGTCAGGCCAATCAGCGCAGTCTTACCTGAACATTCATGAAGTGAACTTATCACCAGCAACACAAACACATGTAGCGCGCTATCACTGTGTGAGATCAGACTGATTTCTATTGCATTTCAAAGTCTTTTTACTCAATTTCACAGAGAGACCAAAAGCTGCTATAACGTCAGTCATCTTCAAATCAACACAGCGATAGGCACAGATTTCTACAGAACATACCAACCTTTATGAGCACATGCACATTCACACAGCGATGACATCACAATCGACACTTACCTTCAGGTCTCGGTGCACCACGCCCATTTGATGGCAGTGAAGCACCGCCTCCAGGATCTGCTGGATGCAGTGACTGCATGCAAACAGCAGGGGCGGAGGTTAGTCTGAGCAGCACCACAGTCTCGTGCACAGGCCAGGGGCGAGGGGATTTGGGGCAGGTAAAAAATTTAAATAGGAGGGGGCAGGGCATCTCTCTAGACTCAAGCCTTGCCTCCATGTAGCTAAATATAAGCATACAATAATTGATTATACATATTAATTGAAAAAAAAATAATAAATAATAATATATATATATATATATATATATATATATATATATATATATATATATATATTACAATTGCAAAATATATCTACAATTAAGACATGGAAGCAACGCTTTGTGCCTTGAGAGTTCAAGAATATTTCTTTTGTCAAAATGGACCTGTTCTAATAAATCACTGCAAAATACAAGTTCACAAAAGTTTCCTATTGCTTTTCCAGCCAGTCACTATGTACCTTGAACAGTTTTAATTTTTAGGAAAAAATATATTCTCAAGAACTGATCTCAAAATGGATTTGAGATCAGCTCATTTAAAAATATATTCAAAAATACAACAAAACTGCATTTTCATTCACTATCATTCAAAAGTTTGGAGACTATTTTTAAAGAAATGAATACTTTTATTCAGCAAGGATGCATAAAATGATCAAAAGTAAAGTAAAAATCAATGTTCTTTTGAACTTTATTAAGTAAATCAACATATTAGAAGGAACATGTGCCTCTGAAGAGTGGGGTTCTGACAATTTAGCTTTGCCATTTCACAGGAATAAACTATATAAAAATTGGAAAAGTTATTTTAAATTGTAATACTATTTCAAAATATTGCTGTATTTTACTGTAATTTTGATCCAATAATTGCAGCCTATAAAAGACTATAAGAAAATATTACCAACCCCAAACTTTTAAACGGTAGTTTAAGAAAAAAACAACTGTTTAATGTGCCCAACACGTGAACACATTAAAAAAGCCTTGAAAATGTAAAGCAAAATTTAGGTAAATTTTGCAGCTTTTTCACATTTACATGACCTAGCATAGTCATGTATGTACACGTATTAAATATAGAATCGCAATATATTAGACAAAAGTCAACCACACAAAATCTTTGAGATATTAAACATTAAATTATTTTAATTACAAGTCCATTTAATCTACAACATTGCGGCAGATTTCTATACCCGCTGGATTCTGCTAATTGCTGCTTGCAGCTCTACTCTTCTCCTTCTCCCAATAGGGAAGTAAAAGAGGCTCTTAGAAATCAAACCTTTATAAGGTGATTCATACAGTAAAGTAGCAGAATATCTATGCAGTCTTTGATCAAATATAGTGACATGAGAGTGTTCATGTGTGAGTGTTAAGAAGTGTAGGATATCAGCAACACGTGCACGCACGCACACACAGACCCCTACATGTTGCTATGCACAGGTGCAGCCTACGCCTGGGCGAAACCTCAGGAATTATGGCTTTGGTATTCAAGTTAACAGCACAAACCTAGATCCGACATCCAAGTGATAATACACTAAGGGTCACTGAGGTCGGCTGGTAGAGGAAATGGCTAAACCAATTACGTAAATCAATTAATATTGTAAATGGCTCTCTAGGTCAAAGCTATTCCAATATACAGCACATGCCTGGAGTCCAATCTTTCAATGCTGGAAGAAAAATCCCAAAGTTGGGAGTGTTCTAGCTGTTCTGGAATCACACACATGGACGGTGGACAGTAAGAGTGTTTGCAAGCTCAAGTTAGAGAAAGCAGTGTGTGTTTGAAGGTCATGTGATATGGCACAACTGTGAATGACATTAACTAAAGCTACAAATTTACTCTACACTGGCATTTAAGAAGATTAGGGTCAGGTTTTTTTTAAACATAAATTAAAATACATATTTTTTTTCAACAAGGACACATTAAATTTTTCAAAAGTGACCGTAAAGTAATTTATAATGTTACAAAATATTTGTATTATTATTATTTTTTCTATACATCAAATAACCCTGACAAATCATGGCTGCTGAAAATGCAGATTTGCAGGAGCAAATTACATTTAAAAATATATTACGGTTAAAAGCTTATTTTCAAATTACTTCTTTTAAAAAACATTCAAGAAACTGATCTCAAACTTTTGAAAGATTGTGTATTACCAAGCATCAATACTAGTATTTCAATAGAATTATTATTTATTTATTTTTCTGAAATATGCCTTTCAGCTCACCAATGTCAACGTTCGCATGAGAAAGCAAATGTACATAAAGATTTTTCTTTTTTTCTTAAGAAATCTAATCGCTATATTAAGATGTAAAAAAATTGCGGTCTGGCTTCAGAGATTGTGCCATTAAAAGGCATCAAATCTCTAAGACTTTTCATTTAGATTCAAGAAATTTCTCTTAGATTCAAGCTTTGCTTCTGACAAAGTCAATTTAGTCATTCCAATTAGTATTAAGACCCTTTTATCTAAAATGATTAGCATATTTACCATCAAATTTAAAGACTTTAATACATTAAAATTAAAAACATTTGAATCTGCAAAAACTGACAAAACTCGAAGATGATTTTGTCATTCTGTTCTCCCTACAAAGCCAAAACAGAGTAAACTATTACAATTACATAAAACTATTTAAAGCAATCTAATCTTAATGAGCACATTTAATCTTTAATACAGCACTTTGAGATGCATTCCTGATAGGGTCAGTGCTGCATAAATAATGTTATAGCTGTAATTATTATTATCCATGTGCAGTGTGCACTGCATGAGTTTTCTGGCATGGCAGTAAAGTTCAGGGCTGTAAATTAAAGTGCTGCATTTGCTTTCTAAATGTCTCCCATTAAAAGACCACGGAGCATGACATATGGTCAAATGTAAGACAGAATGTCACTGAAAAAAAAAAATTCTGCAAGTGAATCTGTCTGCCTTTAAACGATATGAGCGCATGGACATGTTAAATATCCATATATGTGTGCATTCATCCTAGTGTGTTCATGTGTGTGTGTTTCTTCACACCTCCCCCTGTGTCAGCTGCTGATCATAGCTGGTCTGCAAGAGAAGATGTGTGAGTGAGTGTGTGAGTTTGTGTGTGTAAGGGTGAGACAGGAAGTGTCACTGTGTTTCAGCAAAAAATCTCCATGCGAAAGAACTGCTATGGACATAAAAATGTACTAAACTCACTGTGCTGCACTTTCTAATATTAGCTTTATTTCCTGTACTAACATCAGCGTTACAGTATTTGAGTCTCTTCTCCTATGCTTCATAAGCTAGAAAAGCAATTTAAACTGCAACATTTGTTTTGTGCAAGAATCTACACTAAGACGCAAAATAACAAATAAAAAAAAACAATATTTGCAAAATTTCATTAAACCTAGCATTGTTTCATCAAGTAAGAGAATGACTGGTACTGTAGTTCACGACACTGTTCATCTTTCAAGGACTAAAAAGACTACTGCGACTGAACTCTGGGATCCTAGTGTGGCAATAAAACCAGATCAGCTGCTATAATATGCAGGGCTCGAGACTGACGCGTCTTATCGTCCTGGGGACGATAGAAAATGTGTTTAGGACGAACAGAAATATTCTCCAGGACGCCTACAGGACGAAAGACATTGTGTGTGTGTGTGTGTGTGTGTGTGTGTGTGTGTGTGTGTGTGTGTGTGTGTTCACAGGGCTCGAATTTCAGCACGGGATTGCAGGTATTGCGCATAATTCTAATCATTTCCACAGTTTTGTGTATCGTTACACCCCTACTTTAAAGCGAATAAAAACCTGTACGTAATGACGTCACATGCTGTTTTGCGATCAAATTGGTATATCGAATTGATTTTAGACATTTTAAGGTGTTTCCATAAATTTTTGCACTGAATCTGAACAACATTCAAACAAACTTTGTGAACAAAGTTTTGTTAGACAAAACAGATTGCCATCTACCAACAAATGATCAAGTATTACACAAGTTGTAGCCTAATAATGCTTATGTGCCAGCTGATGGCGACATATGTATGGGTTAACTATATCCTCGCTATACATTATCCTGCTTATTACATATAAATCAAACAAATAAATAAATAAATAAATCATTTGACAAAATATTGACTTAAAAACGAGTTTGTTGATTTAAAAACGAGTATTGCTTCTGCTAAAGATAGTCTGTTCCGTCTCTGAACTGCGTCCATGGCAACGGTGTGTTAGCAGCGCCGCAGTCTGTTAACCAGAAATAACAGACCACATTATACATTAGAACTCAACCAAGCCACGTAAAAACAAGCAAAACTAACCTAAGAAAAAAACAACGCTATAAACATTGCTTTGATGATGCCGATGCACGTAAATGCCCGACGACAGCGGAGGTGACTGTGGTGTGGGAACGACAGCGCTCCATCAGTTCTGGGAGATCCTGGTTCTGAGACACTTCACGGAAACCCTTTGGTTGAAGCATTTTTTTACTTTGTCCACTTACATCTGTCTTTGTGGACAATCCGCCATGTGTGCGCAAACAGAGTGGGACTGGCCGGAAATGAACTCGTCATCTGACGTGTTGCAACCATAAAAGGGCCTAAAACTTAATCGCAATTCATTATTTATTCGGTAAATAACGTTTCCATCAGCTTTTATTGGCATTAGCCGTATATCGATCAAGAGAAAATCCGATGAGAACCGAACGCATTTCATTTTAGTCGATATTCATGAAAATTCATAGAATTTTACTGTTTCCATAAGGCATTTTTCATTCGAAATCACTTAATTCGGATAAAAACGTGTTCGATGGAAACATGGCTAATGTGTAATTAGACCAAAGGTTCATTTTGCGCCAGAGTTCTCCTTTTAAGGATGTTTATACAAAGAATCACTTTGAAACTTTAAATACACAGTATCAGAATGTAAATATCATTTAAGGGATAGTTCTGTTATCATTTACTCACTCTAATGTCCTTCCAAATCTGTTTGACTTACTTTCTTCTGCGGACATGCAAAGAAATGCATACAGGTTTGGACCAACATAAGGGTGAGTAAATTTTTGTATTTGTGGGTGAACTATCCCTTTAAAAGTAATAGTTGTGGAGTAAAGAAATAAAAACAAGTAAAAGTCTCATAAGCGAAAAAATAAATAAAATACCCATGACACCTTCTGATCATCTGAACAACAGCATCAAGCTAAAGACCAAGCGCAAGAAGTAGGGATTCGGGAGGTTTGGGAAGGCAGTCAATGGATTAGGGGAAGCCCATGATGCCATACACAGACAAACAGACAAGACAGCCTACAACTGCAGACACACGCACAGGAGCAAGCAGGGACAAACAGACGGGCCATATACAGGCAGTGTGTGAGCTACATACTGACCTTCAGGTCCCTGTGCACTATGTCATGTTGGTGAATGTGATGGACACTGTCTAGAATCTGATGGATACAGTGACTGTGAAGACAAAACGGAAGAAAAGAAAAGGAGAGTGGGGAGAGGGAGGGAATGAGAGGTGGTGGGAAATGTGAGGATGGATAGAGTGAAATCAAACGATTGATAAAGTGATGGCAGTGCATTGAACAAAAGGAGGAGGGATGATCATGATAGAGAAAGCAAGGTGATGGGTTGAATGATTGATATACAAGAGATGATGTAAACAGGAGAGGGAAGTGAATGATGGAAGTGAAAAGACAAAACCATTTAGACACAACTGTCAACAACAAGAACAAAATCAGAGAGAGAAAGAGAGAGAGAGTAGGAGAAGGGAGGTGAGGAGAAACAGGTGTAGTGAGAGTGTGTGTGTGTGTGTGTTAAATCTAAAGGATGTGAGAATAAATGCTGGTGTGGGGATTTACAACAATATAGTGTCTTTGAAGAAGAGCAATTACACACACAAACACCATACACACGAATATATACATGGGTTTGGGATCAGATTTTGTCATTTTTAAAGAAGTTTCTTATGCTCACCAAGGCTGCATTTATTTGATCAAAAATACAGTAAATATTTAAACAATTAAAAACAGTTTTCTATTTTAATGTTTTAAAATAGTATTTACTTCTGTGATGGCGAAACCAGTTCTCTAGTCTTCAGTGTCTTATGATCCTTCATTTGGTGCTCAAGAAATATTTACATTTAATTATTTAGCTGAAGCTACGTATAAATGAGAAGAATGGAAGCCATCAGACCAACAATAGGGCAACTATATGCAAGTGATACGGCAAGGTCTTATATAAGATCATATATGTACAGGGGTTGGACAATGAAACTGAAACACCTGGTCTTACAACACAATCATTTATTAGGATGGTGAGGGCCTCATTTTGCATCCAAATTAAGCACCAATTCATCTTGGGAATAACAGATCGAAGTCCTTCACAGTGACCAGAGGGATTATGATCCGTTCCTCTTCCAGAACAGTGTCCAGGTCACTACATGATGCTGGTGGAGGAAAACGTTTTCTGACACCTCAATAATATTCAGATCTGGTGACTGTGCAGACCATGGGAGATGTTCAACGTCACTTTCATCTTCATCAAACCCTTCTGTCACAAGTCTTGTGTGTGTTGGTGCATGATCATGCAGATACGCAGTTTGAGCACCAGGTGCTCATGATCCTCCAGCTCATGATTTTTGACTCGCGTCCATCAAACACAGTCAGGATTGTCATGATATTGTAGGGCAAACCATCACTGATCCACCCGTGCTTCACTCTGAAGATTGGCCACCAGGCATATAGATGTTAAACCTCCAACATTGGCCAGTGTTTCAGTTTCATTGTCCAACCCCTGTATATATGTACCTGAGCCAACATATTCCAGTGGGATAGAAATACAAACTGTCTAATGTATTTAATCATTAATGTATGTGTTTTTGTCCACCTGATCAGGGGAGTAACTGTAGTACACAGATAGATTTTTTTTTAAAAAGGGAAAATTCAACCAACAATGTAACCTTACTAGTAACAATGAGTTTTATTGAGACTATTGAGATTTCATAGTGGGCGGAGCTAATCAGCACAATGCTACAGAAATATGTGTGTGTGAAATATATGTGTGTGTGAGACAGTTTTTATAAATTACCCCAAATTTCCAATTAATTCCCTTAAATTCGCATAATTCGTCGTAAGTTTACAACTTGGAATATTTCCAAAATTCCCCAACAAAATTCTGGAAAGTTTCCAAAAAAATTACTAGTTTGCTCCTTTGCAACCCTAATTATGACAAAAACATGATTTAAATAAAGAGCATATTGTAACAAACAATACTTTCTGGTAGTTGTAACTTATGTTACATCTATAAGTTTATGAAGCGACGAGATTACTTTTCGTGTGCAAAAACAACAACAAAAATAACGACTTTATTCGACTATTCCTTTTCTTCCTTATAGGCCTGAGACAAGAGTTCAAGAGATTTCCTAAACGCATGCTTGAGAACTACGGCCTTTTTCTACTTTTTGTTCAGTTCTCACACATGCGTCGTGGAAATCTCTTTAACTCTCGTCTCAGGGCTACAAGGAACAAAAGGAATAGTCGAATAAAGTCGTTATTTTTGTTGTTGTTGTTTTTTTTGCTTGATAAACTTATAGTTGAGCCACTGTAGTCACATGGAATATTTAAACATTTTCTTCAATGACTTTCTGGGCCGTAAAGTTTCAATCCCTTAGGGTGCCTATGTGGTAGTAATCCAGCTCTCAAATTTAATCAAAAATATCTTCATTTGTGTTCCGAAGATGAACGTAGTTCTTACGGGGTTGGTACAGCATGGGGGTGAGTTATTAATTACTTAATTTTCATTTTTGGGTGAACTATCCCTTTAATCTCTGTATTCAGTTTTACAAGGATATTCGTATTCGTAAATCTAAATTGTAAAGAGTGTGTGTGTATACTGTATACACATATACTGTATATATGTATGCAAAACTACAAATATTTGACTAGCTTGACAAATACTATGAATAAGAGATGATAAGTAAAGTCCTTTCACTGATTTAAATCTCTTAAGCTTGGGCCCGTCTCCATTTACATTAGCGTCATACTCACTTTCTGTCACACATCCAACAACAAGAGCCACAACACAGTGGAGAAGGTGTCAGTGACACCATCACGAATGAAAAAGGAAGAATATCTGAATAAAAGACAGAAGGCAGACGGAAAGAGAAGAGAGAGACAGGTGGGAGAATGGGAGGAGGGAGAAAAATGAGGCCCTGAATTACGTGTGATAATTGGAGCCCTAGTTTCTCCCTCTCTGAGGAGGCAGAGCAGCGCACGACTGCAGGGCTTCACAAGAAGAGGGGCGTTTAGAGGGAGAGAGAGAATAACAGAGATGGAAAGAATGGAAAGAGAGCAAGAGGAGGGACAAACAGCAGGTGTCTGGAAGCAGGTCAGCAGGAGACGAGCATTAGAGAAGAAGCTGAGATGTTTCCCTGCATCCACTGCAACAAACATTTTATTTCTCTGTCAACTTCACAACTTTTTAATGATTATAGTGGTAAATGATAAATAACTTCAAACTGAAATTTCTAATATTAATTTTTGTAAAAATTATTTGTCTTATAATTTTCCATACTAAATATTTGCATAAATACAATAATTAATATTTATAAATAAATGTAATGATTATTTCATATAAAAACAATGCTGTTTATTTTATATAATAATAATAAAATAATAGCCTAATAATTATTTTTGTTTATTATTATTATTATTTATGTTGTTGTTGCATAAGAGCAATATCACCCTTAAAATTGTGCTTGATAAACTGCACTTAGTTTGATAAGGATATCTAGGGAATGGAAGCTAGCACTTGATTCAAACAGACAGTTATCACCCTATAATTTCATCTCAAGAGGCCTCTCAGGGCATTATAGAAACCTATTATAAGAGCCCCTGTGCAATATAGTACATGCAATTGCAGTAATTACAGAGTGAAACACATCATACAAGTACACTTTTAAAGAGTAAGCTGCCCTTTAGCTCAGCTATAGTGTAATGTGGTAGCTAACAGCCGGGTCATGGGCACAAATACACATTGCTCAGCTTTAATAGTGGTGACAGATCAAGACAGGGAGGCTCAGTAACTGTGGTTTATACATTTTAAACACTCGAGATTGAACCTGCAACCCTTGAAAACAAACCCGGATCATAATATAATTTAATCAGACACCTGTATTAGCGATGTGCACAAAGTAATCGACTAGTTGAGTACTCGCTTCTGCACAGACCAGTTGACCATTAAATGCTGCATTTAATTTGCAATTTTACTTACACAGTAATTTAAGTATTCATGTTGTGCATTCTGATTTATATCAAACCTCAAATCTTTCTTGATTTCATATTTTTATTAGATACACCACTGTTCAAAATTTTGGGTTAATATTTTTATTCAGCAAGGACACATTAAATTGATCAAAAATTACTTTAAAGACTTTCACATTACAAAAACTATTTCAAATGAACACTGTTGTTGTTGTTTTAACTTTCTATTCATCAAAAAAAATTAATAAATAAATAAAATATCACATTATCCACAAAATATTAAGCAGCATTTTCTACATTGATAATAATGAGTTTTGTTTCATTAGAATGATTTCTGAAGGATCATGTGACACTGAAGACTGGAGTAATGATGCTGAAAATGTTGACTTTGCCATCACAGGAATAAAATTACATAAAAAAATTGTATTGTAAAATCACCATTTTTATCAAGCTGTATATTTAAGTTCAGTAATTTCACTTAAATGACAATTAATAGGTAATCTTCATTGCCATTTAAGTGAAATACTGAACTTAAATATACAAGCTTGAATAAAAATGATGATTTTAGAAGAAAACTTCAAATGGCACTTAGAGGCTTTTGCATCTGAACTCTTCATATATATATATATATATATATATATATATATATATATATATATATATATATATATATATATATAGACAAGTTATTTTAAATTGTAGTAATATTTCCAAATTTTTTCAATCAAATAAAACCAGACTTAAGTCAAGCTCTTATATTTAGATGATTTAAAAAAAACCCATATATTTACACACTCAAATGTAACACATCTAAAAGAAACCTGAGGTTTGCTGTCAAGGGCAAAATAGTGGCAGTTTATATATCAGTTTAAGTACTGTAGGGTTTAAATTTTACCACTTTTACCAGTTGCCAGGCTGGTAAATCCCATGGCACAATCACTGGGTTAAAAAAAAAAAAAAACTTAAGTGAGACTGCCCAAATGAATGTGTTACACACACCCACAGGATGTACACAGGGAAGTCAGCATGAATTGCATACTATATGGGCTGCACCACAGAGGTGATAATTCTCAGGACTAACACCTTTAACTACATACAGCAAACCCTGGCAAATAGCACATAACCACACACTCACACACCTGTGGAAAGGGATCTGTAGAGGATAGCCAAAAAATTGCCTGCAGAAAGGCTGTCTGTGTTTGTTTGAGCAGGTGTGTGTGTGTATGAGAAAGAGAGACATAATGCATGATGAAAGGACAGAGATAGATCAGTTGGAAAAAGACAAAACACACAACAACAACACTCTAGAATTGTTCTAATCTAGAGTGTTGAAACAAAGGCACTTTATATAGTTCACATAAAGCACCTGAACTACACACAACATCATACAGTTAATTTCCTCAAACAATGTCAGTGTGCAGTTCTGTCTTGCCACCTTTTCAGGCTAAAGGCCACATTTCATCCTAGAGTGTGTGCTGGAAAAAGAGCAAGATCTGTGTGTTGCACTGTGGAAGATGGCATTTCAAATATCATCTCCAAATGCAAAACAAACTAACAGTGAACGTCGTATGTGGTGGTGCCGGGTGCAGACAAGCTGAGGGCCAATGAGAGAGAAGAAAGGGAAGAAAAGAGAAAAACATTAGGAAAAGCATTCTTACCTGGCATCTGCTTCACTGTAGTACTCTCTGGCTACTATGTCCTCAAAGAGTTCACCTCCAGTCACCCTGAAACACAGGAACAAGTTCACCCAAGGTATTTGCTAATTCAAACAGAATTCCTGCTCTAGTGCAAGTCTCTTCCTCAAGCTCAGTTTCCATGGAGACGAGAATCCAATGAAAAAAAATTCCCAGGAAAGATGGCATGATTTTTGATCATAGCCCATCTGATATCCCTGCACGTTTAATATAAAGATATAAAACTTTATGATGTATAAGAATTAAGAATGCACTGATGTTGTGGCCAATACCGATAAAAGCTATTATTTTCACTATAGTCATCGACCGAATAATAACAACATAACAACAGCTGAAGATCAGGGCCGATTATTACATATCAATCAAAACTGTGTAAGTTTACAACTGACTGCAACTCGCGTCAAAGTTAAGAGGACAATAACTGTAGAAAAAATGTCAAAATAGAATCTATTTTACCCTATAAATCACCTATAGTTCAAGCCAAGGTTGCCAGGTACATAGTTTGTCCCCTACACCTAACATTTTTGTAGCGCATCTCCTATCTAGGGTTGCAAAGGGGCTGAATATTTCCGGTAAATTTCCAGAAACTTTCCAAAAATCCTGGAAAGATCTCGAAAAATCCTGGAAAGTTTCTAAAATCCTGGAAAGATTCCAAAGATCCTGGAAAGTTTCTGGAAACTTTGCAACCCTAATCCTATCCAGTAATCAAAAGAGCTTTGTGCTTTGTTACTTTGATAAGAACAAATTCTCTCCATTTTATCAAAAAATTCTAACAAAAAAAATGGCGTTTGATTTTCTTAAATGTGACGGAGCACTGTAGCGCCTCAGTTCAAACGTCCAGCTGCAGAGTGGAGTGCAAGTCTTTTTTCAACTTTCATACAATAATAGCATGAAAAAACATGCATGAACATCAAAAGGTATGTTGAAAGACAAAATACAACTTACCGAAATGAATCATGTCTCCTAATCACTCAATCAGTGTTTTAACAGCTGAAAGACTTCGGTTAAAGCAGCACTATGCAGTTTTTTTTTAACCTTAACTGAATAGCTTCGGAGTTATTGCAATGGTTATATAACTATTTTTGGGTTGAATGTTGGCCGTCTCGCCCCCCCTGTTGCCTGTGAGTGGAAAAAACACACTTGCAACTTTCAGCGGTCTCAGCTTCAGGAAGTGTCGTGCGATATCAGGTCTCGTGAAGTAATGAATTGCTTTGCGACAAGAAAGATCTGATAAAATGAGAACTGAAATAACCCGTATACATGTGGTGTTCGAGGCGCATACAATACAGACTGCCGACGGTTCGACAGGGCGCAGCTCTTAAAGGGGCCACACCTTATTTCCACTCGTTACAGCTTCCATCCTCCTGAACAGGTACCGGTATACAGGGGAGGGATGAGCCGCGAGTGCTATTTACGACAGTACAAGTACTCCACAGCGACTCTAGGGGTCACAGTTTGACAAAAACGGAAATCCTGCATAGTGCTGCTTTAAACAGTTTGTTGCATTACCTAAGGAAAGTCCAATTTTCACAGTTCTTAAGTAAGCTATAAAAACAGTAGAGAGGTTTTTATTTGAGTGTATATATATCTGAAAATACATATCTGTTGAATATAATAGCTGTTAATTTTAACCTCTAATTTTATAGTAATGTAAATAATGAGAGGGTTCCCTGTAAGCATTAGCAGGAACTACTAGACTTTAGGGGTGAAATATGACCACTGGACCAACGACGAGGTTCAGGCTTTATTAAGCGGTACCTGGAAAGTTGCTTACAGTCCAGGACTAATTTGCCTTCATGGTACTTTAGACCGCGATGGAAACACAGACAGCAACAGGTCTGGGGAAAAACATTCCTGGGACAAATTGTTCTAGGTATTTTCGGTGGAAGTTTAAGTTTAAGATGAAAAGCTAAAATGAAATTTAATCAAAACTGAAATAAAACTAGAGCTGAAATTTAAAAGTGAACATATAAAATATAAAAGCTAATTCAAAATACTAGTAAATACTATAACAGTATACTGTAAATAATACTGAAGATACACAGCAAAAGCCACTAATTACTATCCACTTTCATCAGAACAGCAGAAACTCCTCATTGGAAGCTCCTACTTATGATTTAGAAAAATCCTAATAACAACGTGATGTACATTGTGCTGCAATTCTGGTCATAAAATTAATGTGTTAGCCAATTTTAACAACTTACTTACTGTGATCAATAACAATTTGTGGGGTGCATTTGTGCTCATCTCATAAATACGTTCCAATGTGACTTGAAGGTAGAAGTACTCTTTTTGCACTCATATAGTGTCGTGAGCGTGAGCAGATGATGACAGCATTTTTTTATTTTTGCGTGAATTATTCTTTTAAGTGCAGAAAACCAGAATAAAAGGCTTCAGAGGCACATAGCATATGAGGGATGACTCATATTAAGATGCTCTGTTTCTCACGGTTCAAAGCTCGTTTGATGACGGGAAACGGAGGAATACTCTGACAGGAAGTATACTGACACTTACAAATCAAACAGCAGGTAGTGGAAGCCCTCCTCTGATATACTGTCATGCAGACGAACTAAAACAGAAAAAGAGAAAGCAAATGAGGTTCACGAGGCTGTAGGGAGACGAATCACACAACATCCACTTATTTAATGTACATTTTTTTATTTTAATTGAAAAGGGCAAAAAGCTCACCGATATTGGAGTAGTTTCAGCAGACGGCAGATTCGAGCTTCTGGTTCGAGCTTCTGATGGTCTGAGGTCAAAGACAGAAGCACACAGGAAGTGTTGAGCAGAAATGATAAAACACTGAACAGTGTGATCTTAGCTGTAAAAAAACAGCCCAGTAAGGATGCACTATTAGTGAAATGCTGGGGGACACTGATACGCCTTATTTTATACTTTCTTTCTATGTCATAGCTGCATATACTAAAATATAAAAAAAGACAAAAAATGTAATATTGTGTAAAAATTTATTTATTTTGTTTTAAACAGATATTTATTTTGAGGTAAAATCTAACCTAAATATATAAATAAGCAAAAATGAACACCCATTAATAAAATATACAATATCTGTCAAAACATATCTAATACTGAGTATTAAAATAATAAAAACTGCTACATAGTCTATAACTGACATGGTAACAATATATAGTGCATCCATCCCAAAGAGCAATTCACATACTGTGAAATACTGGGAAGAATTTCAATAAAACCAAGTTCAAAATAAACCAAACTTCAAATCTGCTACATAACTCCATAGATAAAGAATAGCTAGAAGGACAGGTTTACATTGGAAATAACATAATCACATACCTGATATGCCATCATGTTTTTTTAATTACACCATTATTATTTTCTGTTAGGTGTTAAAACATTTAGCTCAAAAACATGAGAGCTGGCAGCAATCACAAACAATAAGCTTGTCACGGTTGGGCTAAATGTCCCAGATGTCATTCAGTCTTGATAAAAATCTATATTTTTCTAATCTATATTTCTCCTGACCAGTCACCTAAGCCTTAGGAGCTGAAGGCTATGCATACATATATATATATATATATATATATATATATATATATATATACATATATATACACACATATATATATATATATATATATATATATATATATATATATATATATATATATACACACACATATATACACACACATATATATATATATATATATATATATATATATATATATATATATATATATGAGTTCAGATGCAAAAGCCTCAAATGCCATTGAAAACTTTCTTCTAAAATGACCATTTTTATCAAGCTTGATACTTAAGTTCAGTAATTTGACTTAAATGACAATTAATAGGTAATCTTCATTGCCATTTAAGTGAAATTACTGAACTTTAATATACTTTAATTAATATACAAGCTTGATAAAAATGATCATTTTAAAAGAAAATTTCAAATGGCACTTAGAGGCTTTTGCATCTGAACTCTTCATATATATATATATATATATATATATATACACTCACCGGCCACTTATTTAGGTACACCTGTCCAACTGCTGCGTCAACACTTAATTTCTAAGCAGCCAATCACATGGCGGCAACTCAGTGGCATTTAGGCATGTAGACATGATCAAGACAATCTCCTGCAGTTCAAACCGAGCATCAGTATGGGAAGAAAGGTGATTTGAGTGACTTTGAACGTGGCATAATTGTTGGTGCCAGAAGGGCTGGTCTGAGTATTTCAGAAACTGCTAATCTACTGGGATTTTCACGTCACAACCATCTCTGAGGGTTTACAGAGAATGGTCCGAAAAAGAAAAAACATCCAGTGAGCGGCAGTTCTGTGAGCGGAAATGCCTTGTTGATGCCAGAGGTCAGAGGAGAATGGCCAGACTGGTTCGAGCTGATAGAAGGGCAACAGTGACTCAAATAACCACCCGTTACAACCAAGGTGGGCAGAAGAGCATCTCTGAACGCACAGTACCGTCTGAACTTTGAGGCAGATGGGCTACAGCCGCAGAAGACCACACCGGGTGCCACTCCTCCAGCTAAGAACAGGAAACTGAGGCTACAATTTGCACAAGCTCATCGAAATTGTACAATAGAAGATTGGAAAAACGTTGCCTGGTCTGATGAGTCTCAAGTTCTGCTGCGACATTCGGATGGTAGGGTCAGTATTGGCCGTCTACAACATGAACATGGCACTCCATCCTGCCTTGTTAGTCAACGGTTCAGGCTGGTGGTGGAGGTGTCATGGTGTGGGGAATATTTTCTTGGCACTCTTTGGGCCCCTTGGTACCAATTGAGCATCGTTGCAACGCCACAGCCTACCTGAGTATTGTTGCTGACCATGTCCATTCCCTTTATGACCACAATGTACCCAACTTCTGATGGCTACTTTCAGCAGGAATAATGCGCCATGTCATAAAGCTGGAATCATCTCAGACTGGTTTCTTGAACATGACAATGAGTTCGCTGTACTCAAATGGCCTCCACAGTCACCAGATCTCAATCCAATAGAGCATCTTTGGGATGTGGTGGAACGTGAGATTCGCATCATGGATGTGCAGCCGACAAATCTGCGGGAGCTGTGTGATGCCATCATGTCAATATGGACCAAACTCCCTGAGGAATGCTTCCAGCACCTTGTTCTGAATCTATGCCAGTGAAGAATTGAGGCAGTTCTGAAGGCAAAATGGGGTCCAACCCATTACTAGCATGGGGTACCTGATGAAGTGGGCCGGTGAGTGTATATATATATATATATATACACACACATGCATACATTCATATCTCTTGATATATTATAAACCCTGGTTATTGAAGAGCGCCCAACTGGCAGATCTGGACACAGAACACACTGCCTAGGATAATGCTTACAATAATGAGGACACTAATGATGATGATGTGCTAGTGAAAATGGAATAAATGCTCTATGCTTGAGAAATCAACAGAATCAACAGAAACAGCACTAAAACCCCATCAAGCCCCAGATGGATAAGGGCAATACACAACGTATGTCTTAAGTGTAATGAGTCACGCTGTAAAAGGCTGTCTAATGTCTCACCAAACTGAAAGCAGCAGAAAATGCCTCAAGATTAATCAGTGAAATTAAAGCCAACAGCAAAACATGCAATTAAAAATCAGCTTTCCCTAATGACAGATACGGCTGAAGGCGACATCAACAATTTAAATCGTTAAATGTTAAATGTTTTTAACAGCAGTTTCTAGTATTGCGTGCAATACTAACTGGGGGATAATTTGGATAATTTGCAAACTTGCACTGCTGGGCATTAAGGTTTGCAAAATTTCTACTAAATAAATAAATAAATAAGAAATAAAATATACTTTATTTTACTAATTTTTTAAACAAATTTTTTGCATAGTAAGTGAAAGTTTTGAATTGACAATGCAATTCAACCAGTTAAGATATAGTCACTAAAATTTTAGTCAAATACTAAATTAAAATCAAATACTATATTCAAATACTATAATAAACATTATTATTAACGTATACATTTTTAAAAATATAAATGTTTAATTTTATTGCCACTTAATCTAAAAATATACATATAATATATATTACATTTACAGATTCACAATAGTTCAGAAAATCTAAGTTGGATATACAGTGGTCCCAAACAATTATCTGGAAAATTATGAACTGTGTCTCATAAATGTCATTGCATGATTGCATGAAATATCAAAACAAGCGGCGAATACAATGATGGCAGTACTTTTCCAAGAATTAATTTCATTATATTGAAACATTTTTTCTGTTGACTTCACTGTTTGACAACCACAAATATCTATATACACATTCACATATAATATATAGATAAAAATATCATATCTATTTGGAAAAAATAAAATAAAATAAAAAAAAACTTTTGCTTAAAAAAACTGCCTGTGCCATCTTTAAGATAAATGACACTTGGATTGATCCTTTGTTATGGAATGCAAAAACACTCATCCCTTTTTTAAGTGCACCTTCATGGTCAAAAAAAAAAATAAAAAAATAAACAAAGCAAAAAAAGATTACTTAAGTTTACTTAAAAAGTTTACTTAATCCATTTGTGTTGGATAACATGAATGATTTGTGTTGCATTAACTGAAACTGGGCGGTGCATGTTAATTCCCAGCATGCTTTGCATATGTCTGAATTAGGAGAGAATAAATGTTGAAATTAAGTGTTATTTTATATGTTTTTGAGAAAATAAGAAAAAGTTAGTGTGTAATTGTGTTTAATGTTCAATTACATTGGAATTATTAGAACCATTTAAATTACAGTTGGTTACCATTGTGGAGAAGAGTGGATCATTTGGTTAGGCTGTGGAATCGATTTCAACTATGCTAATAGCATCTGCTTTTTGCTGATGGTGTATGTACCTTAGCATTCAGTATGCTAACAAGTGCTATTGGTAGCTAACTGCAGGCTATATACTAGAAATTGAGTTGTGTGACACTAAAATACATTAAATCTTAATTGAATAAATGAATATATGAATTTGCATACCCGAAACAGCCAATCAGGGAGCCTTTTAAAATCACTTTGAGACTACTTAATTGGATAACTTAAAATGACTTCATTCCATGTTGTTGAAGATACATGAATAAATTATGTTTGTGCAACTTAATTGGTTCATGTGGGACCGATGTACACTATCAAATCATGTAAATCCAACACACTTTCTTTTCAGTGTATATATATATAAAAATAAAACCATTATCTGACATTAATTCCAACTGACACTCAAGGTCACACAGTTGAGTTCCATATAAAGGGCCAATTAGCCTATACGTTTTATTTTCCATTTGATCACGTTCCGTCTTTATATACCATTCAATATTTTGTTGTCTCTATTTCTCAGCCTTGCCATATTGTATGATTTAATGTCTTGGCACTGCCTCATCTTACTCATACTAACCCCCATCACCGAGATGTGCTACAATATTAGCTATTAGCCGGGTCTGGAATCCCACCCCTTTGTCTGACGCTGATGTGCGTTGACCTTAGGCTCAGCTGCTGGCCATTCTCAGAGTTATACACATACTCATGAAGCTGTCGCAACACTGGAACGCCAGCACCAAACACTGTCAACCCAGCTACGGAGATCCGCTCTAGCTAATGAGTTCCCTCCAACTAAAATGGTCTTTCTGTGTCAAATTTAAATAAAAACATTGTATCACAATACTCTTCATTTTCCAAGACCAAGTATCTGGGGGTGGTTAATCTGTCTGATTTCCCGATTCGATTACGATTATTGAAGTCCCGATTCGATTACAGTCGATTTTCGATTATTAACGATTCTCGATTAGCGATTATTGATTTTCCATTTTACAACAGTAAACAAAAATACACTAGACCAACATATGATTATATTAGCAGCAGCAACATTTTGGTATTAATTGCACTTTTTATTTGTTTGATATTCAATGAAAATGTAATGATGGTTAGTGAAGACATGCAAACATGCTTGTTGTCTACTACTTAGGCAAACCATTATCTTTAAATAATTTTTTGAACAATTGTGTTGCATTATAATGCAAAGGCACCTGGTTCTATTAATTGACAGCATTAAAATGCATTTTGTGATTTCCTTCAATTGAAAATCTTTGAAGCAAGTTTGTGGGGCTTGAAGGGCACCCGATTCAGAGAATCACCCAGAAATTCAAAAGAACAGCATTTATCTGAAATAGAAAGCTTTTGTAACATTAAACAATACAGTTCAAAAGTTTGGAGTCGGTAAGAATTTTTCTTAAATTTTTTGGGAGAAAGAAAAAAGAAATCTATACTTTTATTCATCAAGGATAAATTAAATTAAGTTGATCAAAAGTTACAGTGAAGACATTTATAATGTTACAAATCGATTATCTGAATCTTTTGTGTGTGTGACTATAAATACTTTCCTTTAAATGTACAAAGTAATGACCCATAAAGAATTAACGTACAATATATTTTATTAGCATTCCAAAGAACCAACAGGAAAATAAACGTGTGCCTGAACTAGGAGCATAACTTTAACTTACTTGTAGTAAATTAATATTATAACGACCGGTACAGCCGAGTGTTTTCCTCCTCTGGCTGGAAACGTGTCATATGGCTTCTCATATTTGTCGTGTTTCCGTCGTTAGTTTTATTCTACATAGCTTACAACTAGCGTGGCTCTTGCCCAGTTCCTTTCCCCTTCAACTTCAGAAGCCAAAATATTTCCACACGTCAGCTTTTAACCTAACAAGGAGGGTGTTTGGATCTTGCGCGCCATCGCGTCTCGATGTGCACGCGTCAGACGGTCCGGTCACTGCACTTCCGTCTTCACTGTTCCGTCAATATTACATTATTATAAATATATATATATAAATTCTTTTTTTTTGGAAAATCGAATTTGGGATATTTGTGAATTCGATATTCAGGATCGTCCACGTCCGCATCGCGATGCATCGAAGAATCGATTTTTTCCCCACCCCTACAAGTATTCTTATACTTCAAGGTGAAAGCGATGACTTGCTAGTTAAACAGTTTGGTGGTTTGGCGGTTTATGTATGTGCCAAAACTCAGATATTTTCAGAATGTAGTCAAAGAAATATGTCTTAAAATTGGCATCAAATGGCTAATTTCTAAATGCGTGATGTAAGAGCCACATAGGGACTAGTTCATCTGAAGTAATAATTAAGTTTAAAAACAATAAATTCATGAAAATTCATAAGAAGTGTATTGGTTTAAAATGCATGATTTGGTAATGTTTAGATCTAATAACATATCAGTATTTTGAACTTCTAGTCAGATAGGACTCCATCATTAACGTAAGCAATTGGATGTCAGTTAGTTTAGTTTAAAGTTAGCAGGCGTTGGAAGCAACACTGTGCATATAAATTTTTTTTATCATTTTATGTTTTGGAAGCAAACTTTTAAAAGGAAGACCGTTTGCTTTGCTCCTGTTTCAAATACTGGTTGTAGTTAGACTGACTTCAAAAAGTGGTACAGAAGAATTAGAAGTAACTGGGTGCCACTATACTGTACATGTTATTGATCTTACTGTGAACAACTGAACTGCCTCCATCCAATCAACAACGGACGGATTGAACTAAGTCAACGGCCAACATTTTTTCTTGTCGACAATTAGTTTCACTACAAGATGTACGTCACAAAAGATCTGTCTCAACATTGAGACTTTCAGGAAGCTCGAATTTGACATGTTTCTCACGTCTACATAAGACGTGTTCCTTTAACCCAATAGTGACAATAGTCTCAAAAAACAACATGATTGCAACATGATTTAGGCCGTGTGTCCACCAAAGCGTTTTTCCACGCACCTGGCGTATGTTTTCAATTGTTTTCAATGGGAGCGCCGCGATTTTTAAACGCCATGAGCGTAACGAGGCGCTGAGTGTTTTTACACTGAAGCGCAAGCGCCAGCGTTTTTTACTGGTCGACGAGAGTTGAAAAATTTTAAACTTTGGATAAAACGCAGCACTCATCACTGTAACTTCTTACCCAGCCGTCCAATCACAGTGGAGGAGGGGCGGGACTAATACCACACCGACCAACTGTCACAACATTCTTTCTGTACAACGACATCAACCAGCAGAGCTAACCGAACAAAATGGATGAAAAATAAATTTTTAGTATGAAACACATTATCTGCGAAATCAGTTACAAGTAAACTGTGCTGCGGATATTCTGTATCATAGCAACGAAACGTCTTAAGCGGAAAAACGGTGCGCTGCCAAAACGCTCTCAAGCGTCCAAAGCACAGCGTCTCAGCAGAGCGTCTGGCGTTTCAGGTGGCTAAAAGCGCTTTGGGTGGACACACGGCCTTAGGCGATTACGAGCCATCTGCATGATACTTTAAAGGAAAGAGAAATTTAAAACGCTACTGTTGTGTCTAACTTAAAGACAATTGTACAGTGCAAAGTGTGCAAAATGTACAAGCAAAACGACATGCTAAAAATACAAAAACTACCAGTGGAAAAGTGCAAGATAAACGGAATAGGGCTGGTTCATCGCGGGGCGAATAGACCATTATTAATATGAACGCAATGGGTCTTACTTCATAACAACATCTCATGAACATATTTGTGCATTCTGCAAGGGTCACTGACCATCTCTCTGGATTAGATGAGACTCTCGTGCTCCCAGGCATGTAACTACTCCCTCTCTTATGCACACGCGCACACACATACACACACAGCTGCCAAGTGCCAAAGGTGCCTTCACTGTCAGCCCTCTCTTTATGTGTCTTTCTCTCCAAGTCATTCATGATGATTCCTTCACTCTCTCCCGCATCTCATTCCTTTCTGTATATCTAGGTCACATTTCCTCTCTCATGCCCATCCTCCTTCTAACCCCTTGACAGATCATATTGTTTCTCTCTCCTCAGGTAACTCTCAGGCCTAAAGACAGTCACTCCTGATCTAGTATGCCACCACCGCAGCACCTTCTTTGTATCCTTCACTTGCTTTTTGTGACAATATGCTACAATAACACAAATCTACACTAAAAGGGCTAGGTTGACCTATTGGTAGAATTGTCGACATTAGAAAATAAGAAAACTCTGATAAGAAAAGCACACCAAATCAATATACTGGAATAGAGTTAAAACACAGTGATTTTAAATTATAATAATATTTCACAATTTTACGTTTTTACTGTATTATTTACTGTATTTTTCTGTACTGTACCAAATTAATTCAATTGGTGAGACTTTAATATTTTTAAAACTTACCAACCCCAAACTTTTTAAAGTTGTTATATATGAGAACACACACAAATAATTAGGTTTGTTGTTTATGATTTTTATGATTTGGTGATAAAATATGACCTGGTTTAAAGTGTTATCATCAAGAAAGATAACACTTAAAATGCTAATCCAAAACCATATTAACAAAGATAAATAAATAAATTCTACATTCCCAACCTTGATTTGATTTCCTCTTAAGCACACAATTGACAGCATGCGTTTCTCCACACGAGCTGTATTTAGAAGGTTATTGGGCCTATTTTTAAATGGTTTTCAGCGTCTGTGGAATCAAATACACATGTCAAGTGCTTGTTCTCCACATTACACATTCTCACCACAATGACCACACAGCCAATGGAGGACATGATGAGGATGACACTTTGGCAAAGCAACTGCAGGCTTCAAGTTTCAGAAGGGGAGGACAGAAGGGTGTAAAAAGATTCACACCCCTCAGTCAACAGCGGGATGTCGTAAAAAACGAAAATCTCTTTCTGTCATTTCACTGGTGTAGTTTCTCTCTCATTGACATGGTGTTTGAATATACCTTTGGCAATGACAGTAACCATGGAAGAAGATTTAAATATAGTTATCAGCATGCTGTAGAATTTTAAATGTCCGTTGAATGTACTAGGATTGTATTTCTGAGCGTTTACAATTTGGAACTGACAAGGTTTTTTGGACGTGGTACCATGATATCTTTCGAAATATGCACTATGTCAATAATGCAGTACATTAAAATGTTAATTATTCAGTACAACAACAGTATATATCATATCAAAGTACCATGTTATTACAAAATTATATCATCACTATGGTCAATGTTTAAGTGTTATTCTATAGTCTTTAATAGGGTGCTGTCACAAGTTAGCATTAAAATTGGAAATACATCATCTATTGTCTAAATTTATCTCAATTATCATATTATGAACAATTCATTCATGCACATTTTAATATTCCATGTTTTTTGTTGACCTCGTACTTTTTAATCAAAATGTCATGGATAGAAACTGATGGAGAGAACCAAGTCCCTGCCCTAAAAAATATTTTTTTCGATAATCTGTTGCTCTTGAATGTTTGTCATAATGACATTTTGCAGCTTCCATTATATTGTGACTTTAAATTACTATGTTGCATATGTTCACACTTAAGGCTGCAAAAAACTTTCCATGGAAATTAATGGGAGTCAACTAGAAATTTGAAAAATAAGAGGTTAGCCATATTCCCATATTTTTATTGGGAATATGTTTATCTTATTCAACATTCATACTTTTTTGGTCAATGACCATATCAAACTCACAAACAAATTAAAGTTTTTTTTATTTTATTTTTTATATTATAATATATTAATTTGCATGCATGTCTACTTACCACCAAACAAAATGTATATATATATATATATGTATATATATATATATATATATATATATATATATATATATATATATATATATATATATATATATATATATATATATATATATATATATATATATGTTTGTATCTGATACAGTTTGTATAATCTTAAATTTCCAATTAATTCCTGTAAATTCCCATTAAGTATCCAACTTGGAATATTTCCAAAATTCCCCAGCTTATCTTCCCATGGACAATTACCAAAAATATTCTGCCCGTTTGCAACCCTATTCCCACTGAGTTGTAAAATTGTTTCTAGAATTAAAACCCATCTGTTGCATTCACCCATCATTGACTCACCTCTTGCGGACAGTTTTTTGGTGTTGATGATTTTGGCGCTATTCTTGGCCTGTGCTCAACTTCACACATCGTCGCACCACTGAAAAAGCTCCCCTGGAAGGAAAAAAATAATTATTGAGAATATAAGTATAAGGTTCTGACAGTACAATAGCAGAACTGCCATAATAATGCTACGTCTCTGACAGTGAAGTTTCTGCTGTATAAAAATTAAAAGGCAAAACATCAAAAAGACTGCCTTAAACCCTGGCAGCTTGTTTGGGTTTGCTTATCCGTTCAGGCGGGGGAAAAAACAAAAGCAAAGAGAGTGAAATAATGGCCCTCCTTGTTAGACACAGCAGTTTATTTCTTTATCGTAAATGTCCTTACATCACGCTGTCGAACTCTTTTGCAGTTCAACTGTGAAGGCTGACGTCACTAAACGTAGAACTAATTCTGGAAGCCTGTATTAATAAAACAGACTCCGATGGGTTTGGTGTTACATGAATAAAATATAGTACAGTAGGTTTGTCTTGATAAGTTCAAACAACTTGCTGAGTCAGAAAATCATAATCAAAATGAAGTCTGGGCCTTAAAAAAAACTCTACATTTTATCGCAATAACTCAAACACTTTGCATGTCATCACACTCAACTTATTATGGCAATGTTTATCATACATGGGTTGTAACTAAATACAAATAGTAGGTCTGAATTATTTGGGGAACAAAATCTTATTACGATTTTTCTAAAGCAAAATTTTTAATAATAATAATAATAATGACAACAAAAATAGTAATACCACTACTACTTATAATAATAAATAATACATTTTCAATATTTATATTACAATTGTAATACTTCTTATTTTGTTTAATATTTTCAGTCAGTAATAAAAATAATAATGATAATTAAAAATATTAATGAAACTTATGTTTTGCTGTAAACCTTAAAAGAATCTAGTAATTAAGAAAAACAGTAATAGTAACTAACAGTAACTAACTAATTAGGAATTAATATTTCTTTTCAATGTTAAACCATCATGTTTTTATTTTGGTGAAAAACTTGATGGTTGGTTGGTGCATGATGCGTTCCCAAATACACATTAAGTGACCCAAACCCACAACACTTGCAGAGATGAGTTTGTGTGGAGCAGCATTTCATTTTACTCTGAAAACATCAGATTGTGAGCTGTTCACATGTACTGTACATGAACACTGTGCTCTGAAACGAAGAGCACATATATTTAATTCAATAGCAGCCTTTGGATTTTAATAATCACAATATTGACCCTTACTTTATTTTCTTAATATGTCTCTGGTCTTCGCGTGAATAATGAATCGGTGGCATACAAAAATACCCAAGTCATCAGAATGATATCTCTTCTTTTTTTTTTTTTTAAATTTTCAAAACCAGTGCCAATCATTTCAGGGGTCGTCTCTAGGCAGAATTTATCATGCCAGCATTATCATAAAAGTGCTCTTCAATGGAACCTGTTTTCGTCAGGACAGTTCAAGACCTTAGTGATTTATAAGGGCTGGATGTGTGTTTGTGTGACAGACTCTAGCTCCTCCTCCACCTCTCTCTACATTACTGGGATAACTGGAGGTACTGGGTAAAAAAAGAGAGGCAAACACACAGGTCACAAGCGATTCTGTACTACAATGTGCTGCCAGAGGTCACGTTCAACGATCTGCATATTTCAGCTGGTTTGAGCAGAAAATTGTCATTTGTTTTTTTTTTCTGCTAAACCTCAGGCCTGAGGGATGACAAGACCCTCATCAAATGCTCCTGCCCCTTCAGATCTGTGAAAGCATCACTACGTCTCATCATCCTGGCTGTTCATTTTATCTTCCTGCCTCCTCATTCATTGTTCATGCAATACTGATTCCCAGAGGGGATTTACATTACCTCTAAATTCAATCCCATATCTGAAACTGTGAAATTCAAAAGTCGACAAACAGGTAGTTTAAACTAAAGAGATGGTCAAACATGGGTTGCTATGCTCTTACACACACAAAGCACCCATGCACTGTCCAAACTCAAATTAAAGCAACTATTTCTGCACATAAACAATGTGCGTGTGTCTCTTGCTAAACCAGCCTATTTTTCCGGCTCTTACGAAGAATGACGCAGTAATAATAAATAATAATATGTGGATATGAAAGAGAACATCATAGTAGAGATGGAAAGTCATTTTCCTTTTATTAGGCCTGAGAGAATCATTATTTTAAACTGGTTCTTTGAATTTCTAGAGTAGATTAATTTATTACATGTGCAAAAACATTTCAACAAAGCCATATATCTTACCACATATTGGTCTTTATTATGTTCTTCTATTTGAATGTTTTATTAACCACAGTATTATATTAATCAATTTAGTTATTAGTTTGATGCAGCCCATGACCACTGACCTCATGAAATAGTATATTTTAGCTCATAAAAGTTATAAAAAAAAATATATATATATATATATATATATATATATATATATATATATATATATATATATATATATATATATATATATATATATATATATATATAATTTGAATTTGCAGTATAAAATCTTACAATTTGAATTTAAAGGGATAGTTTACCCAAAAATTTTAATTCTGCCATTAATTACCCACCCTTATGTCGTTCCAAACCCTTCCACTTTTGTTCATCTTTGGAACACGAATGTTTTTGATAGACTGCTCCATAGACAGCTACACAACTGAAACTGATGCTTCAAAAAGCTCATAAAGAGATTCTAAAACTAATCCATAGAACATAAACAGAAGCTCAAACCAAACATGCTTGACATGCTTAAGCTGCAGTCGCAGTTTTTCCTCTTTGTCGCCATCTCTGTTTGAAATCTGCAATTGCAGTAATTCGTGGAATTATCAACTTTATATGAGCTGTACTTCGATACTGCACAGCAAGGATGAACACAATGTTTTGCTGTAACTGCAATGTGACTAAGACATTGCAGTAAATAACACTGATTAAATCTAACAATGGCTTATCAAATCATGCAAAACCGTACAAATTATACTTTGTTCTCAAATCTGTTAATGTTAACAACTGTCAGCATTGCGTGACTGCATGTAATGTCCTTCTGATATGTATCCTTGTTTTCGCATGGGTCCGGTTGCAGTCTCTTTTTCTGTAGCCACTCCGAAGTCCGAACAAAGTCTTTTGCATTTTACAGCGGGTGAATCTGTTGTCACTGGTGATTGTCGTTTGAACCTTTCTGGATCCGCCATCAAATTGATAAGTTTAATTATATCAAGTGCTGTGAGAAAAGGCTATAGATCTCCACCTCCAGCATCCTCACACTCAATATAGTCTACCAACCTTTATGTTTACAGATGTGTGTACAGATGTGACTAGCCGAGACTCCTTCTGTATGTGTAAAGATGTGATGTAATGACGCAAAGACGTGACCCCCCCCCCCCAAAAAAAAAAATACGGACTACCGCTTTAATTTGTTTTTAATTTGTTCTCGCAATTCAGTTTACCATAACTGATGTGTACGATTATATGTGAATAAAAGCCTAAATTCAGCCTGTTCATCATATAAAGCGATCGTTTTAGACATTTTATTATTAAACCGCTCAATTTTCACTTTTAGTTTTAGGTGAGCTAGCCCTTTAATTGCACATCTTGCCAAAAAATGCTTGAATAAAATGCCATTATCGAATGTAACTGATGTATTACGACTTATGTCATTATAGTATTACTAATGACAAACAGTCAAGTCGCAAACATATTTCCAGAACGTTTTATTTGTTGATATTTTTGCCATCCGGTTACTGATGTACTGATGAAAAAAAATAACTTCAGTTCAGATAAAGCATTCATGTTATTAAAGTAACTATGTCAAATACAACCCAGTTTTACATTTGAACATGAAAAATCAGCTTGTGAGGCACTGCACTAACTTAATCAACATTTTATGCATCTGCGGTGCGTGAGTTGTTTTGAACTCATATTAAGGGTCTGAGAGTGATGGTCAGGTCAGCGGATCTCTTGGCAGGACTTGCTTGTATCTATCTCCTCCCTCTGTGACAGCACGTTTATCGGGGCACCACCACGCCTCGAGTCTGCTGTCGGTTTGCTCTCCCAACCCAAAAATATCACCATGCAATCTTCTAGCAGGACAGTTCCACACATGCACAATCGTTAACCGCGCTGAATACTCACTTGCCCAGCTCCTCGTACAGCTGATATTCATCCGTGAAGCGCGTACATGTAGTCGTGGCCATGCTCTTCCCGTCACGGACTCGGACACGCTTTAAAAATTAAAAATGTCCTAGCATTGGCGAGCTAGAGCGTCCGGGATATTCACCTCGATATTGCGCTCAAAAAAAGCCTGATATGCTCTTGAAATGACAGGTTAATGGTATGTTGGGTAGCGTGTACTTCTGACAGCGGGCGTCCTCACCCCCGGCGCTTTGCTCTCAATCGCCTGCCTTCAAATAGACTGCGAGAGCGCGCTGACAGCTGACTCACTCTCGCCACCTGTCGGCGGACAGCAGAACTGGCGTGCGTGGGCGCGCTGCTGGTTTACTGTTATTGTAACTCCAAATAGGGACAAACCATGA
Organism: Hybognathus amarus; assembly: GCA_030378365.1. NCBI lineage: Eukaryota > Metazoa > Chordata > Actinopteri > Cypriniformes > Leuciscidae > Hybognathus > Hybognathus amarus. Next base: position 184,765 of record JAQIUQ010002014.1, on the reverse strand, counting down.
GGGGGGCTATTTGTATTTCTATGTAGCTCTTACGTAATCGTGAACGCGTCCTGTAAAGAAAAAGAAACACTGACTCAAAAAGGCACCGAAGATAGACGAAAATAAAATATTAAATACATACAAACAAACGTAGGCCTATTTAGCGTTTCGAAATACGTTTATAAACACTGTATATTATTGTTTTAATTGTATTTTATTTATTCTGCAGTAGCCTAATTTGTGAAGCACTTTGAGCTTTATTGTGTAAGGCACTTTACAAATAAAACGTAATATTATTATTAATCTGATTAAATGCTGTCTTTTGCATGCGCAAGGATACATGTAAATGCTTTTTCCACAAGGTATTATTTTGAATGGGTGTTGACTGACAAGATGACCTTTCAGATGTGAGTGGCAATAAACAAAGTAATCATCTTGTGCCTTCAATTTTACTATTATTATTATTAAAACGGTCAAACGCATTAGAAATTTTGTTTTGGCTTATGGTTCCATCATGTTTACCCATCTCACATGCTCATTTGGATGTATGCGGTGTACTTTCAGATCATTAGATAAAGAACATGGACACCCACTCTATATTTCATATTCAGCTTAATGTCAACATCATTAACCCCAATTTATACTAATTAGATTTGGTATCTGACTCATTATGAGTGTTTTTAGCTCCTTTTCAGCTCTCTGTGGAGGAGGAGCAGATATTCACAAGAACATACATTGGAAAGAAGATCAATGCTAAAGAGATTCAGCCGAGAATTGATTGGTGCTAAGCACAAATTTACACTTATTAATTCTTTGGGGATAAAAGTTTTTTCAAAACACAAATAAATGATTAAACTGTAATCTAGAAAATACTGGAGTTGAATACGTTTCAACAGGGTAGCACGTGTTCTACGACAGCTCTGCATTAATCCAAATAATATTACAGTCAGGTATTTTAATAATCTTTATTATTTGGAAATTAACAGAGTTTTGATTACAATTTATTTTTCAGTATTGTTGATCTGTGTTATTCGAGGTCAAAATGCCAGCCAAATGTCGTAAAGATGCAAATTATTTTAAATCTAGCGGGTTTGGTTTCCCGCGTCTATGTCTATTGGTCGCAAATACAATGACTGCTAGTGATCATTCTGTCTGACCAATCAGTGATCTGCAGTGTTTCACGTCACATTTTCAGTACCAGTATGGTACGCTTGGAACCTCAACAGACCAGGTACCATTTAAAGCAAGTTGAAAGTGAGCTGCACTATACCAATACCATTCAGTGGAATTGGACGCCATAGGTGAATCCAAAGCTGAACCAAGCTGTATCCGTATACTATGCAGTGGAAAAGCACCAGAGTCTGTCTCGTGTCGAACCTGTACCATACCATGCAGTGAAAAGCGCCAAAAGACAGCAGTTTTGGGAATATCCCAGGGATCTCCAAACAGGGAATTGAGACAGAGCCTCCAGCAGTGGTCCCATTCAGGGACCGTTCTTCTGATGACTGCAAAGAGTGACGAGCACCCTTCATAAATCTGCAGTTAGAGGATGCTGCCCAACCATTGAGCCCCCAAAACCTACATGACAAGCAGAAATCGATGCCATGTAGACCTTAATCATGGAAAAGGACTTGCCCATTCATAAGGTCTTGAAGGAAACACAAAACATCAGGAACTGCACACTGATATGATGTGAGACCATTCCCAACACACCACCCTTCAAACACTTGTCACTTACAGGCCATATAAGGGCCAAATAGAAATGGCCCTGGCTTTCTGTGTATTAGCAAACACACGGGGAAAGCCCTAGTGCTCTTAGGTTTGTCCTCTCATGGGCCAGGCCCAGAAGCCACCCTGTCCGGATGTGGCTGATAAATCTCCCTGTTCGCTTGTGACAATAGATTTGTACACTCTCAGAAAAAAGGTACAAAAGCTGTCACTGGGGCTGTACATTTTCATTTTACATTTTTTGTACCCAAAGGCTGCATATTGGTACCTTAGTTGTACATATTAGGACCTAAAATGGACATATTAGCTCCTGAAATTTACATATTAACACCTAAAAATGTATATATTAGCACCTAAAATGGACAAAAGTTTACCTTTTGAAAAGGTACAGCCCCAGTGACAGCTTTTGTACCTTTTTTTTGAGAGTGTACGGAGGGATGGGCCACGGCTAGCCATATAAGCAGAGGGATCATCTCCGTCAATCATGGTGCTTTGGGGCACCTGGGTGCTATCAGAATGAGAGAGAGGCCCTGATCCTCGCCTGGCCAGTGTGGGAATTGTCAGGGGAGGAAAAGCATACAGCAGTACTTTGAGTCATGGGTGGGCCAGTGCATCTATCCTGAGAGGCGCGTCCCTTGTCCTGATCAGTGTAAAGGAAGTAAAAAGGTATTATCGAGTTATGACTTGCTGCAATTCTTTAAAGCTACACTGTGTGATTTTTACCCCCATCTAGCGGTGAAAAGGTATATGACCATCCAGTGAATATTAGTTTCTGTTCCTCTCAATTCTGATTTAATTTTAACTCCTACGGTTGCCAATGTAGTCCAAGATTAACATGGCTTCCAGTTTGACCTCATCCATGAGTGTTAACTCAAACGTAAACGCGAAGGGCGAAGCTCTGAATTAACAGGTATGTCCCTCTTTGGCTAATGTACTTTCAAGATGGAGGGACAACATGGCGACTCTACATTGGAACCCCTTACACGCATAGATATGTATATAAAGGCTAGATGTGTCGTCCGCGCTGCTGGCCAATGGAGGTCGACGTCTGCACCTGGCGGCCATCTTGTCACAGGCAGCTCGCTCACTCGTAACATTGTGTTAATGGTACATGTACTATTTAAATAACCATAACTTGCTCAATTTTCTACCGATTTTCAAACGGTTTGGTTTGTTATAAACGTCAGAGATGTAGCTATGACACAGCATACTTATGAATAATAAGTGTATAAATAAATAATCATCCAGATAATTATAGCCTCGTTAATAACGTTTGTAAGAAACCAAACCGTTTGTAAATCCGTCAAGATTTCAACGAGATAAGAGTATTTGTGTTTGTGTTGACCACTCAGCTTACATCAGCTTACCTGTGACAAGATGGCCGCCGGTGATGATGATGGAAACTCTGGCGTAAAACATCTAGCCTTTATATACATATCTATGCTTACACGTACTGTATGTATTTTCAATGGGATATTATAAACTCACGAGAACACTTTATTACTTGAACTGTCAAGTATTGTCAAACAAAACGGAAGCTAGCTAGCGTCCCCATTCTTGTCAGTTATTAGCTGGAACACTGTTTGTTTATGTTTTGTGGTGTGGGTTGGCCCAGTTTGCTTTTGTGCCGTTTCTGGAGCCGGGAGTGTCTACAGAGTCCGCGTTTTTTAGTGTGTTCAGGGGACAGGAATCTAGCAGATAGTGAGGAGATGTTTGCTGAATGTGACAAAAAATGTTTTGGCCTCAAAAACGCGTGACATCGTTTAGAGCACCTTTAAGGAGGATTGGGAGAAAGAATTACGAGTGGATATTTCTGAGGAAACTTGGCATTAGAGTTTAAAAAGATATCAATGAACATTCTATCAGTTCCAGGCGCTGCCTTATTCAGTTTAAGCTCATTCACAGGGTAGACTGCATTATTCAAAAAAGAAACTGCATAGAATTTTGCTCTTTGTGACAAATGTAGTTCAGTAGATGCTGATTTGTCCCATAGTTTTGGTTTTGCTCCAAGATCTAGAGTTATTGGAATGGAATTTTTGATGTGTGCTTTCAGAAATGTTTACGGTGCGAATGCAGCTGGACCCGGCACTCATCATTCTGGGACTTTCTGAACATTTGCATCCATTTTCATAGCACACACTGCTTGCTTCTAGTTTAATTATAGCCAAGAAGTTACTCCTGTTGTTCTGGAAGAAAAAGGAGGTTACAGTCAGAGTTATGGCTGGCAGAGATGTTTTTTACTTTACATTTGGAACAAATTAGATACTGTTTGAAGGGAAAATTTGAGCAGTTTAGACAAATTCTGGGATTAATGCATCATTATTCTGCTTACCAAAGGCAGAATAATGCATCATGTGGATTAATGTCTCATTTTTTTAATGTAACATTTTGACATTTCTTCATCATGCCTTTTCAGATCAATGTAAACAGGTCAAGTCAGGTATGGGATGGTTTGTTTATGTTTTTTATTTTTAATTATTTTTTGTATTATTGGTAAAGAGACATCTGTAAGATTGGAAATGTATCCTTTTTTAACGGTCTTCCAATAAAACTTACTTGACCCCCTCCCAAAAAAAAAAACTGTAATGTTAGGATCACATGCTGATGGCCCATTGAAAAATATCAGTGACATTATCAAAAATTAAATACCGAGCAGCAACAAAACCCAAAATTCAATGAATATATTATTGCTTAAAATATTCATATGTACATTCTAACACACCGCTTAGTTGGGAAAATTCATGAATTCAATTCAGAGTGCAAAATTCATGACTCAAGAGCAAATATTAAATTTATAAATAATAAATATAAATAATAAACCACGCTTAAATACAGAATAATTAATCACTGAGTCTTTGATAGGGGTTCAAACAGTATTCAGTCCTTCTGAGCCCTTGAAAATTAAAGGACTAGTCTTAGTATTCGCCGTTCTCTTGGTCATATTGATTGTGACTTTACTACACTCAAAAAATGTAGGTATTTCAGAGGTAAATGTTTGAAGACACAATTCATGTTTCTCATTGATTTAAGAATGGCAGCAATGGCTAGGTAAAGGATAGTAGTGGAGCTGAACTGTCACAAAATGTGTTACAAATATTCAAGACAGCATTGGCCAAAAGAAGAGACGGTCAAACAATAAGACGCAATGCATTGACATGAAGATGAAAAAGAAAATCGGCGTATGAAGCTCCACCGTTAGGACTCTTGTCCTCCACCAGGAGGCCGCTGCAGAGACTCCTCCTCACAGCCCTCGGCGCACCAATTTCAGCTGAACAGAAAAAGAACACACGTTATATAAATCAAACTATATATATATATATATGTGTATATATATATATATATATATATATATATATATATATATATATATATATATAAACTATATACAACTATATAAATCAACTATGAACACAATTAAAGGGTTAGTTCACCCAAAAATGGAAATTCTGTCAGTATTTCTCACCCTCATGTTGTTCCAAACCTCGATGTGTTTATTTGTTCTGCTGAACACAAAGGAAGATATTTAGAAGAATGTTTTAATCAAACAGATCTCATTCCCCATTGACTACCATAGTATGTATTTTTCCTACTAAGGTAGTCAATGGGGAATGAGATTTGTTTGATTAAAACATTCTTCCAAATATCTTCCTTTGTGTTCAGCAGAACAAATAAACACATAGAGGTTTGGAACAACATGAGGGTGAGTAAATACTGACAGAATTTTCATTTTTGGTGAACTAACCCTTTAAACATACAGTATTTCAATGCCACAATTGAAAGTGTAAGGAACACTCTCAGAAAAAAAGGTACAAAACCTGTCACTGGGGCTGTACCTTTTCAAAAGGTACACTTTTGTCCATTTCAGTTACTAATATGTACATTTTATGTGCTAATATGTACATTTCAGGTGCGAATATGTCAATTTTAGGTGCTAATGTCCATTTCAGGTGCTAATATGTACATTTTAGGTGGTAATATGTACATTTTAGGTGCTAATATGTCAATTTCAGGTGCTAATATGTACATTTTAAGTGTTAATATGTACATTTTAGGTCTTAATATGTACATTTTAAGTGTTAATATGTCCATTTTAGGTGTTATGTCCATTTTAGGTCCTAATATGTACATTTTAGGTGCAGATGTCCATTTCATGAGCTAAATGTACATTTCAGGTGTTAATATGTCCATTTTAGGTCCTAATATGTACATTTTAGGTGCAAATGTCCATTTCATGTGCTAATATGTACATTTCAGGTGCTAATATGTCAATTTTAGGTCCTAATATGTCAATTTTAGGTGCAAATATGTCCATTTCATGAGCTAATATGTACATTTTAGGTGCTAATATGACTATTTCATGAGCTAATATGTACATTTTAGGTGCTAATATGTCCATTTTAGGTGTTAATATGTCCATTTTAGGTGCTAATATGTACCACTAAGGTACCAATATGCAGCCTTTGGGTACAAAAGTGTACCTTTTGAAAGGTACAGCCCCAGTGACAGCTTTTGTACCTTTTTTTCTGAGAGTGAAGAACTGTTCAGGCCTACTGTGGTTTTGCCGATTTTTTAGTCGCAATAAGTTAATTCTGTGTCAACATCCTGTCAGTTTCTGAAAGAAACATTCTGCAAATGAGTGGTGAGTCATTCACCTGGAGAGTAACAGCTGCTGAAGACTGCAGAGTGCATATGAGAGCTCTGGTGGTGATGGAGAGGGAGTTCTCAAGCACTGGAAGATTGATCTACAGAGAACATACGGCACACACACATGTACAACACTAAAGTGAAGTCAAAGCACTCAAAATCACTAGTGTGTCCTATCGGTGAGACATGCTGTACTCCACCTAAAACCTAAAACCTTTAAACTTTTCACTAATTCTTGTTAAATTATTACACAACAAACTTTACTTTACAATAAGGTTCATTAGTTCACATTAGTTACTAATGATAACAATGAGAAATACATTTCTTACAGTATCTTTGTAAATGTTATTTAATAAAAAATCCAGCTGGTCATTGTTGGCTCATATTGGTTGAAAGTGTTACCGATTTTTTTTTCTATATAACTCAAATTAATCAAGATGATATATGTTGAAGAGTTCAGATGCAAAAGCCTCTAAATGCCATTTGAAATTTTCTTCTAAAATGATAATTTTTTATCAAGCTTGTATATTAAAGTTCTGTACATTTCCCTTAAATGGCAATGAAGATTACCTATTAATTGTCATTTAAGTGAAATTACTGAACTTAAATATACAAGCTTGATAAAAGTGGTTCACTTTAAAGAAAATGCAAATGGCATTTAGAGGCTTTTGCATCTGAACTTCTTCATTTTAACTCAGAAAATCTGTCACTCAAAGTGAACTATATTAAGTGAACTGATTTTCACTTAAAATCAGCAAAACCAACATTACACACAACAGTGTAAAAGTTTAGTGCCAGTAAGAGATATAGTTTTTAAAAGGTTAATAATACTTTTATTCAGCAAGGATGCATTTAATTCATCAAAAGTGAAAATAAATACATTTACTATAATGCTTCAAAAGATGCTGTTCTTTTGAACTTTCTATTCATAAAAAAATTCTGAAAAAAATGTATACCGTTTTCAAAACTGATAAATGATAAGAATGTTCCTTGAGCAGCAAATCGGCATATTATAATGATTTCTGAAGGATCATGTGACACTGAAGACTGGAGTCATGATGCTGAAATTCAGCTTTGCCATCACAGGAATAAATATCATTTTAAAATATATTAAAATACAATAAAAACTTGGTGCCAATAATAGCCTTTGTGATCAAGAAAGACTTCCCCCAGACGAATTGGTTAATTTCGATCCATTAGTCACATTGGATAAAGTGCTAAAAGAATAAATGACATTGTAAACGCCAACTCAACGTGTCCTTGTCTCACCTTTCCAGATGTGAGGTAGGAGAAGGAGCTGGTGTTGAAAAGCTGTAGAAGAGTATGAGGAGGCACACAGCTGCCCACCCAAATGAGCAGTGCCAGTGGGCAGTAGATCAAGATAAAGACCCCCTGGATCCAGACTAGAGACAGTGCAGCGCACGGCTTCCCCTGAATGATGGCATGTTGGCATTATCAGCAGAGACAGACTGCAGGGGTGAGAAGAGAAAACACAGAGACTTTGGCGTCATCATCATCCTTTGGGAGTGAAAGCATTAATATTTTAGGTGGAAGTTTGTTTTGGATATAAATTTGACATGGCTTTTCCTTGCTTTTTAAAGTTTGATATACTTCAGTAGACCTTTGCAAAACTTTTGACGGGTACAATATGCAGACTAACTTTCATGGCACAAAGCTCCCATTTCAGCCCAACAAGAGCATTTATTATAGAATTGTTCTACAAAAGTGCTCTAGTAGGTATAGTTTTAGTCTTGTTAGATAGATACTGAATATTAATCACACAAACACCTTTATTTAAACCTTTCTACACTTTGTAGTCCTACTCGAATTTTCGTCCAATGCGCAATGGGTTGTGGGCAAAATTAGACAAAATTTCTTTTTTGTAATGTTCTCTCAGCCATCTCTCCTTTCTACAGGCTCTTTCTTGCTTACTCTCTCTCCTCCACTATCATAAATGGACACACCCTCTACTGCTGATAGTGTGTTGTGGTGATCTAGTTTCAAAAGCGTTTCTCAGAAATGACTTAGATGACAGCAAAGGTAATTTAAAAGTACAAATGTACAATTAAATATTCAATATTAGCTATAAATCCAGTTGTGATCATACAGTATATTGATATGTTATACTGATAAATTGCAAGAAATCTATAATATCAATTAACATTAAAAATGTACTACTGTAATATATTGTGTATAACCAATTAAAACTGTCTTTGGTGCCAGAAATGTTAACATAATAAGCAAGAAATGCTATAAATAGAGAAAGAGGGAGAGAGTACAGTGGATTTATTGATTTATTGCTAGTGCCGTGAAGAGTGTGACATCTCATCTCTAAATCCTGCATGTGTATAACGATCCAACTGGGAATTACAAATTCTTACAGACAAGGAAACAGTCTCATTTCACTGACTAATTTGGATGAACAGAATGTTCTATATGTCTGTCTCCTCACCAAAGGCAGAGATAAGTGGGTAAGAATGACCGATAAGCAGTGCTCCGTGTGTCCATGGAGAAATGAGGCTACGCAGTTGTAGACGCTGATGTACAGTGCTACGCAGTCCAGGCAGCAGCACTTCACTCTTGCGCAGACTGTTAATGTAGGCAGGTACGGCTTTCAGAAACTGAGGAATCACCAGCTGACAGAAAAAAAGACACACAGAGAGATGAGAATGACATTCAAGACTCTGACATTATTCAAATGAAATAGGATTCACTTAGAATGGCTTCTCAGTAATATTGTCTGTGCCTTCACCAGTAATAAGGCTAATCAATGGTAAAGTTAATTGAGATATAAAAGTATAGAAGACTGTCATCTCCTAAACACAAAAAAAATCTTGAAGAAGACTTCACAGGACTTAAAATATCTGATGGTGACCATTCGCATAAGCAAACATTCCAAAAATTGGAATGAATTGGAATGAAAACAGCAGGAGCTTTTTTTTATTATTATTGGTAACATGTATCATGGTTTAATATATGGCACAAGATACTCAATCTGAAAGTGTATGATAGATCTCTAGAGATTTGTTGGTCCAGTAACTTATGAAACAGATAATTTGTGAAATATGTGAATTACTAACCTGTCCTGGGGACACAGAGGAAGTGCAGCTGTGTTTCCTGAAAGCAAGCCAGCATCTCAGTAACCTCCGTCTGTAACTCCTCCCGCAGGGACTGCAGTGGAATCTCCAGTGCTAACGAATACACTGACTCACACACACATTGACAAAGTAAAGTTAAGCCAAATTCAATTAGAATCAAGAAGACTGGGCTTTGTGAAAATAAAACCTGATTACACATGGCTAATTTATCTATAAAGTGCATTTCTATACAATATTCATGTATTATGTATCATTTATACACTACTGTTCAAAATTTTGGGGTTAGTAAGATTTGTAATGTTTCATTTGATCAAAAAAAATACAGTAAAAAATATAACATTGTGAAATATTTTAAGGATAAAAAAAAAACGATTACATTTTTATATATTTAAAAAATTTAATTTATTCCTGTTAAGTCAAAGCTGAATTTTCAGCATCATTACTCTAGTCTTCAGTGTCACATGATCCTTCAGAAATCATTATCATTATGCTGATTTGCAGCTCAAAAAACATTTATTATTATCAATATTGAACGCAGTTGTGCTGCTTAACATTTTTGTAAAAACTGATTTGAAATTTTTTTCCAGGATTTTTTTGATGAACAAAGTTTGAATTTTTTTATCTTAATTAAAAATCTTTTGTAACATCATAAATGCCTTTTTGTTACAACTTTCAATTTAATGCATCCTTGCTGAATAAAAGTATTATTTCTTTACAAAAAATGTGAACAATATGATATTACATATTATATAAAGTAGGTAAATAGATTTTAAAAGACCCCTGTGGTGAAAATCATATTTTTAATGTTGTTTATATGTGCTGTTTTTAATACGCTTTAAGACAAACCATGTGTAAATTCATAAGTCAGCACCATTGCTGAGTATTTTCTCCATAAAACAAGGTTTGAAATCCCTGGAGTCTTATGTCACAAACTACCTTGTAAAAAATCGTGGAGTCTCAAAGCAGTAGAGTCTCAAGAGAATCCAGATTATCCCGGTTTATTATTCTGATGAAATGGAAATTGGGTACTTTAAGCAATGTAGCTGGGAAATTATGTATATTATGGTGTTATGATGAACTATATGCCTTTCATGAGTTGTTCAAAGCATTTCTAAGGATACTGACTTAGTTTGTGTAACATTAGCAACACATTATTAGCTGTCATATAACAGTCAAGCAAATGGCTAATCATATTATTTACTGTTATGTGTCCAACATTGTAAAGAGCGATACCATTGCGCAGCATTTACTACAGTAACTTGACTGAAGTTGACCGAGTAGATCTCTGAGCTGGTGTGTGTGAGTGGAGGTGGGACTAATTTGCATATTTGATCTGCCTATATTAAATGAAGCAAGGATGTAGAGTTACACTCAAGCTATTTTAAGGCATGAATAAATTTTTTTTCACTGGAAAAAACATTTAAATATAGGTGAGTTTTAAAGGATAATATGATTGACTACAGGGGACTTGAATATTTTAGGCAGATTAGTCATAGCAAACACTGTTTTTATACTTTTCTTGCAGTAGAATGTGAGGAGCGTCTCAGCTTGGGTGCTTCTAAAGGTATCCAGCAGTTGATGGGAAGCGGACAGAATTACGGTGTGTATCCGAGTCCTGTTCTCTCCAGAGGAATTAATGTATGACAGCACAAACTACACCAGCAGATGAAAAGGAAGTCAAACAAATGAATAAAAATGAATATAACAGTTGAACAACACACCAAATTATTCATAATATCCACAACTCTCAGATAAGTATAAAATATTAAGGGTGTTTTCATACTTGGTCCTTTTCAGGGGTCTCTTACACAGTTTAGAAGCTGTTGAAGTGTACGTTGTGAATTAATAATTTTATTCATTTTTGATTAGTGAATTTGTACAGAGGCATCTGATGATCAAACTAGAAACTACATTGGAATTCGCGAATGGAAAAATCAAGGGAGCCCGAAGTGATTTGTGATCACAATGGACTTTTTAGCCAATCGGACCGTTATCTGAAAGCAAACTGTATTGAGACCACCTACCGAGATGGTCTCGGTTCGGTTTTAAGGGGTCTGAGATTGTTTGCAGTGTTCTCATATGGGCCAAAAATCACTCGAACTGCACTAGGACTAAAAATGGCCAAGGGTGAAAACACCATTTGATCTATCCAATGACATTCCATCAATCCAACCTGTATGGCTACACCCCTTGTTTCATCCAAAGATTTGTTGTGAGTGAACTCAAATGCCAGAGCTGAGCGGTAATCAAACGCTGCTATGGAAACACAGCAGGAGTCGGGACCGCGATGATGGAGCCATAGCAACCAGATATGCGCATCTCTGCAGAGAAATAGCGATTGAGATGTTAATAGACCCACCAGCTATTTATGAATAACATCTGGAATTCATGCACTTGTGACTATCAAGTATTCAAATGATTGGATACTGTGTAATGTTTTATATAGACTCTGACCCATATATGTACAGTATGCTCTATGTCTAATTTTATATTGATTGCATTAAAAAAACTTATTTTGGAGCAAAACAGTCTAAATTACATTTAGTTGGTTAGCCAATTTAGCCACACAGTTCCTCTCTGTCTTGGAATCTGGGTATCTAGATTCTATTATATTGGCCCTTTGGTTACCTTTACTGATAAAAACTCTGAGTTGAACTTTGAAGGCCATCTGCATGTTCACACATCTGCTCAGATCAGTTCGGAAACGTTCCTTTTCCATCTCTGACTGCAAAAGAAAAGTACACAGAAAGATTTATGAAAAAACACAGTTTTGTTCACACTGCATTAAATACGGTTGTCACTACTATTCTGATTGATTATTCGGGTTCTCTTCACACAGTTAAGACATTTACAGGAGTGCCAACTGCATTCTGACCAAGTAAAATCCAGGTGGTGATAACTGTAAATACAGTGTACAATCTGCATAGTGTACAGAACCAAACTGTTGTAAGAGATACTAAAAAGTTACAGAAATAGAGGTACACTTACACAACCGTTTATAAAGTTATTCATTTTATCAAGAAATTAATACTTTTATTCAGACAGGATGCATTACATTGATCAGTGAAGAGATTTATGAACTTTCTATTCATCCTTTGAAAAGAAATCATGTTATCATGGTTTCCAAAAAAATATTAAGCAGCACAACTGTTTTCAACATTAATGATAAGAAGAAATGTTTCTTTCTTTCTTTCTTTCTAAAAAGTTTTTTTTTTACTGCATTTTAATAAATTTAGCCTTGGAATTAATCTTTATTCCATTCGTGCATATAATTATGATTTCAAGGATTCACTTTCACATTTAAATGTGAAAGTCAAAAGTCAAAAGTACATACTGTAAATGTTTTAAGAAAAAGAAAATGTAAAAAAGAAATAGAAATGTAAAAATATCGAGAGTATAATACTGTGTACTATACACTATATACAGTATAAAAAATACTAAAATGAAAGATAACTAGGATTTCTGTAGCAAAGAGCTTCATGAATCATTTCCAGTGCATTTTAAAGGGGTGATGAACTGAGAAATCAAATTTTCCTTGAGCTTTTGACATCTAAGAGGTCATCATATTATAAGAATATCCTGTAAGTTTCAGAACTGAAAACGTCCTTGTTAGTCCAATAAAAGCTTTTATTGACACCAGCCTCAACAAACGACTCGTTTTTAAAAGTGGGAAATATGACTCCCGAGACACAGCACGATGGGAGGCAACCGACCATGGGGCCGTGGCATCTGGAAGAAACTCTCCCGGACGCGCAGAGGCTGGCCGTACACCAACTCGGCCGATGAGGCTTGAAGATCCTCTTTGGGGGCAGAGCGAAGGCCAAGCATAACCCATGGGAGGCGGTCAGCCCAGTCGCTACCCGTGAGGCTGGCCCTGAGCGCGGCCTTCATGTCCCGATGAAACCGCTCGCAAAGTCCGTTGCTCTGCGGGTTATAGGCTGTGGTACGGTGGACCTTCACTCCCAGGACTTCGCGGACCGCAGTCCAAAGCTCCGACGTGAACTGCGGACCACGGTCCGAAGGAGAGGTCGGACGGCGTGCCGAAACGGGCCACCCAAGCCATAATGAACGCCCGTGCCACCTCAGCTGATGTAATGGAGGCCAGGGGCACCGCTTCCGGCCACCTGGTGGTCCTGTCCACCATGGTGAGGAGGTAGGAGTAACCACGGGAGGGGGGAAGTGGGCCCACCAGGTCCACATGCACATGATCAAAACGTCTCTCTGGCACTTTGAAGGGTGCCAAAGGGGCCTTGGTATGACGAGTCACCTTTGCGCGCTGGCATGCCACACAGGAAGCAGCCCAAGCCCTGACGTCTCTCCGCAGGCCCGGCCAGACGAACTTGGCCCCCACCAGCTTGGTTGAGGCCTTCACCCCTGGGTGGGAAAGACAGTGTATAGCGTCAAACACCTTACGCCTCCAGCCAGCAGGTACCATGGGGTCGCGGTTGGCCAGTGGAGACGTCACAGAGGAGTGTAGAGTTGGCAGTGTCAAACACCACATCCTCCATGAGCAGCGCCGTGGGAGCCGTCCTGTAGGCTTGCACCTCAGAGTCCGCGGTTTGATCCTCAGCCATAGCTGCGTAGTCAAGGCCCAAGTGGACGGCACCAATGATCGCCCGGGAGAGGCAGTCGGCCACGAAGTTGTCCTTGCCGGCCACATGCTGAATGTCAGTGGTATATTCAGATATGGCAGAGAGCTGACGCTGCTGGCGACCAGACCATGGCTCCGAAGACTTGGCCATAGCAAACGTCAGCGGCTTGTGGTCAACGAAAGCCGTGAACCGCCGGCCCTCCAACAGGAAACGGAAATGACGGGTGGCGAGGAAAAGACCCAGGAGCTCCCTGTCAAAGGTGCTATATTTCCTCTCGTTGTCCCGAAGCTTCCTGCTGAAAAAGGCCAGCGGCTGCCAGGCTCCGCCCACCCACTGCTCACACACAGCCCCAACGGCGTAGTCCGAGGCGTCCGTAGTCAGAGCCACTGGGGCGGTGGGAGATGGGTGCGCTAGCAGAGCAGCGTTGGCCAACGCAGTTTTGGCAGCATCAAAAGCACCAGTCATCTCTGGAGACCAATCCAACACGTCCGCCGCCCGCCCACCCCGCAAGGCATCGTACAATGGTCGCATGAGCTGAGCCGCATGGGGGAGGAAACGGTTGTAGAAGTTCACCATGCCCAGAAACTCCTGCAGGGACTTTACAGTGCGTGGGCGTTGGAAATTGGCGACGGCGTCCACCTTGGCCTGGAGGGGAACGGCCCCCTGCGGTGTGACGTGATGGCCGAGGAAAGTGATGGATGACCGGCCAAACTCACACTTGGCCGGGTTGATGATGAGACCATGCTCACTGAGCCTGCCGAACAGCTGCTGGAGATGCGTCAGGTGGTCGTCTGCGGACGCGCTGGCCACAAGAATGTCGTCCAAGTAGACGAACAGAAACGGCATGTCTCTCAGCACAGAGTCCATCAGGCGCTGAAACGTTTGCGCTGCCCCTTTAAGGCCGAAAGGCATTCGTAGGAATTCGAAAAGGCCAAAGGGTGTAATGACCGCTGTCTTGGGGACATCCTGCGGGTGGACCGGCACCTGGTGGTAACCGCGCACCAGGTCCACTTTTGAGAATATGGTGGCGCCGGCGAGGTGGGCGGAGAGTCCTGTATGTGAGGCACAGGGTACCGGTCGGGGGTTGTAGCGTTGTTCAGGCGACGGAAATCACCACAGGGACGCCAACTGCCATCAGCCTTTGTAACCATGTGCAGGGGGGAAGCCCATGGGCTGTTGGAGCGGCGCACAATGCCAAGGTGCTCCATAGTGGCAAACTCCTCCTTGGCGATTGCGAGCTTGGCAGAGTCGAGGCGCCGAGCTCGTGCATAGACTGGTGGGCCCACCGTGGTGATGTAGTGCTCCACACCGTGCTTAGCCACTGCCGATGAAAACGTGGGTGTAGTGATGTCAGGGAACTCAGCAAGAAGGCGTTGATACAGGTCCCCTGTGGCTAACGTGTTCGACAGACAAAGCGCCCCCGTCCCCCCAGCGTACAGGGGTATGAAGCAAAAGAGAGGGCGTCGATCAGGCGGTGGTTTGTAACATCCACCAACAGCCTGTAAGCACAGAGGAAATCCGCTCCTCAGGAGCGACGTAGACACGGCGGCCATGACGAAATCCCAGCCGAAACGCCGTCCGCGAAACACACTTCCACATACCTTGTGCCATAGGTACGAATGGGCGTGCCGTTAGCGGCGTCCATCGGGGGGCCATACCCGCCAGCCATGGTGTCCACCAGTTTCGCCGGCAGGATGCTACGCTGAGCCCCCGAATCGACCAGCAGCCGCCGGCCAGACAATGTGTCAGTGATAAATAACAGCTTGCAGTCACGGCCAGCACCCATAGCTGCTAATGAGCGCCGGCCCTGGCTTTTCCCTGGGCTACAAAACTGCAAGGCTGGCGACACTGTTTGGCCTTGGCCCCAAACCTTGAATGATAATAGCACCACCCGTCTTCACGCTGTCGGCGGGCCGTCACTGCAGCCGCGGTGTCCGGGTCGTCCGCGCGGGTGTAAGCGGAACGGCCGTGTGCAGGGCGGGAAGCAGTGCGTTGACAAACTGTTGTCGGTTGGCGAGAAAAATCCTATCTGCCTCCACAGCAAGCGCTCGGTAGTCTCTGGAGGAAGGGAGGGCGGAGCTGGCCAGTGCGGTGCGCACGGGTGCTGGAAGCTGCCGCAGGAATATGTGGGCGAAGAGGAACGCGGGATCCGCCGCGCCCAGCACCGCTAGCATCCTCTCCATTAACTCGGACGGCTTACTGTCGCCAAGGCCGTTTAGGGACAGCAGGCGATCTGCCTTCTCTAGCTCCGACAGTTCAAAAAGGCTCAACAGGAATGTTTTGAGCGCGTCGTATTTGCCGTCAGCTGGCGGAGCCTCCAATAGCGCCATAGCCCTAGCTGTTGTCGAGGCATCTAAGGCCGCTACCACATGGAAATATTTTGTAACGTCCTGTGTTATTCCCCTCAGCTGGAACTGTGCCTCGATGTGTTGAAACCAAGGCCGCGGATTATGCTGCCAAAAGTCCGGTAACTTGATGGTGGCCGCGTGTATAGCGCCGACATTAGCCGCGCTGCTAACAGCATCTGGCGCCGCAGCAGCAGCATTTTCGCCACCGTCGTTGTGTGACATAATTCAGCCGTATCCAACTCGCGTCGGGAGTCACCAATGTAGAGTGCAAAAAGTCGTAGACGAGACGGGAATGCGTCGGTCAACTTTACTCTCCACTTTAATAAACCAGAACTGTACAGCAGTGAGATCGACACAACAACGTTAACACGGAAACCCTCTCTCTTAAAGGTATGTTCCCTTGGTGAATGTCTCAGTGTTATTTGTGGGTCACCACAACGTCAAAGTTGTTAAAACACCACCCCCGCAGAAGAAGATCAACGCCTGCTTCAACACGGCTGGTTTAGCCCTGCCCACCGATTCGCGCATTACACGCATAGCTAAGTAGCCTAACATACATGCCTACCTCGTGATGACAAAACTGAGCAATACAGAATATTGTGCAGTGCCTGGTTGTGGAAGACAGTCGCTGCATAAGCTTCCTCTGGATTCCAATTGGACTGCATGGGTAAACTTTATTTTTAATGACGTTCCAGCTGATGAGATTAAAACATCGTCATCTGTTCGCTTCATTTCACTGAGGATTGTTTTGTAAACAAGACTGGATTACAGACCGATTAAGAGTAAAGAATGGTGCTGTGCCGTCTATATTGGATCTGACAGGAATTGTACAACACACGGACTCTTTGGTTCGAACATGTATGGGCGAATCCGGTTGCCATTTGACAACATTGGACATTTTCCCCACGTGCACCGACGGGTGAGTTTAACTCATTATAATATGCAAAACTGTTATCCACTCACAGCAGTGGGCGTTTACTTCCAAGTCTTTAGTCCGACACAGCCCATAAAAACCGACCATTTTTTTCAGGTAGGCTCATAACTTGGGAACAAAATAGCCTATTTCTTATTCATTTTGATGTTTTTGAATGCAAAAGCCAAGCGAACGTCATAAATTGACCTCAGACAACAATATAATAAAATTTAAAAAGCCAGTTCATGACCCCTTTAAATCTGTATTATCTGGTTACTTGTTATTTGGCAGACATTTCACATTCAATAATACAGTAAACTAACTGCACTAATTGTCCTCTTGGAGCAGTAAACTATGGAGCCCAGAAACCCAAGCGGCACACCTTCTTCCCGGTTATTGGTCTCTACAAAAACTTTGTATTAATAGCAGAAGATTTTTAACAAGTACCAACCATTATGACATTCCAGGCTAATTCTCGAGGCAGCCATTGGGTTGTTTGGAACATTCAAATCTGTGCAGCAGTTTTAGAGTAATTGGGCTCTAAGGTTTTCAGACAAGCTTCTTCTGACATAATAGGTCACAAGGGTGTAGTTGATGTCAACAAAGTGCACATGGCATTTATTACCTGTAGACTGTCATAGGAGATGAGCCCACCCCCTGTGAGAAAGGGAATGTGCCCCGGCCAAGCTCCGCCTACTTCTTGATGGGAGAACACAAACATGTGCACGCTGCAGCCTTGATTGACACACTCTTTAGCCAATGAAGTTCGAAGAATCGGAGTCCTTGGAAAATGGACTGATATGAAACCAAGAACAAGCCGAGAAAGAAAACACCATTTGATAAACCTCAAAACTAATGAGATGGACCAAAAATAATCGCATGTTCTTAAATTCACCTTCACTTTACTAGAGCTGAAAGAATCCAGAGGAGCTTTTCTGATTTGTGCCTTCAGAAAAAGGTGAGGAATGAAATATCAATAATTTGCCAGGAGACCCAGCAGCCTATTGAAATGAGAGATAAGAGATTAATAAAACAACATCTGCTGCACAAACATTGAATTTTTCAGCAAGGGCATGAGCATGTATTTAAGAATCATGTCAAGGCTCTTACCTGAAGAATCTTCAGGCCTGCAGAAACAGGAAGCTCTTGTGAACTGGATCTGTTTTCCGATTCAGGATTGAAAAGCACAATTTCCTGTAGAACTCTGTCCAAAAAGATCATTTGTATTACATTTTTGACTTTTGTATTAACATTACATTTTATTAGTAGAACAACTGCTTTGTGAAAACCTCTCAGCTATGTGTATGCAGTCTTTCAGTGGCACCAGAAGGCCCTCCACCACAGGAAGTTCAAGCTCCTCACAGTCAGTGATGACCATCATGTGGGGGCGGGACAGAGCTGGGCTCAGGTTATATAGATGGATCCGACTGTCATAGGTCATCAACCCCACTTGAAGATCTGATTGGTCAGTTTCATCAGGCCTTAGAACAAGACAAAATTCACATGCCATTTTATTCCCATAATGAGTTTAGATGTAAATTAAAAATGTAGGGAGGGACTAGATTTTAAACTACTGGACTAGATGGTGAACATTTTAAATGTTAATGTCCCTTACCTATTTAAAGCTTGCAATTGTGAACTAATTTGCTGACAAATGTGGTCTAGATGTCCCGTTCTCATTGCACTGGCAGAAATATCTATCGCCATCAGCAACACAGCAGCTTTACCCTGTTTAGAAGAGAAAATAATAAACTAAGAAAAAATCTGTCTGGATATGTCAGATAAAACTAAAATTTGTATGTGCATTAGAGCCCGAACCAATAAAAGATTTTGAAGGCCGATACCGATACAAATATTTTTGGGTTTTAAAATCCAATATTCCGATATATCGGCCGATATTGTGTTATTTATTTATTTTTCCGAAAACGCGCAACAAAACATTAACAAATTTCCCTAACATAGTTATTTGTACACTTGGGGTCGTTGTATTTCACACATGTGTAAAAGAAAAGCTAACTTTTATGCACAAGATACATTTGATATTTTTACTCTATGTCTAAATGTTCCCTCCTTCGCAAGTCTAACTTACATTTTACAATGCAGGGACTGTAACTAGAGATACGCTAGTTATAAATACAGTAATCATTACTTTATTTAGGCAGAAAAAGTTCATTGTGGTTTCCAAGCTCATTAATGTTAACGATAGCGGTCTTCCACTGATGATAGTGGCATAAGCTAGCTTTGTGGTTAGCTAGTCTATGATGTGACATAATTTAGCAATGGATAACGTCATATTGCAAATTGTAAAACATACATTTTCAATATAACAGGCAAGGAGATGATTGAAGCATGTTTCGTCCGTTTTTATTTTATTTTTGAAATATTCATTTATCGGCCATTATAACTGTCAATACCGATAGTTTGGAAAATGCCTAATATCGGCCGATAATATCGGCCGGCCTATATATCGGTCTTGGCTCTAATGTGCATTACTGTTTAAAAGTCTGAGGTCTGTAAGATATTTTTTATGCTCACGCAGGCTGCATTTGTTTATTAAAAAATACAATAAAAACAGTAATATTGTGAAATATTATCACAATTTAAAATAACTGCTTTGTTTTAGTATATTTTAAAATGTAATTTATTCCTATGATGGCAAAGCAGAATTCTCAGCATCATTACTCCAGTCTCAGCGTCACATGATCCTTCAGAAATCGTTCTAATACGCTGATTTGGTGCTCAGTCAATGCCGCAGTTGTGTAATATTTTGTAAGTCATGTTTTTGATGAAACCATAAGTTTTTTTTTCAGGAGTAATAAAAAGAACAGGATTCATTTCAAATAGAAATCTTTTGCAATGTTATAAATGCACAATTTAATACATTTGCCGAATAAATGTATATTTTTTTAAAACAAAAAAATCTTATTGACTGTATATTTTAGATAAAACATGATCATGCTTTGAACTAGTGGTTTGTATTAATCCTGACTATAACAAAATATCCTTTCCTTTGTGTGAGATCACAACAACATTCAAATACTGATGTGTAACAGAGCAAAAGCAGTCACATAGTACAATACAATAAGTTACAATTAAAGTAGAACGTAACAGAGAAGAAATAACAAATCCATTTCTGACCATTTGTTTCTCCAGGATCTCATATGAGCCAAGACTGAGCTCAGGTTTTTTTTCCCAGTCAACACGACGGCCCTGATTAGTGGGCTGATAGGACCGCCATGACACTATGAGAAAAGCACATGTTTGAGCCAAGATGGGAGGACGTTTGTGCACAGCTTTAACCGAAAACTGATAATGACTGTAGGTCAATCAAGACATACCTTCGGTGAGTTTGTCACAGAAAGGACAGTAGAATCTTTGTCCGCAGTCCTGCCAGCTCATAGCAGGGCTCATGAAGGCCCCGCAGTGCACACAGCCCTTAACACAATCTCCTGCCTCACACACTGGCACATCACGCTGGGGAAAACATTCACAAAACACATGTAAAAGAGTCGTTCGCACTTAGGCAACACTGAGGACTATGTGAATGTGGCAGCTTGACTCAAACCAACCCAAACTCAACATTCTGGCAAATAAGACAAAGAGAAGTGACATTTTCTTTAGGATATCTTATTCATTTTGAACACCACTAAATAAACGTTTTATGGTTTCGTTTTTTTTCATACATACTTGTCCTCTCTCAGGCCTGGCCAGCGGACACACGATTGCACCGAGCGGGAGATGACTCTTCTGAGCGGACTGAGCCTCCACAGGGAAGCTGTAGGACGTACAGCGGATAAAACGAGATGTTGCATTACCTGTAAAGCAAAAAAACAACAAAAAAGGTGAGTATACATTGTGTTGTAATTAAGTAGGTTTTAAAAAGTAATAATGCACAGTATTATAACAATTTCTGCCTATTTTGCCATTTATGACGTATGAAGGAGAATCTTTTTTTCTTTAAACTAGTGCTTCATGACTAGAGAAAATGGGCTGTGGTGTTCCACTTAAACACCCATAATGCACTGGGCTAAATCTGACTGTCTGTGAGTAGGGATGAAAAGAAATGTGGAAGTACATTCTGTAGTTTTCCCAAAAGCCCTGATAAATATGTATTTTTGCCATTTTTGCCTTCATTCAGATAGCAGTTGGTGAGAGGACAGGAAGCGAAGTGGGAGAAGAAGGGCAGGATTGTGAAAGGACCAATAGCATGGGACACAACCTGAGTCGCCCAAAGATGAGGCTATTGGCTCTGACGGGGCTTAAAGGAGAAGTTCACTTTTAAAAAAACTTTTGCTGATAATTTACTCACCCCCATGTCATCCAAGATGTCCACATCGTTTCTTTCTTCAGTTGAAAAGAAATTAAGGTTTTTGATGAAAACATTCCAGGATTTTCTCCATATAATGGACTTCAATGGGAACCAAACGGATCAAGGTCCAAATGAGAGTTTCAATGCAGCTTCAAAGGGCTTTAAATGACACCAGGCAATGATAAGGGTCTTATCTAGGACCCTTCGAGTCATGACTCAAAAAGATTTGTTCATTTTGATGAATGAGTTTGAACTGGAGAGTCACAAACGCTCATCACAGAACAGAGCAAGGCGAGCATTTGTGCTAATAAAACTTAAACTTTGTTATTTATTTTTTAAATGATCAGATTGTTTTGCTAGATAAGACCCTTATTCATCGTCTGGTGTCGTTTAAAGCCCTTTGAAGCTGCACTGAAACTCATTTGGACCTTGAACCGTTTGGTTCCCAATGAAGTCCATTGTATGGAGAAAAATTTATTTTCAACTGAAGGAAAAAAAATACATGGACATCTTGGATGACATAGGGGTGAGTAAATTATCAGCAAATGTTTTTTTTTTAAAGTGAACTACTCCTTTAAGTTAGGACATTTGCAGAAATAAACATGGATAACTCGATTCAGGTAACATGGAAAAAGAATGAACATTCTTTGTTGAACAGAAACTGTTCATAAACTATTGACACTGTAACAATACAAAGCTGGATGAAAATCAAATTCAAAACATTTAATTTTCCCCATAAAAAATTTGAATACTTTTTTCTAATACTACAAAAAAAATAAAGAAAAAAAGATTGAAACTATTTTAAAATGTCAATGGACAGTGATGCATTTTTTTGTTGTATTTGGTCAAACAACACTAAATGTTTTTAATTTAAATGATTAACATTGGTATTAGTAGTCGTAATAGTAGTATATAATAATTAAAATTATTACTGTGCTTCAGTAATATAATAATGACTATACTAAACAGCTAATTTAAGGATTTAATAATCACTCATTATAACTTTTTTTTAAATAGACTAATTAAAAAAAAACAGTAGAGCTGTGATGGAAATATAAAGCACATTGTGTGTTTGTCCTCATGTCAGCAATACTCCATCATTAATGTGCTTCTGTATTTATGAGATTGAAAAACAGCATCTGTGTTTGAGATTATAATGTCTGTTTATAGGAGCAACAGCTGTCAATATTTTTGTTACCTTTGTGTGTCTGGCTCCATCATTGTCTGAAAGCAAGTTAAAGTCAATACAATTTCAACAAAGATACAACAAAAGCTGTTGTGATAAGAAAGGAAACCAGGTGCATCACATTTATTTTTTATGCGAATTTGGGAATGAAGTCAAAAGATGTGGATAAATTTGGCAGGAGTGACGGTACCTCTGTCCTCCAAGGTGCATTGTGTAGAGGAGAGAGGAGGAACTGAGGATTTGGGCTCTGAAACAAACACTTTCCCTTCCCACTGGATCTTGTCCTCTTTAATCACCTGGACCTGTACATTTAGGAGACATAGGATGCATACAGACACAAAACAACAGTGGTGTAATCAAACCTGAGCTGTCTTGATGGAAGCATCACAGAATAAGAGGGACTGTTCATTTACCACACTGGGTAGAAGCTGAGGATCCAGGCCGTACCGAGACTCTGGCTTAGAATTTGAAACTGGACTCGTCTGACAAAAGAAAGGAAATGAAAGTGATCCTTCAGGAATTTCAGTAAAGATGCTTCTATAATAAGACAATTAAAGGGGTGATGAACTGAGAAATCTAATTTTCCTTGAGCTTTTGACATCTAAGATGTATTATAAGAATATTCTGTAAGTTTCAGAACTGAAAATGTCCTTGTTAGTCCAGTAAAAGCTTTTATTGACACCAGCCTCAGCAAATGACTCGTTTTTCAAGGTGGGGAACTATGACGTCAAAGAGGATATAACACCACCCCCCAGCAGAAGACACACAGACTCAGTGTCAAATCATTCCGGTTGCCATTTTACAACATTGGACGTTTTCAAAACAATTTCTCCCAAGTGCATCGACGGGTGAGTTGAAACTCATCATAATATGCAAAACTGTTATCCACTCACAGCAGTGGGCGTTTACTTCCAAGTCTTCAGTGCGAGACGCCCATAAAAACAGAGCGTTTTTCAGGTAGGCTAAAACTTGGGTACAATATAGCCTATTAATTATTTATTTTGATGTTTTTGAAAGCAAAAACTAAGCGAACGTCATAAATTGACCTCAGACAACAATATAATAAAATTTAAAAAGCCAGTTCATGACCCCTTTAAAACAGTGCAAATGTTACACTAAATATCCTTAACAACATACAAGCTATACTATTGACACCCTTTTGAAACACTGAAACTTTTCTTTTTCAAACTGAGGTATTAAAGTGATTTATTTTAATTTCCAGAATTGTTCATATGCTATCTATGTTGTGATGCCTTTTTTAAAATTTATGTAATTCATTTTTTTTATTTAAGCTCTAACTTTGTGACAAAAGTTTAAACAGATGCTTACACTGTCACTGGCAGAAACATTACAAGATTTTAAATTAATTAATTTTTCCTCTTATATATTAAAATATTTAATTATCTAAAAATATATGTTAATATTTCTTAAAAGCATCTAGTTAAACACCGTCCAACATATTTTACTAAGATTTTTTTAATACAATGTAAAATTGCAGTGATAATTTTTGGTTTAAATGCATATTATTCTAAAAAAGGGAAAATTCTTTTGAAATTCATCCTGAAAAATAATCACAGGTTCCAAAAAATATTAAGCAGCTCAACTGTTTCCAACTTTGATAATAACGGAGTATTAAATCAGCATATAAGAGATTTTTCTTAAGTATTTTCTGAAGGATCACGTGACACTGAAGATTGGAGTAATGGCTGATGAAAATTAACCTTTGCATCACAGAAATAAATTATATTTTAAAGCATATTAAAATAGAAAACCATTATTTTAAATTGTAAAATTATTTTTTTCTATTTTTAATTTCAAAAATAGTAATGTTTCTAAACTTTTGACCCGTACTGTATAAAATAAAGTATGATGACGAGAATAATATTTGAATTACTTCGCGAGTTATAATTAAATTATAATCAAATAATAAATAAATAAAGTGGTACAGTATCCCCCAATCTCCCCTACATTGTCATGCTCTCACTGGTAATGAGTCTGAGTAGCTTCTCTGAGGCATCCCTTGAGTCGTCATATTTGTGATCTCAGGAACAGGCTTAAACACATCTGTGACAAGAGAATATCAAACATTATTGAAATTAAAAAATATATATTAAAAAAATAAATATTTATAAAAATGACGCTTACCCTGGTGGCTTTGCTGTGAGGGTTCCCAGTATAGCGAATGAGGCCGATGACCTGTGGTTACTGTTGCATTGGCCATCGGGGTCACGCTCACTGCTGCACTCCGGTGATCTGGGTTAAGGTTTGGGTAGTGATATGGAGGTGGACAGCTGGCTGGAGGCATGGTGGGGGTCCTGTGGCTCTGTCCGGCCCATGGCGGCGGTGGTGGATGGGTAAAGCTCTGGTTTACAGCAGGAACCTCCATTCCATGACCAATTCAGTCAACCTTTATAATCAAAAACAACATTATAAAGCAAAGTCATTTGGTTTCATGAACATCCCAGATTAAGCCCTAAACTGCAGTGTGTAGCATTTCTGGGATGGCACAGTTGAAGCCTGCCAAAAAAGATATATATATATATATTGTATTTACATACTGTAGCCATGTCAGACAGTGATCAGCTGATCGTCCACATCACACCAGTACGAATGTGCTCCTCCCCCGTCGCTCGTATTCAAGCACTTGCCTATTTATTTGATTGCAGGGTACTGAGAAAATTAATATTTACCGTGTTATGCGTCAGGTTAGGAGATTCCAGCACGAGTCGCCCTGTAATTGAAGGAGATAGCCAGTGTTAATACGGAAATACGGGTATTGATGCAGAAGTGGGTCGCCTGGGTTACCTTCAGCTCACATTAATGTTTCAGTCTTCCGTCACTTTTTCGATGGTAGAAATCTCAAAACGCATAGAAACATAATGAATATTGCATTTCAGTAGTTTAAAAGGCCGTATTAACCATATCATCCGTACTAAAAGCACCGTATTCAGTCTGCCCTACGCGCAGTGAATAATGTACGTCTCTCATCCAAATTGTCGTTGCAGTATCCTGTTATCCCCTCAAGGTGGCAGCACTGCGACACCAATCTTCAAAGTGGACTTCCCATTGATTTGTATGGGCCAGTGACAAAAAAAGACTTAAAATACTTATTTAATATTCCAAATTTTTACTAAAATTAATATGATAAACACCAATAGACTTTTTCACTGAATCTACAAACAGTCCAACAGATGTATGTTGTTTAAGGTGATGAGAAGTGAGGAGGCCTAACAATTTGTATGCACTATAAAATTGGGTCAAAAACAACCCATATTGTTTTTAATTCAGCTGCTGTTTAAATATATTACAGAACCCAGCACAATGGTTTGATTATATCAGCTCATTTTTACAAATTACTATTTTTTAAACCTCCAGACGAACCTCAATTCTTCCAGATAAACCTAAATACACAACTCAACCACTGTGTTTACATAATTATGGAAACTCCTTTACAGCGTATTTTATGCACATACAACATTAAATTTTATTTTTTTGGCCCTAGCCCTTAACTTTTCTGTTATAAATTGTGTGAAAACAAGAAAAACTGAAAAAATAAAAATAAATAGCTAAATAAGACCCAGTTGTGTTTTAATATATAAATTCAGTGCAGAGGTTATGAATCTTGTTCATTAATTAAGAGCTTTTCTGGTTAAATAAAGGTTAAATAAAAAAATAAATAAATTGGCAAGATCTGTATGATAAGTAATGAATAAGATACCAAAATATAACAAAATTCAATTGCATTATTTTCTGTTCGATCATAATCAACATATTTTGCATATGGGCAATCTGAGGTAGCCTATGTATTAATAATTTGTTGAATGTACATGAGTTTAAGGGTTAATGTGCACATAAAGGCTTGCTATTTATACAGCAGTTCATCATTTGGAACAACACTTGTCTAAAACAAGAATGGAGGTGGAGGTGTTAGTAAATATTTCATCTGATCTTCTGCATGCCCTCAGTCCACTGATGTAATATTCATGAGGTCAAGAGGGCTGAAGGCTAAACTCAAGAATTCACCTGCTTAACGTGTTCAGATATGCACGCACACATACACACGCACGCACACACACAGGTTTTCATGTTGTATGGGGACTTTCATTAGACATAATGAATACTGTGCAAACATATTATATCCACTAACCTTATCACTAAATTTATCCATCACAGAAAAAATCAGATCATAAAACTTCATTTTGTATTATCTAGAAGGTGTTTTTCTCATGGGGACCAAAACATTATTACTATAATTCTCCTTATGGTGGCATTTGGTCCCCATAATGTTGGGAATACCAAGTACACAAACAGACAGAAACACACACACAAATCACACCACCAAGCATAAATAAATATTTAACAGTGAGCCTTATATTTATTTTAAATCTTTTGCTAATAAGAGTCTTGTTGGCAAACACACACACAAGCAAACACACAAAAGAGGGACTGCCATGATCCTTGTAGTTATATTATAGCACTTAACCTCCCACCTGCAATTAGAGGACGCATCTCTCAGAGCGAAGCTATTGACTCTGTGCCATCATCTTCACACACACTCTTCAAAGTGAAGGGGAGGACTTAGACATAAGTGCCACATGATTTACTGCCATTATAAAAATATATGGTACTGTCCAGTGATTCTTTCAACAACAGTAAATCTGTGTTACAGCATTTTCTTAAAAGAAGCAAGAGTAATCAACTTGGATATCTAACTCTGTAGCTTCATAGATTTTTATGTTGCCACTAAAATAATTTTCATTCTTGAAACCAAGTGTGAGTTTCATTTTCTACAAAACCCAGAGCTCTGTTTGATAACCTAGTGCTGGGTTACTAATAGACATCGACCTCTACTGATTTCAAATGCACATGTGAAGTGAATGAAAGACTCAATTAGATTTCCCATTAGCATAGGATGCTAAGCTAGCATAATACTGTAATGAACACACAAATGATACATAGAACACAAATATTGAGTGAAATAACTATAGGCTATTGATATCAGTACTGAAATACTATTTTGTGTGCAGGAATGAAATTAATATTAGGCCTATTATAATCTGCTGCATTCTCTGTACCATGGTGTCAATGTTTACATTTAATTTAAAGGAACACTATGTAACTTTTTGTCAAAAAACGAGTCAAAACATCATCAATCTTTATTGTCTTACCCTGAGTCACTATGGTAAGTAGGGGTGGGACGATACAGGTACCTCACGATTCAATTCTGTGGCGATATGTGGTCCACGATATGATAATATCACGATTCGCGATATCTACGATATTCAATATATTGGGAGAAATTTCATCAACGATATATCACGATATATGTGACTTATATATCTATAAATATAGATATATAAGGGCCCTATAAAATCTGTTTTATTTTTTGGGAATTAGTTTTTTTTTAACCCTTGGCTGTTATTTTAGTCGTAAAAAGAGTGTGCTTTTAAAAGTTAATGATTCAAATGTATTAAAAAATACAAATAAATTAGGAATGACCTTAAATTTATTGAGGTAATATAGACATTTAAGTTACTCAGTAGCCTTTTCAGGACAAATACTGCATAATGCAACATACTGTAACACTGCACTCCCAAGTAACAACAAAATATGGTTATGACTCATAACCATATTTTGTTGTTACTTATATAAATTACTAATATAATTTATATTACTGGACAGTTTAAAGCTCATAACTTATGAGCTTTAAACTGTCCAGTAATATAAATTATATTAGTTTAAATAAAGTCACACTCTGTTGCTCACGGAGTTCGCTTCGCTTTTGTCCAGTCCGGCACCTCATAGACAGACGCGGTGTGCACGTTGAGTGTGTGTGTGTGTGTGAGGAGAGACGCGTGAGTGAGAGAGAGACGGAGGGAGAGCGGGGAAATACAACTGAAAGAATACGCTGCGTGTTTTTAATAGTGTTAAAAACCGAAGCGCAGTATGTGGCGGCGAATTAGTCAATGTGTGGGAAACACTGCATAAGTCACGTGCGAACTGCTCGGCACTGACGGCTTATAGCGTTGAGTTTCTTAACTTTTAGCCGACGAAAGCAGAGCCGTGGAGAGCCGCTTCGCCATGCTTTCATTGTTTTGATTTCATCATTGTAGCTGAAATGACAGGTTGGTGGGTTTGTGTCGCCCAGATTTGCTTCCCCTGGTCTGTTTGCGCCACTTTACCCCTATTTACTCGAACAGCGCCCTCCGCAAACAGAATGGTAGATATTGGGTAGTGACAGTGACACTGACAACGGGTAAATTAATCATTTCATGTTGTAATAAAATATCGATATTGGGCGTTAGTGTATCGATTATTTATTGCAACAGAGAGCACAACAATATATTGCAATATCGATTTTTTTCCCACCCCTAATGGTAAGCCTATTATAACTGTTATATTTTAGACTTGTCAGGATGGTTTTCACAGAATATTGCGTATAGCTACTTATCAGTAATATCAGTAAATATAGAAAAGTTGCTCTGTTGACGCATGTATTGTGTGGGAGTGGCATACAGTAGTTTAGTTGTCATTTAGTTGACATGGAACACAGCTAAAATCTCAAACATCCGGTAAATCACCATAAAAAAAACGCAGAACAGGAGGAGAGTCTGCTGGCAGACAGAGAACAAGAAAGAGCTCATAATAAAACAGAGAATCAACATTGGCTTTGCTTTTCGGAGATGGCAAGAACAGATGGATTTGAAATGTTGCAAAAGCGACGTGCTCTATGTTTTAATCATATATTTTCATTACTCATCAGGAGAGTAAGGTTGTTTTTTTTCAACAGATAAATTGCCATGGATAGCTCTTTCATATATGGATGCCATATGTATAGCTTCAATGGAAAGCATTATCTATTTGAAGTGTCATACTCATCCACACAGTCATTGTAGAGCCGAAGCACAACTAAAACACTGTTCTTCCGCAAAATGTAAGCAGTTTTGTATTTTTAACCGCATAGTAAAAAAGGGGTTCATTGGGGTTCTATATATTCTTTACTCAGACTCCAAAGAACCTTTATATGCTAAAAAGGTTCTAGAGTATAATGACAAGAAAGAACCCTTCTGACACAAAGGTTCTTTATAGGCTATTCATTCATACTGTATATCACATTATTCTGCAACATTTTGTAGTTATAATTAAATTATTGCTTATTAAACTGTTGTAGTAACTTAATATCCCATTTTAATCATGCTGATTTTTTGAGGAGAAACTGAAAATGGCACTCTTAGTGTGATACTGATTAACTACATAAAATAATATAAATAAATACATTTTCTAACCCTATAACCCCCATATCTTGAATTTTGTGATCATTTACATGCATTCATAAATACATATTAGGGTCTTGATATTTGCCCATAATATGAAATATTTAATCCGGAAAGAACAAAACAAATGATAATGAATGAACCCAAAAGGTTCCATATATATAAAATCTTTTTCCTGGTTTACAAAGAACCTTAATAAGGGTTCTGTATAGAACCTTTAGGGGTTCCAAATGCGTAGCACATTGATAGAACCTTTTACGGTTCTATATAAAACCTTTTCTTCGAAGAGTGTCCTTTTAAAAAAAATTATGAACATATGACGTACATTTTTATTAATAAATAAATTCTAAAATTTGTAAATCTTTAAAAGGGGTTACTTATTTTTATGGTTACTTATTTTATTATTATTACTATTTTTTTTTTAATAAGTAAACTTATTTCCCACCAAAAAAGCACAAAAAAATGGATAGAGAACAATGAATATCAGACCATTATGGTAAATCTCCCGAATGTAACTGAATAATTCAGTAGTGAGCGTTTAGGTACAGTGGGAGTTCTAAACAAAGGCCACCACAAATTTCCTTCAGTAACACAGGCAGTAATGCTGCTTTTGGGAATGACTGTGTTCTCAAAGCACTTTTGCAGCATTTACTGTGATTTGAATGGATTTGGCTTTATACAATTATTAAAGTGCTCTAGTCTAGAAAACTTGAAGTAGACACTCACAATTAGTGTCAAGGGTCTCTTCTTGTTTTAAAACGTGGTTGTAAACAGTGAGGGAGATGCATGTGTGGGTTATGAAGGTTAATGCTCACTAAGCCTGCATTTATTTGTCACAATTACCAGTGTCAAACTCAACTAGACATTTAGGGCCTATTTACACTTGTCAGCTCCTGCATTTTCTCTGATCAGATAGCTACTCATGTATTATATCAGTCCCCACCGCAAGCGATTTCAGAAGTGGTGGGAACAAAATCAGCATTAAGGCAAGGGCTGTGTGAAGTTACAATGTCGGACTGAAATAAAGATCTTTAACCGTATACAGGAGAAAGTTTGTTACTCTGAAGCTGTGCTGTTTATGTGAAGCCGAGGTGAAAGTAACAGAGAGGTATCATGTTGTGAGAGTTGTCTGGAGAGATATACAGAATGACAGATGCACCAAGCAAACAACAGCTTTTACCACGAGGGACCACCATCCAGGACCTGACAATTATGAAACGGAAAACCGACACAAACACACACTAAAAGCACAAAGACATAAACACACAATGACATGCACTTTTAGTTAACTCGCAATAAAGGTTTTTATGAGAAAGCATCAGCCAAGAAGCAAATGCAAATGGAAACTTAAAGCACTCAGAGGTGCACACACGTATAAACACACACATGCAAATGCATTATCAAAAGGCTCATGCCTCACACACGCACATGTGATGACAGAGACAGACTCCCTGCTGACTGTGGTGCCTGACAATTGGCTCCAAGCTCAGTCCCAAAAGACTTCAGTAAACCTACCTTCTACTCTAACTCGAGCAGGGGACCCCAATGGTCCAATAGTTCAACAGAGAGCTTCTAGCCTAATACTGTAATTTATCTCTACAAAGAGTTTTAGGACAGTAAGCTACTACATATTTTGGTTAGATTTAGCTCAGCAAACCTTTAGATTAGTTACATTGCAAGTATTTTAGTAATGCGACTGATCGCAAATCAGAAGCTCTCATTAACACCTTTAATTTAATTAGAAAATAATCACTCTAATTATTCATTGAGTCAATATAGGATGGGGTAAGCCCCTTCATTTATTTTTTTATTTTTTTGTAACGTGACTGAATATTTATAAAAGGACCATCATATAGGACCACCTGTGACTGAGAGATGTGCATGAGAAAATACTTAGTACTTTTATGCAAACAAAATTACATTAATTCTGCCAGTTTTTCAGTTCTAAAATATATTTCATACATGTTGAATTTCTAAATGAACCATTTAATTTTTTTTGGCAAAAATGGTTCAAAAATGATTTGTTAAGTTAATCATTTTATTAAAATTGGTTCACTCATATGACACATTTAAACATTTTGAATATTAAATCTTTTCCTGACTGGTTCATGAAAATGCATATTAATGTAATGCAAATTAACACTTTGAAATAGGATGGAAAAATGTGTACTTGACTCTGGAGGATGCCACTGCAAAAAAAAAAAAAAAAAAAAAAAAAAAAAAAAATATATATATATATATATATATATGTATATATATATATATATATATATATATATATATATATATATATATATATATATATATATATATATATATATATATATATATATATATATATATATATATATATATATATATATATATATATATATATATATATATATATATATATATATATATATATATATATATATATATATATATATATATATATATATAATCCAACAGTATTCAAGCTAAGAAAATTATTTAATATAATCAAAACAATCAAACTATTCATTACAGTACAACAAAGTCCGATTTTAAGGGTCAGATCAGGCAGAAATATAGCTCCTTAAAATAAAAACGGCAAAGTTTCACTTTTTAGTGTTAAAACACAAAAACAACAAAGACAAATAGTATTACTTTAAATGAGATTTCGATATTTCCCCATTAATAGAAACGGGTTGGTCTTTCATGCCCCAAAATATGGCTGCCAAGTGAACCGACTTTCCTCGAAAAGGACTTTGGCGACCCAATAAACGCTTTGATTTGTCTGACTGCCCTAAATCAATAGACTGTGACATGTGAGGGTTTTGCATTGAATGGATGTACAGTTTTTCCTGTGGGGAGATTTGAGCAACACATCTGGGCCGAAGGACAAATCTATTGTTCTAAAATGGGCACTTAAACAGTACATTTTGTTCTCTCTCTCACCTCAAGAGGACTTAGGCAACAGAATTCTACATAATACAATTCTTAGTTAATTCGTGCAAGACTTCCTATGAGCCATGAAGGACCAGAAAGCAACATTTAAACTTAAACTCAACAATCCAAGAGTGGTTGTCTGAAGATTACTATATGATAGCTATATGATGTGCGAGTGACTTGAGCACTTGAAAACAAACTCTACTATAGTGCTTACAATTTAAAGTTGTCTGGATTAGTTTAGCAATTTGAGATAACGCAAAACACAACCTTTTGGTACACATCGCTACAGCACATTATTAGGATCTACAACTTGGAAGTGTCATTAATGAAGGGATTCTTAGGTCAGTCAAAATGTCAGTCTCATTCTGAATTTGGGTTTCTCTCTTTCTGTAAAAGCTCATGTTAGAAAATGATTGCATGGCATACTCCCCTCCCACCCCCCTTCCCAAAAAAAATAATCTTCAAGGGAAGGATGGCGTATGAGACACATGCTTATATCCTTTATTTAGACTCACTCTCTCTCTTCATCTGTCTGTCTGTCTGACTTTATTATAGATATGCAAAACCACACACATCAACACAAGCTGTGGGTTGTTTATGTGGTTGCCAGGGATTTCTGAAAACCTTTGATGGTTGGGAGAGAGAATTTATGATTCGGTGACTTGGGGATTGCATTAGCATTTTTTCTACAACATCAGTTGTTTTAAACAGTTATGTAGCTTCTTCTCAGAAAAAAAACATCCAATACTACACATAAATACGCATGCATGAAAATATGCCTACTCTGCACTGAAAACCTGCACCCTCTAACAGGATTGTAGCATGATGGATCTAATCCCGCCTTTTCCATTACTCACACTTACACACACATTCACACCTTTCCCAGTAGACCTGTTCCAGCGTGGGGCCAGGTCCTTGTAGGGGCTCCAAAATGACGTCCATGAGAGGTCTAGGGCTTCAGTGTGAAGCTCTAAAGTAACCAGAGAAACAGAGGAGGACTAGAATGACTGATTTCAACACAAACACGCACAGTCTTCTAATCAAATCTCCTAAAAATGAAGCAATGAGTGAGATGATTGATGAAACCGCATTAGAAATTAGCTGTAAGGGGAATGAAGGCCATTAGCATTACACAATGATGCTCTTGACAATTCCCTCTCTTTCATTCTCGAGTAATCTTTCTTTTTCTTATACATGAACAGTCTTTTTTCCCCACAAAAGGACTGTAACAAAACTGATTATTATGATCACATTGAAACTCAAACCGTTTTGTTTATTAAATCTGAAATAAATTGATTGATGATAAGTATAAATGTTCCTTGAGCAGAAACTCAGCATATTAGAATGATTTCTGAATCATGTGACACTGAAGACTGGCATAATGATGCTGAAAGTTCAGCTTTATATACAATATATATAAATACACAATCAGTAATATTGTGAACTACTATTACAATTAAAAATTTAAAGAGATGTTTTCTATTTAGATATATAATTATATATATACTGTATATATTATTATATATATTTATAATATAGTGTAACATGTAATTTATAATATATTATTACATTATAATATAATAATGTATAATATATTATTATATATATTATTATATATATTCCCATGTTAATGCTGTTCAATGAGTAGACGATACAGGTTAAGCAACAGATTAATCACGATTAATCACATCCAAAATAAAAGTTTGTGTTTACGATAATATATGTTTGCATAGTGTGTATAATTATTTTGTATATATAAATACACACACATGCATGTATATATTTAAGAAAAATGTGTTCTTAATATTTCAAATATTTTTATTTATACATAATATTAATCATGTATAAATGTATATACATGCAAATATTTCTTAAATATATACATGCATGTGTGTGTATTTATATAATAATAGTACACACTACACATATATATTACGTAAACACAAACTTTTATTTTAAATGCAATTAATCACAATAATGCCATTGCCCAACCCTATAAACGAAAGTAGGGTACAATTTTTAATGCTGTAACTGCTTTGTTAAAACCCTCTGTCAATCTGACGGTCATAAGTCTGTAGTCTCTCATGAAAGCCGATGGAGCGCGCTGCATCATGTGACAAAAAAAATTGAATTTCTTGGTCCAGGTAACACGGAGAATGAGTAAACATTGTTCATTTACATTTACTACTAACATTAAAACAATACAAAGTGGGTTAAAAATCGCGAGTTACACTTCAACATATACACGTTCAATAGTTTACATTTCCACATTACAATTTCCACATCATGGTGCTACCAGGATTAGTCCAAATGACTTCGGCATCACCAAGTTACCAAAAACCATGTCTGAAAACATAGTACTATAGCGCTTTTTAGATTTTTTTGTTACTGCTATTGCTTTCGGCAAATGTATCTGGCAGAAATTGTCATTGACAGGACATTGCATGTATCACCTTTGCACCAACCCAGAAATAGAGCCACAGCAAAGTGTGGCGCTCCAGGCCACTTCTGATTGAGGTGATGCCATGTGAGTTGTGGTAATTGTCCAGCGCCCCTGCAGTGCCCACGCTCTGGCCCCAGTGACAGAACACACACTCCTCTGTCCAAATGATTTTTTTTCTCCTGAGAAAGAAAACACAGACTCTCACACATACATTGTAATTAGTCACATTTGCACACAGGTCCCTTTTTGGCTTAGCACAACCTGTTCATTTCTTTACTGTAAGAGGCTAAGAAGTTACAACAAAACATTCAGCTCAATAAGTGAATATATTATGGAAGCTAAACCCTTGTTATTGGATGTCTTATTGAAGAAACTATTAGCCTAGCTTCCTATTAGCTTCCTATTAGCTTATTGTCCATTGATTGCCCTGGGGCCTGTTCATCTGAGGACCAGCCCTGGGCACGTGGCTGCAACTTGATGCAATAACAACCTCAGCATGACGCTTCTCCAGATAATAGATCACTTTAGGTTTACAAACACTTCCACAGTTCACTCACCGTATATATTGTTAATTAAAACTCACTCAAATGGCATGAAACCGTTAAAGGTAACTTGAATGTTAATATGTAAAATGGATGAAATAATAAATAAAATGTCAAGGTACCTATAGTTATAAACATCAATATAATTTATTGTTCCCACAAAAAGTCTGTAAAAATCTTAGGATACATTACTGGCAGCTGCTTGCCAGTAACTTACTGTAGATTTAAATTATTGTTATTTAATGGCAACAGTTTGTTCAAAGTTAAATGAACATTAAACATTAACTAGTCTTTATCTTTACAGAATGAAACTAAAATAACAGCCTCATGCAAAGCATTCTGGGAACCAAAATCTGAAAAAAAGGTTGTTGAAGATTTCTGGTTCCCAGAATGCTTTGCATTAGATTGTTATTTTGTTTGTTTGTTTGTTTTATTCTGTAAAGACAAAGACTTGTTAATGTTTAATGTTCATTTAACTTTGAACAAACGGTTGCCAGTAAATATTCATCAACTTAAAGCTACAGTAAGTTACTGGCAAACTGCTGCATAATTACAGCAATTTTTTTACAGTGAACCAAACTACATTAGGTATACAGTTTTATGCAAAAGTTTGTGCATTATAATTTCAGTTTATAATCTGAGGGCTTTTAAAAGCAGCAACTGCATTTGGATATAATTTATACCTTATGGAAACAGTATGATTTCAGTTCTGAAATAAAATGTTGAATCAACAGAAACAACACAATGAGAGTCATAACAAAAACAGACAGGTCCAAAAATGTGGGCACCCCAATGGAATTACAACATCAATATTTAGTAAAGCCTCCTTTTGCTGAAATAAGTCGCTTCTTATAGCCAATGATACTGTAAGTCCCTGAATTCTGGCTGCAGGAATTTTAAACCATTCTTCCTTGCAAAATGTCTCCAGTTCAGTATGGTTTGATGATTTCTGAGGCTATGTTTACACGGAAACGATTCTGAAAGAAACGCAAAAGTGGCAGTTGCATCATCACTTTTATTCTGCGTTTAGACAAGCGCTTTGTGTGGAAAATCGCGTGCAGATGGTGACGCAAAAGTGTGTGTAATTCAATGTAGTTATGCACTTTCAGGCGGCTGTTAGTGCATACTACTACAACACCAAGTCCCGCGCCTGCGTACAACCTCCACTGTCAAGCAGACTTTTGCGTTTTTACCGTACACGGAAACGCGGCGGTGGAAACGTTTTTAAGATTTCCACTCTGAAGGGTGGTTTCACTTTTTTGCGTTTTTAAGCCTCAAAACGCCGTGTAAGCCGATAGGCACATCGATAAAATATTTTTCGCTTTCACCCGCGAGCGTTCTCGTGTAAACGGGCCTAAGTGTGGAACAGCTCGCTTTCAAATCATTCCATAGATTCTAGAACATTGTATCCGTGTCTGTGCATGAATTCCTTGGTAGATTTGGAACAATACTTTGAATCCCGGCATAACTTCAACCTCTTGACTGATTCTTGAACATTGTTCTTAATCTGCTGATACTGGGAGGAATCCATGCAACCCTCAACTTTGACAAGGTTTCCAGTACCTGTGCCACTATTCCATTTTCTAACTCTACAGTATATCTGACTGTGGAGACAGAGAACCGTAAACCTTTGTGATAACTTTTTGCACCCTTCTTCTAATTCATATTGATTCATTATCCTACGTTGTTAAGTCATTAGAGTTCTTTTGAGGTTCCCATGTTGCTACTTTCCAGTGGAGAATCAAAGAGAATTACCTTGAATGTCCTTTTTCATGACCTGTGTTTTCAGTCTACTGTTCATTGAGAAAATTAAACGAATTATGCTATTAATTATGTTGCAATCAATCAGCATTTAGTGACCAGTTATTCAAATCAATACAATTGAAAGGGTGGCCAAACTTTTGCACAGCCTATTTTTCACATTTGATTTTATTTCATACAACTCAAAACTGTTACACTAATAGGTTTTGTCTGAAAAACATCACATTATCCAGCTTTCTCTAGAAACCGAATGGCATATCACTACAATCTTTATTTCTTTTGAAAAGACAGAGCAAATTATCATGCATCCTCAGCAGAGATGTATAGTAACGAGTAGAACTACTTAAGTACTGTACTTAAGTACTAAAATGCTGTATCTGTACTCTACTAGAGTATTGTTTTTCTCATATTTCTACTTTTACTTTTTTTCCTCATACTTCTACTTTTACTTCTACTTTTAATATTGTAGATATTTTCGATGAATTTAATACTTTTACTTCAATATTTTTTTAATGTTCTGCTATAGTTGCTTGTTACAATTATAAATATTTTACGAATCATTTGTTGCAAGTTGACTTTCATGCTGCCTAAATTCACACGCCAGTTTTATAGGGTAATGGTATTGATTGACACACACATTGACAACTAATGCAGGGGTTCCCTTTCGAAGGGAATGGGAACAGGCAACGAGACATACGTCGAATGAAGCAATGGGGATCGCCATTGCGTCATTCACGCACGTTGTTCCGTCTCCCTGCCTAGGAACATAAGCTACAGCGGAACCTGAGACGTTCCCTATCAAGGGACCAGATATGGCCGAATGACGATGTTGTCCCCATTGCGCGCCAGGTTGCACATGTCTCGCTCCCTGTCGTCAGTGGACACATGGTTCGCAGTCGCTAAACACATTGAATAACGTCCTTCCAGGAATAGTGGTCATCACATCAAGCAGTTCCCTTTTCACAGGAACTCAACAATAAGTTAAACAGCAATGCGCTCCCCCATTGCGCAGCCATTTCAACATATTGTCTCGTTCCCTGTTCTCAGGGAACATAAGTTAAGTCGTAACCTCAGAACGTCCCTCTCGAAGGGAACTCAACAATACGTTGAATGACGCAATGCGTTCCCCATTTGCGTAGTTAAAAGCAAGTATTGTCTTGTTCCCTGTTCTACAGGGAACATCAGTTACAGTCGTAACCTGAGACGTTGCCTTTCGAAGGGAACTCAACAATGCGTTGAATGACTCAATGCGTTTCCCCATTGCGTCATTCGACATATTGTCTCGTTCCCTGTTCTCAGGGAACATAAGTTACAGTCGTAACCTGAGACGTTTTCTTGCAATGACATTTTTTTGGCGGCCGCCAAAGCAAATTTGTATCCGCCAAAGCGCCTTATTTGATTGTAGTTTATACTTTTGAATGCTTTCTTTAATAATTACATGACACAATACTTGTACTTTTACTTTTTAGTACTTAAGTAGTGAATTTTTAAATAAACTACTTGCAATACTTAAGTACAAAAAATGTTGAAGACTTTAGTACTTCTACTTAAGTGTGGTGCTTAAAGAGCACTTCAGACTTCTACTCAATTCACTTTTTTGATAGAGCACTTGTACTTTTACTCAAGTCCGGGTTTCTAGTACTTTATACATCTCTCCTCAGAGGGGTGCTCCAAACTTGTGCATAAAACTATTATGCAAGAGACAACATGGAGAATTCACTTAAAATTACATTTCACCAGTTGAAAAATTGTTGTTAAACAATCAAGTTCCCAATCTTGTGGGTCATAAGTGTCAGGTTCTAAAGAATGCAACAGACTATACTGATCTGGCATTGTTTGAATGGACTGCACATTATCACTGAACCTCTGCAGCTGAGACACCTGAATCAGCGCTCTGATGTGCCAAATGTCCTCTTGTCTACACAGAGTGTCTGGATGTGTGCCCATATTATGATGCTCCTCTCTCACTTTTGATGGATTACTGCTGCTATGATCAATAGAAAACATACACAGACACCTCTTTTAAATAAAATTAGGTTTGCAGCATCTGGTTGGTTAATTGCATCAGGTTCATATTTAAAACATGAAAAATTACACTGACAATCATGAGATGACTTCAATGATAAAT
The DNA here is from genome assembly GCA_030378365.1 of Hybognathus amarus. Classification (NCBI taxonomy): domain Eukaryota; kingdom Metazoa; phylum Chordata; class Actinopteri; order Cypriniformes; family Leuciscidae; genus Hybognathus; species Hybognathus amarus. Next base: position 144,907 of record JAQIUQ010002014.1, on the reverse strand, counting down.
TAACTGAAAAGAATTGTTAAACAAGTATTTTAGCTTTTTAGAGGCAGCTAAGTAAAGAAATCAAATAATACTTAAACTTAAAAAAGTAAAAATATTTACTTAAAAATAATTTATTTACTTAAAAATAACGTGTTTCCTCACTTTTTTAAGTTTAGTCAACTGAACACTTTTTACAACAATGCAATTATTGTGTGCATACATGCTAGTACTGTTGTTTTAAAAATACCTATGTAATTAAACCTCGAATTAATTAATATAATTACATAATAGTTAAAGATACCTAATATAAAGTGTGAACAAACGGGTGTTCAAAAACATGAATTGGCTTTATGCACAGCTGCACTACTTCCTGAACTTAAGCCATCTCCTTTGTTTCCTGTCTGCCATTATTGGCCAAGCTTGATTAATTCAGGTGTGTCTGATTATTGTTGCCGTGACTACTGAGGTCAGGCACACCTGAACTAATCAATAAAAAAAATTTCTCATGAAATTTTTTTGGAATTTTCATGGAATTTTTCATGGAAAATTTTTTTCTTCAAGTGAATGCAATACGCCACCGTAAAATTCATACAACTTCATGTCTTAAATGGGCGGAACTAACCCTTTAATTACATGTAATCATGAACAAGCAGCAAGTAATTCAAGCCTAACAGTTAAGCTGCATGAATTTGATTCACTTTAAGAACCCACTTTAGAAATCGGATTACACTTGTTACACTGTGTTTCTGATTAATTAAAAAAAGTTCATATTGAGTCATTAGTTCAGGACTGGACTATCACTCTAAAAAGTGCTGGGTTGTTTGAACCCCAATTTGGGTCAAATATGGACAAACCCAAATGTTGGGTTAAAAATCCAATTAAAAAATGTACAGTTGAAAGTGAAAATTGAAGTTGGGTTAAAATTTTAAATTAAATTTTTAACCTAACATTTGGGGTTGTCTGTATTTTACCCAAATTTGGGTTCAAACAACCCAGAATTGTTTAGAGTGCACTGGAACTCTGACTGTTTTCACGCTGTATATTCAGTAGAGGTGTCAGAGTGAATAAAACTTATCACATTAACAATAAATAACTGCTATTGTTAATGTTTGCAGTTTAAACCCTTCTGAATGAATTAGCCAAATGCTGGAGGATTATTTAAGGGACAATGTAGACTTTTTATTTGAAACATTTTTATCAAAATCTTTTAGAAATACTTTTTTTTAAGTATGTGTCTATGATTAGTAGGGTTGGGTATCGAAAATTGAATATCGATTGGAACCAGGACTAACTTTTCGTTTTTCCGGAATCGTTCAAAAGTTAAAATTTCAATTCCTAGTTTCGATATTCACAGTCCGTCGACCGGAAGAAGAAACCGCTGAACAACACCAACGAAGAAGCGCTCTACCGGAAGTGTTGGCATAACCGCGCGAGTCGAACACTGAGTAGCTTACGTCGGCGGTCCAAAATGTGGCTTCACTTTTCTAAAAATAACGAAATCTCAGCAAATAGCAACATTTGTAACAAAAGGAGTATTTGTGACAGAAGGAGTATGGGCTCTATGCACGGCGGTATTTCTGGTGAAGGTTTAAGGCTGCTCGATAACTTCCGCCGATCGTAGAGTCCAATGCAATACCGAGAATTTATATTGAATTTTATACTCCATGGTTATACTAAAGAAACGTTAGACACAAAAACAGATAAAACAGACACCCCTCATTGTGTTTATGCTTCTTTTTAAAATTATATTAAATAAACATAACTATATATAAAATTACATCTAAACGCATGTACGTTTCATTTCAAAGACGGGAGGACAGTAAATTTTGAAGACTCTGCCATAATCCCGTTTTCCTCGGTTTTCCTCCGCTTTAATCTACACAACCGGAAATGGACGAGCATCCTTGCGTCAAATGCGGAACTTATGCGTGCATATAGCCCATTTCCTTCAGAAAGGAGTATTTCCTTCAGAAAGATCGTTGGTTAGCAAGGTTAGCTAAACTTTTTTGACCCTGCCTCTTAAAAGAATCGGAATATGTAGAATCGTTAGGAACCCTAATCGAAACAAGGAATCGGAATCAGAATCGTTCAAATTCAAACGATACTCAACCCTACTGATTAGCTAATATTACAATCCGTTATACACTTCAGACCAATCAGAAGTCATCAAAGTGCTATTGTGGGCAGAAAGGGTCCTTTCTGAGTCAGCGATCCAGACATTATTGTCCCATTTCTGATAGTGCCTTTGAAAAAGAAATTTTAAGCACGTTTGCAAGTTTGTTCAGTCATATTATTTCACGAGGCCCAATGTCTCGTAAGAAAGTAAACTGTACCGCATTGAGTATTTTCTTATTGTTGCCCGGCACATTTGGCCGGCAGTGCAATGTAAGCAGAGATTTTACGACTAGCCATCTAATGCACATACAGCAGGCAGTAAAAGAGCAGCACATCCTCTTTCAACCAAGCAGATACTAGAAATCTCAAAGTGATTTGCTATGTATAATGTATGTTTGGTGATCACTACAATGCCTGAGCAAAGAGATACCTGTTTTACTGTTCCCTTTTGCAGTTCTCCTGCTTTTATTTTCATATGCCATAAATTGCTCTTGACACTGAAAATAACCATGCATCTCAAAGTGCTGCTACGCTCAACAACACAGGAACCATTCATCATACAAATCACAGAATTTCTTGCATGCCATCTCTTTAGTAGAATTGAAAGATTACTCTCTCATGAATATGTGCTTATTTATCTGGTACCCGCTCGTGAAAGCTTCAAAGCTACCAGCTGAATGTAAACACATATTTCCATTTCTATCCATCACACATCTAATCACAGATGTATTCTTATAAAAAAACAGAGCAAATAAATGTAATGCTTTTAATTAATTACCAGTCCAGGTTTGAGATTGTTTGACGAGAATGTGTATTTGCGAGGTTTTATTTCTGTGTGGAATCTGGATGTCTGTACTTTTAGTACCTTTCATGGTTATGTGGGCGTTGAAGAGGACATGTTGTCTCGAGGAGGATGTTTCCCGACTTGCATTTTTAATTCCATATTTTCAGTCAACCTGATGTTTACACTCCCACACAGTCTGGGACTCCGAAATTACATTCACACATGTTTAATGACACGTCAGACGTAATGAAAAAAAAATGGGATTCTCATGTGCTTATATACGGTGGCGTAATTGCATTCACTTGAAGAAAAGAAAATCTACTCTGTTTTTCTGAATTAACGAGTTAATGTTTCATGAGAAAATTTTTTTTGCTCTGTTTTTCTGAATTAACAAGTTAATTTTTCATGAGAAAATATTTTTTTGCTCTGTTTTTCTGAATTAACGAGTTAATTTTTCATGAGAATTTTTTTTTTGCTCTGTTTTTCTGAATTAATGAGTTATCATTTTTCATTTATCATGAAAATTAAGTCTGTTAATTCAGAAAAACAGAGCAAAAACTTTTTTCTCATGAAAAATTAAGTCGTTAATTCAGAAAAACAGAGCAAAAACTTTTTCTAATGAAAAATTAAGTCGTTAATTCAGAAAAACAGAGCAAAAACTTTTTTCTCATGAAAAATTAAGTCGTTAATTCAGAAAAACAGAGCAAAAACTTTTTTTCTAATGAAAAATTAAGTCGTTAATTCAGAAAAACAGAGCAAAAACTTTTTTCCATGAAAAATTATCTTGTAATTCTGAGATAATTAAGTCGTTAATTCAGAAAAACAGAGTAGATTTTTTTTCTTCAAGTGAATGCACATCGCCACCGTACTTATAAATGGCACAACATAGCGAAATTTAAAAATGCACATATTAAAGTTGCAAAAATGACGATTTTACAAATTCAACAACTTAAATCTTCAGTCCATTCCTCACACAAAGACTTAAAAAGCGAGCGTTTGGTCAAGTGTTTGGTCACCATTATGTTTCATTGAATTCAAAAGAGTTAAGTAACATCTTTCTTACCTAACATCTCCTTTTGTGTTCGATGGAAGCAAGAAAATCATACACTTTTGGAAGGTCCAGAGGATGAGTAAATGATTTTCATTCTGGGTTTGAACAATCCCTCATTTTTAATGGAAAGCAAACTTGCAAAATAAAACTCACTTATGTGAGAATTGTCTGCAGGAAAGTGCTGGACCTCAATGGCATCAAATCCTTGCACTCCACTGCTTACTGGTGGAATAAAAAAACATTCTGATTTGAAAAATTTATATACTGTATGAATGTAAATGGATGATCAAGAGAACTGAATGAAAAGAATAAAACAAGCAGAATAGAGTGAAAATTGATCTGACAGCCATGTAATGCTATTTTGCAGATCTCAGGCCTGCCTTCCAATCCTTCAGAGACCCAGGCCAAGATGGACGTGCAAAAGATTCATAAGTGGAACATTGTGGGACGCCACAAACAGAAGGCTAAACCTGAAGAACGGCCACCCTCTGAGAATGTGTTCTGACCCCTCGGATTCTTCCAAAACCAGCCTGCAGAGGAGAAACAAAAAGAAAATATAATGAAGGAAAAGGAATGGAACTTAGAATCCATGGGACATAACATAAGCATCTCACTTAAAGGGAGAAACGTCGCCCCTGGATGAACGTCGGCAAGGATGAGGATTATGATACCAGAGAGGCACACAGAAATGTAGTGGAGTGTTCTCTATATAGAAAGGCAGTATAAAAAAGAGTCGAAGGGATTGTGAAAAATATGAAAGACGACTGTGATCACAGCTGACGCTAGGATTCTATGGAGCAACACTGAAAGTGCAAAAAAAAGAAAGAAAGAAAGAAAGAAAGAAAGAAAGAAAGAAAGAAAGAAAGAAAGAAAGAAAGAAAGAAAAGTGTGAGACATACAGAGAAAGGGCCAAATCAGACATTCTCACTAACAAGGCTGGGGGTTAGAGACGCCCCTGGATGTCTCAAGGAGGAAGAA